>OY856410.1:1132722034-1133227034 GCA_963693085.1 Alisma plantago-aquatica
TGCATCTTTAAGAAGGAAATTTGAGATAATGATGACAATATGAGAAATATGTGGAAAGATGTATGATTGAATCATCATGGATGAGATTTTGAATCCACAAGGTTTCTAATGGTAAAAGGAATCCAAATAAAGAGAATAAAAGAGTAAGAGAGAGAAAATATGTATAATTTATACCTTTTTAAGAGATAACTTGCAAATGAAGAAAAGTCTCTCATACTTTCGAATTTGAGTCCCAAACTTTGCACACATGTAGTTTAAGTCGTAATTGACTTTCCTTTAAAATTTGGGACATGTGGTTTGAGAGTTATGATTTTTGTAAGAATCCCTAAAGTAAGAGAATATCATTAAAAGTCACCATTCACATTCACATTAGAATTCCTTATATTTTTGGTGCGTGCAATGTGAGTCGTTGGATCTAAGATCCAACGATGACTCACTTGTCACCTGCCTTGCATATGAAATAGGAAAGGGGGCACAATACCTCCAAACTTCCCCTGCCCTTACCTCCCTCGTTACTCCATATTTTTTTGTAAAACTTTCTCCTTTGATTTTGGGAGGAAGTGGTGAACATAATGAGTCTTATTTTGGCAGCTATCATGCCCTACAGGAAAAGTACCCAAAATCCCTGTTAAATTGGGACACCAGGGCAATCCCAAATCCATTAGTTGGTTGTTACCATACCTATATAAGACCCTAGTTTGACTCCATGGGACAGGGGGTACTGAGTGACAAACTTGAATCCTATAACACTATCCCCAAAGCCAAGTCTTCCGCAGGAGTGTTGTTCTTCTCTTCACCCTATCTTTCTTCCATGGAGCCGCTGTAGGGAGTTCTCTCCCATGCCTGTGCTCTGAACCCTTCTCGGTGACCATCGATGGCAGCTGCACATCTAAGGAGCACTGCCAGAGCTAGAGGGGGTGTGTGATGGCTATTCTTGGGAGTCGTCTCCCCTAGACCCCCTTGCCCCGGGCAATGCATCGGGGACTCTGTTTCCCCTATTGGAATAGAGCCTGTGTGGGCATCTGCAAAAATGACAAAGGGGGGGAGAAGCCAGACTCGGGTATCAGGTTAGGTGGTTTAGAGAGGGATCCGTGAGCCAGAAAAAGATATAAAAGAAAAGGAAAATGAAAGGTACACATCGTCTCTCCTGATTGGCCTATATGTGATTATTTTGGGAATATGATAGAAAGAGTTTGGTAACTCATATTACAATAAGTTATATATAAAAATTTATCAGGAAAAATGCAAGGAATCCAATAAAAATATAATGGAATCCTAATTTCTCTTGCAATTCAAATAGTGTATAAAGTTATCATCTTTAATGGTTTAATTAATGAAAAACCCTAAGTTTTGATGATTAGTGGATTTAATGATTCTTTGGATACTTTAAGCCAAAAGATGATTATTTTACATGACTTGCTTAATTTAGGGTTCCATGTACATAAAAGTACATTATTGGCTTAGAAACCCTAATTTAGGTGAATATGACTTTTAGTGGTTTTAATTGTGCAAATCCATGAATAAAATAGAGATATGATAATCTTAAGACAATTTGAGTATAAAAGATCCTTAATATGGATAATTTGAGCAATTAGGGTTTTTATGAGCAGAAAAGCTATATTAGAGTTTGTTGACCTAAAAAGGATAAAGTTTGAGAAATTGATCTAAAAAGCCTTAATGAATCCTAATGAGACTTACAAACCTTAGAGAGGTATCCCAAGACAATAAAGAGTTGTTTGGGATGATATGGTAACAATTAGGTGTTACACACATTTTCAAGATCAAGATTGCTTAATTGCTTGCTTGTCTTGCTTGATTGGACATCTTGATTGGATGGGATATCTTGCTTATATTTGAAACTCCAAATCAGGTATGTGATTACGCTTATGACTAATCACTCTAGTTTCACGGAAACTTTTGAAGTTTTATCATTTGCTTAGAAATGACTGCTTGGTTGACTTTTATTTCATGCAACTGTAAAGTGACTATGACTATCACCATAAATATATGTGCATGACTAGATCAGATCCTAGTCCTCCTCTATATCTTCGATGATGATGAGATTGATGACCTAGTACATGGTCTAACCTTGGGGTAGGATCATCAGGTTATCATGAGTCGATGTGTTGGTCTACCCTTGGGTAGGACCATACGACTACACAACCCTACATCGTGGTTTACTTGTAAGGTGGGATCATAGGGGCTACTTGAGATCTACCATATGAGAGAGGTAGTATCCATGTCCACTGTAGGGACAACACAGAGGCGAGGATATGTAGAGATTGAGTAGTTATGTTTAATATGTAAAATTTCATCTGTTAAGCAATAATTTGATTGTATTATGTTGTTACAAATAGATGCAAGATTTTGGTTCCCCCACATACCAGTATAATTCATTATATTGACTGACGTTTTTTTTATCAACATTTTAGGTTTATCAGAAAGTGGATATTCCTTTAAAGTGGCATTGAATGAGTAAAGCTCAATAAAGAATTAGAGGATTGTAGATATATAGTTTTTTATATGGGTAAAGTCCCTCAAATCCTATATTTTTCAAGGTATGTGAAAAGAATTTTTTTATCCTATTTTAAGCTTAGTCTTTGGTGGAATTTATTAATTATTTTTTATTATTTGCAAAACCATTGATCTTGTTTTGGGATAGCGTCTATGACTTCTTGGTCATCCTTAATTAGGGTTTGTCGAAAAATGGGGTTGTTACATTTGGTATCACATCATGGTTTTCCATTTAATATCTAATAATGATTAAATTTTACAAACTCTTTAGAACCCATGGAAGTTATTAGAGGATTTTTCAAAGATGGAGGTGTCTAGAAAAGGATCACAATCCAGGGACTGGCAAGATTTTCCTCTACCTATCTAGTCAGTCTACGAGGACTCCTAGATTTTGTGTGACTGCCTGGCCAAAATCGGAGGATTTGACTCAAAATAAGACACCTTTAGGTCTTCTCTCATCTATCTTTGTCCCTTCTCTACCTTGTTCATTGAATACCTTTAATAGATTAGGGTTTCTCTCTCTCCACCACCCTCCTGAGTTAATGGTAAGCATAATAAGGATTAAGGAATCCTCTACCAAATAATAAAAAGCATGTAAGAAAGATTTCATGGACATAAGTTTTGATAATTAGAAACTCAGACTGAGTTTAGTTACATGCTGAGGCTGCATGGCGTGTGTTGCCATGCCCTCAGGAGAACTCTGAGGTTAGCCTTCTTGTAGGGGGATGAGGAGAGAGTTATCCTTGGAGGAAGAAGCCTCCATGAAGAGGTAGAGACCTGACACATTCTCTAAGGATGAAGTTCGACCCAATACTGTAAGCAGTGGATAGAGAAAGAGAAGACATGATGAGCTGGATACCTCAGTTTTATGTGCATGCGAGTGTTGGTATATATGCCCATAGAGCCATCCCGAGCGATTGCATGGAGTCGGATATTAATTAATAAATTAATATAATTATTTGGTTAATTAATTAATTATAGAATATTGTAATTAATCCATGAACATTTTAATTAATGCAATCTTCCTATTTACCGATGGGTTTAAGAAACCCTGCTTCCTTTCATCTCCTATTTAAAGGGGCTTGATGGCCGATATCTATATAAGATATTGAGAGAGTCTTTTTAGTTTATGCTCATGTATGTAAACCCTAGCCGTCACCGTCCTCAAGAGAGAATGGAGAGCACTGCGATGCTAGCACGTCGCCGCACAAAGACTACTCCTTCCTGTCGGCTTAGGAAGCACGACGTGGAGTTCCAGTCTATCTGTGTGGATGAAGTAGAGACACAAACGTTGAGATGCCTGTGTTCGGAGGATGTCAACGACCATCCATATGCGCTATGAGCGGCATACATCATCGCACGAAAGGAGCGCCGCCAGATCTTCTCGCGACGCACTCAGTGAACGGGAGAGAAATTTCGTCCGTGTAGGCCATCAACATTGCACACCATCGTGTAGCGGGACATCACCGAACTTGCTCTGCAATAAGGTATATCCCATGAACACTCTTTCTAAATACACTGTTGTCGACGAGATCCTATTTTGGGTTGTGTGAAAATTTATTTTTGTTGCTTCCGCTGTGCATGTTTTCTCCACAAAACCTGATAGTGGTATCAGAGCAGCGTCAATCTACATCATTTTTTGATTCATTTCGATATGGTCAAACCGTTGTATACTATTTTCTATGTTGCATACGATGCAAATTAAAACTATGAATGTGCAAATCTAAACCTAATTCTACATACGCCACATGTTTCTATTTTTGACATTTCAGACGGGGTCGACTATGGAAAATACTGATTTTCCTAAGTACACAGAAGTAAAATCCCCACACAGGGGCGCTGCCCCTGTGTACCCCACATAGTCTACGTGGGAGTCAAAAATTTATTTGATGGGGAATGTCCCATATTAAAAGGGGTGCAATTTTAATATGTATATACATATATGTAGATATACCTATGATATCATACACAGTGCTTTTAAAATATGTTTTATGTGGTGAATGCATGTACGATTATGGCCTAGAATCTCCTTTTATGGATGTGGTTGTGAATCTTGTGGATATGTGTTTGTTTGTGAATGTTTTGGATGTATAATGCTTGTATGTGGATCCTTTGTATAAAGTATTTGGCTTTCATGCCGAGCCTCATCTCTTATTTCAAAGTGTAATTAATTCTTTCTCTTTATATTTGTACTCATATGATGTAATAGAGATAGGATTAGTTTTAGTCTTTGTAAACTTGATGTAAGAAGGCCACTTGAAGATCCAACTTCAAGGAGCGTCCATGGAGAAGCACCATGAAGATCCAATTCCAAGAAGAAACATGAAGATCCAACTCCAAGGAGCATCCATGGATAAGCAACTTGAAGTTCCAACCTCACAGAGCATCCATGAAGTTGTTCATTGTAATGATGATCCTTACAGGTTGATTCACATGTGTTGTTGCATGAGATGCATAAGACCTTAGGTGGACCGTAATCCTTTATTTCTCTAAAGGATTATAATAGTATGGCCATAACCGATGTATTTGTGTTTGTGATTGCATGTCTATCATTTGTGGTTGTGGATATAGTAGTATATGATATGTACTATAGGTATGTGGTGTTTGGATATGTATATGTATTAATAAAACCCCTCAATTAATAATATTAAGTTTTAGTTGCCTTTCATAAAGCAACACACATGAAAAGCTTCATCGACTATGTGTGGGCATGCCTCTGTGTGGTACACTGTCTATCTCATGGAAGCGTGATGGTGGGTGTGTGGGCCTACCTCCGCAGGGTGCACACTCATCGTGTTGGCTTATGGGTTGGACTTAAATAGGGAACCTTGATAGGATCAAGTACCTAGAGGCACACAGATGCATCATGGCAAGGAGTTGTACACGATCATCTATCCAAGAGTTTCACATGATGCAATTGGCAAAAGTTGCCTACCTTAGTATTTGGTCTTTGACGCCGACGTTGGCGGGGCACTGATCCAATTATTTTGGATCTTGGCTCACTAGAAAGTTGTACGCTGCAATCTTCCGAGTTGATAGTGAGGGCTATCAATTTGAATAAAATAGTGGAAACGTAATTAATTAAAGGCCTAATTAATCTCATTTATCAAATCTTTACAAGTCAAAATGTTTTGGACTAAATGCAAACTTTTTCTTTTGTAGCAATCAAATGGAAAACAACACACACTTTCTCATTATGATCAGTCCTTGAGAAGGACAAAATTATCAGAACCAACTTTCAAAACTGGTTTAGGATGCCGATAATTGTTCTCACGCAGGAGCGTAAGCTCTATGTCCTTGAAACACCAGAGCCAGCAGAACCTGCCTCAAATGCACCCAAGGCTGAAAAGGATGCTTACAAGAAGAACCTTGATGATGCCGTGAATGTCAAGTGCCTGATGTTGTGCTCAATGAACTATGAGTTGCAAGAGCAGCATGAGAACATGAATGTCATGGAGATGGTAATACATCTCAAGAACATGTATCAACATCAAGCAAGATAGGAGAGATATGATGTCTCCAAGGCACCCATATACTCACTTTGATTGGGTACATGGAAATCCTATCCAAGATGGGATTTCCCCTGGGTCAAGAGTTGGCCACTGATGTGATTCTGGAATCATTACCTGAATCATATAGTCATTTTGTCATGAACTACAACATGAAAAATATTAATAAACTGTTGTCAGAATTATTGGGCATGTTGAGACAGCTGAAGCACAGATGAAGAAAGACAAGCCCAAGTCTATGATGATGATCAACAAGACAACGGGAAAGTCAAAAGGCAAAATCAAGTCTAAGAAAGGTTCTAAAGTTGGGAAGAAGCCAAAGTCATTCGTGCTCAAAGCTAAAGGTGGGATCTCCAAAGAAGGCAGTTGTCACCATTCTCACCAGGCTGTACATTGGAAAAGAAATTGTCCTCTCTACCTGGAGGAACTGAGGAAGAAGAAGCAGGAGATATATATCTCCACTTTAGGTATATACATTATTGAGATAAACTTAAATACTTCTTCATCATGCATGGTTACTGGATAGCGGATGTGAATCTCACATATGTTAAAATATGCAGGATCTGATAAGAAGTAAGCCTTTACGAAAGGGCCAAGTAGAGATGTGGGTCGCTAATGGAGCAAGGGTTGCTGCCACCACAGTTGGAGTTATTAGTTTATCTTTGCCTACATGCCTTGTAATAGAATTAGAGAATTGCTATGATGTACCTGCCATTAATATACATATTATTTCTATATCTTGTATGGATAAGAATGGATTTGAATTTCACATTAAGAATGTAATGATTTCTATTTCTAAAGATGAGATCTTTTATGGCAATGCCCCTATGTCTTATGGTATCTACTTGTTAGAACTTGATACTAGCACATACAACGTAAATACTAAAAGGCTAAAACTTGACAACTCAAACAAAACATACTTATGGCATTGTCGTCTTGGGCAGATAAACGAGAAGTGCAAATCCAGACTCCATAAGGATGGTTATCTAGACTCTTTTGATTTTGAATCATTAGAGACATGTGCGGCTTGATTATTAGGCAAGATGACTAAGAATCCTTTCACTAGACAAAGTGAGAGAGCCAGTGATCTGCTAGGGCTCATACATACTGATGTATGTAGACCTTTTAGATCAAATGCTAGAGGAGGCTATCAATACTTCATTACCTTCACTGATGACCTTGGTAGGTATGGCTATGTATATCTTATGAAACACAAGTTAGAAACTCTTGAAATATTCAAGACTTTCATGAATGAAGTAGGGAAGCAACTTGGTAAGAGTATTAAAACACTCTGTTCAGATTGAGGTGGAAAATGCTTAAGCCAAGAGTTTGAGGACCTTCTGAGAGACCATGGTATTGTATCACAATGGACTCCACCTGATACACCAAAGCATAATGGTGTGTCAGATTGAAGGAATCATACATTATTAGACATGGTACGATCAATGATGAGTTCAGCTGAACTTCCAATATCGTTCTGGGGATATCTCTTGAAACCGCAGTGTTTACACTTAACCGTATACCTTCCAAATCGGTTCAAAAGACATCATATGAGATATGGAATGAGAATCATCCCAATTTGTCTATGTTAAAGATTTGGGGATGTGGAGATAATAATTTCCTAAAAATCTTGGACCCAAATATGAAAAATACTATTTTGTTGGATACCCTAAGGAAACTCGGGGATACTACTTCTACACACCAACTGACAACAAAGTGTTTGTTGCTAGGACTGCTGTATTTCTTGAAAAGGAATTTATTTCCAAAGGAACCAGTGGGAGAAATATAGAGCTCGAAGAAGTTAGAGATTAACAAGAAAGTAGAGAACCAAGGGAGGTACATAAGGAACGTGAAGACTCACAAACTGTTGTGGAATTTCAAGCTCCAAATGTAACACAGGAACCTTATAGGTCTAGTAGGACATGACTTGAGCATGAGATATTTGGATTTCTTGTGACTCAAGACAGTGATGAATTGGGCATAGCAGATGAGCCAACTTCCTATCTAGATGCTATTAAGGGACCAGAATATGAGAAATGGCTTGAAGCCGTGAGATTAGAGATGGAATCCATGTACACAAACAAGGTATGGACCTTGGTGGATCCACCCAAAGGGGTAAAACCCATAGGGTGCAAGTGGGTCTTCAAGAAGAAGACCGACATAGATGGAAATGTTCAAACCTATAAAGGTAGATTGGTTGCGAAAGGATTCCGTAAAATTCAAGGTGTTGATTATGACGAGACCTTCTCACCAGTTGCTATGGTTAAATCCATCAGGATCATGCTTGCCATTGCAACTTATCATGACTATGAGATTTGGCAGATGGATGTTAAAACAACATTCCTTAACAGGAATTTACTCGAGGATGTGTACATGACACAAACTGAGGGTTTTATCGATATGAAGGAAGCCAATAAAGTTTGTAAGCTACAAAGGTCAATCTATGGATTGAAACATGCATCTCGGAGATGGAATCTACATTTTGACGAAGTAGTCAAAAGGTTTGGCTTTAGTCAAAATGAAGATGAACCTTGTGTTTACAAAAGGGTTAGTGGGAGCACAGTCGTATTTCTCATATTGTATGTGGATGACATACCATTGATGGGAAATGACATCCCTACTCTTCATACAGTAAAAGGTTGGCTGGGGAAGACCTTCTCTATGAAGGATTTAGGTGAAACATCTTATATACTAGGAATCAAGATCTATAGAGATAGATCTAGAAGGATTCTAGGCCTAAGCCAGAGCACATACATTGATAAGGTGCTAAAGAGGTTTAGCATGGAGGGTTATAAGAGAGGTAACTTGCCCATGTCCCATGGGGTTACGATCTCTAAATCTCAATGTCCTAGTTCATGTGATGAATGGGCATGCATGCGTAAGATTCTATATGGATCAACAATTGGATCTATCATGTACACGATGTTATGTACTCATCCTGATGTGTCATATGCTTTGAGCATGATGAGCTGGTATCAGTCAGATCCAGACGAATGTCACTGGACAACCATAAAAAACATCCTAAAGTACTTGAGAAGGACTAAGGATCAATTCTTGGTATACGGTGGTGAGGAAGAGCTCGTGGTAAAGGGTTACACCGATGCTAGATTCCAAACTGACAAAGATGACTATAGATCACAATCTGGATTTGTGTTTTTTTTTAACAATAGAGCTGCAAACTAGAAGAGTTACAAGCAAGAGACGATTGTGGATTCTACAAAAGAGGCTGAATATATTGCCACATCTAATGCGGAAAAGGAAGCTGTGTGGATTAAGAAGTTCATTTCTAAACTTGGAGTGCTTCCAAGCACTAGTGATGCAATTGAGTTGTTTTATGACTACAATGGAGCAATTGCACATGCTAAAGAACCAATATCACACCAACGTTCCAAACATATTCTATGGTGGTTACATCTCATACGAGAGATCGTACAATGAGGAGATGTGAAGATTTGCAGAGTACCTATAGAAAGCAATGTGGCTGACCCGCTCACAAAAGCACTTTCACAGTAGAAACATGACAGTCATGTTTGATCACTTGGATTGAGATTCATGAGTGATTGGGTATAAGTGCAAGTGGGAATTTGTTGGTATGTATGCCCATAGAGACTATCATTTGATGATTGTAATGGGATACTATGTAAATGATTTGTAATACTATATTGATCATATCAATAAAGGAAAGTTTCCAATCTATATGTTTGTGTTTTATATTGTGAGATGACCATAAAACTTATAGATGTCTACAGAATAATATACTCACTGACATATGTCTTTGGGTTGATGACCTGAACAATGAGATCATATGTATGCTAAGAGTATGTATTATTGTTTTATCCCTAATTGATTGTTATTGTGGAAATATCCATAGACATCAGTAACACATAAGATTGGAATGTATGTTGGTTGATGGAAGAATCTCATTATCCATGATATGGAGATATCAAACCAAATACATAGATACTTGTTAGAGAACAATGTATCAGATAGACCCACCTTGAGAGTGACACATGGATACCATAATTGGTAGTTTGAGTCACATCTCATAATGATGGTGGTGATTGTGGTTCTTAGACCTGAAGTCACTACACTTATCACATGTCATTCGGTGTACTTTGACATCATCTACCATGGTCCTGAATAAGGATTGCCATAAAGATGGTGCTTGGGTGGACTGTGACACATGGGGATGACTGTGAGTGCTGTAGATGGAATTTGTCCTTCCTACGAGAGTTTGATATTCTGGCCACTTGATAAGAGAGACTGAGAAATGCATGACCATGCTGATGTGAGTCAATATGTGATATTGAGCTTACATATATCTCAGACAGTCTGCTCTATTTCAAGGAACATGGATTGAATGTTTAAGAGAATAACAGTTCCATGACTCGAGTTCAATCCAGATATCAGTGACAAAGGAACTATACAATCAATGTAATACCAGTCATGAATGATAATTTAAGTTGTTCTCCAACTTCTCCAATTACTTGGGTGGCAATGAAGTGTTGCTAGATACCAATCATTGCTTGTGAAATCATAATATGATTATGGATATCACTGCCAACATAATTTGGAGCCTATCGGGTCACACACACAGGATGTGTTGGAATAGGAGTATAATTTGGATTTGATTGGAATTGTTCTGAATCACATTGATTACTAAAATGTTTATGTAATCCATTAGAATAATATTAGAATATATTAAAATGTTTGAGCCAATTAATTGGAGTGACTGGCTCTAAGTGGAAGTGGGAGTCTGTTGGTATATATGACCATAGAGCCATCCCAAGCGATTACATGAATTCATATATTAATTAATCAATTAATACAATTATTTGGTTAATTGATTAGTTCCAGAATATTCTAATTAATCCATGAGCGTTTTAATTAATGCACTCTTGCTATTTACTAACAGGTTTAGGAAACCCTGCTTCCTTTCATCTTCTATTTAAAGGGGCTTGACGGTCGATATCTATATAAGATATTGAGAGAGGCTTTTCAGTTTATGCTCACACATGTAAACCCTAGCCGTAACCGTCCTCAGGAAATAATGGAGAGCACTACGATGCTAGCACATCACCGTATAGAGACTACTCCTTCCCGTCAGCTTAGGAAGCATGATGTGAAGTTCCATTCCATCCGTATGGACGAAGTAGAGATGCAGGCACTGATATGCATGCGTTCGGAGGACGTCAACGACCAACCATACGCACTACGAGCGGCACACATCATCACACAAAAAGAGTGCCACTGGAACTTCCCACAACACACTCACTGAATGGAAGAGAAGTTCTATCCATGCAGGCCAGCAACATTGAACACTATCGTGTAGTGGGACATCGCCAGACTTGCTCTACGATAAGGTATATCCCACGAACACTCTTTCTAAATACGTTGTTGTTGACGAGATCATGTTTTGGGTTACATGGAAATTTATTTTTGTTACTTCTGCCATGCATGTTTTCTCCATAAAACCCAATAGTGAGTATGTGGGTTGGACATGCATGCTTTACCTAAAGGTTTTGAGTACATAAGAGAAGCATGAACTATGTGTGGTTGTTGGACCCTAGTACCTTTGGGTGACCTGACCTTTGGTGGGTCGTGCCTGTTAAGGGTGAGGGATAGCTCCCTCATTGCAAAGGTTAGTGGTGACCATATAGGGACCCTTACGGGCATATAGGAGTAGAAAAGAGGCATGCACCTATGTAGAAGTGAGTAACAACAAGGCTAGCATTAGGTTTTAGACCTAAGCCAGAAAAGTTATGCCTGATAGTTTATGAGATAGGCATGCAGAGCATTGGATGATCTTAGTCGGACATAAGTTTTAATAAGTGTGCTTTACCCAGGTAGGGATGGACGTGTATTCTTAAGAGCTTTACCCATCTTCTGAGAGAGAACCTCAAGTGGTAGGACCAGTTGTAGGGTTAGCTCTAGAGAGAGGGCAAGACCCCAAGGAGGAAGGTTGGAAACCTAGACTCGGAGACATGAGGAATCATGAGGAATTTGGTATAATATGGCCTGGAATAGATGACCCTGAGTAAATATATGTGGTTGCCTCATGTATGATCCTTATAGGTTGGTCATCTCTTGGATGCCTTTAGAAGAATCAAGCCCTTGAAGAGAGAAAGAGGCTTCCTGAACAAATGTATGGACGATATGAGTGCCTACCTTTGAGGTGTAGGAAAGAGAGTTTCAAGGACCCTATAGAGGTATGGTGTAATAACAAGTTGTGAGGTCTCACACCTAGTTGGTTGTCCTTTTTGTTCATGAGGAAGAGTGTTGGGATGTATATGCCCTATTTGGTATAGGTTCAGTTCATGGTTGAACAATTGAGCATGAAGTTAGATAGCTAAACCCAGAGGTCCTGACCTAAAGAGGGGAAGTAGTAGTACATGGTGCACATGATGCTCACAAGGCTGATTGAGTTCATATTATTTGAGTATGGCACACCCATCATGTTTTGGAACAAAAAGGAAACCCCACTCGAACTGAGATATATGTTTGTTTAACCACTCATACAAGTTGGGGACATATGCATCTATGAACTAGTCCAACATTGAGGAATGATGAATACGTATGACATACCATGGTTTAGTAGGTTGTCTTCTTGCTAGATACGTGCATAAGTATCATGTTAGGAGATAAGCATATACATGATGATGTAAACCTTGGAGGTAAGTACATTTTGTGACCTTTGTTACTATCAAGTGATAGTTTTCTCCCATCCTAGGGAGGGACCCTTCATGTTAGGGTAAGCACTAACTTTTGATTAGGTTCAATGTAACCTAAAGAGGTCTCTCATAGGATATTAATGAGGTAAGTGGAGAGCACATAGTATGATCATGAATCTATAGACCCATGTGTGACCATTTCTAAGGGCAAGAGGATATGTTGCCATGGAGGTAACCTGTATGGGGCCAGACCGAGATAGGTAGGCCACCATGTTTCCCATGAAGGGTGAAAGGTTATCTATGAGTGCCCAGAGAGATGATGGAGTTTTGGGTGAGGATTCAAGGATCTACAAACTATGATAAAATCCTAAGTAAATACTAAGGTCAAGTAGGGATAAGACCGATGGGAGTTGGAGTTGTTTGTTCCCTGAATGCACAAGACCATAGGGTCGGGAGGTAACAACTACCTTTACTCGAGGCCCATGGGTTATGAGGTTGGCTACCTTCAAGAGTTAATGGGACCTAAGGGGTAAATGTGAGAGGCACTCCGTAGATGCATAAGGGTCAGATCACCCCAAAAGTACTGACACCCTAGAGACCTTGAGGTAATGACTAAGGATTGTACATAAGAGAGATGTTAAAACCCAAAAGTAATGAGAAAAGTCTTCCCATGGGTGTGGACACAGAGTTGAGATGTTCACGATGTGGAGTGAGGAGAAGTATGTTTCAACTTAGATTGGAAAGTGTGATGGTGATGTGTGACACACCATCTCTACTCTTGGAACATGATGAACTCTGTATTTGGACTGCAGCTAAATACTTATTTCCTCTCGTTATGGGTGTAAGAGATAGGGCAAAATGCATGCCATATACTAAGGATAAAGGTGTTATGATTTGAAACATTTCTATGATGTTTGAGGATAGAGGAAGTACCACATCCTTTTGGAAATATATTGGATAGGTGATTTGGGAGCATAAGAAGAACAAGGGTAATATGAGAACATACTTATCCAGAGAAGTTTGGAATCTTTGAGTTACTAGTTTGGGAGTAACAACTCAAAGTTCTCTTGACACAGATAGACCTAAACTCGAGATAAGGATGATGAGTGGAGTATATGAAGGTTATGTTTTCACCATCACCTAGCACATAAGGGAACTAATGTGGTAGCAAATACTCTTAGCTGAGACACAACTCAGGTATACATTTGTCTTGTTTGGTCAGTAGAGAGGTTGGAAGAGGTTGCTAGGTGAACCCTACGATCGTTAGAAGATGAGATCTATATGGATAACATCCAGATACACCCAGACCCATTGGTCAAGTTGGTGGTTGCTTAGTTAGTCAGCTCAGATCTTGATGAGATAAAAGGATTGGTATAAGAACCTCAAGTACATCTCCCAGGAAAAGAAGGTGGTGAAACCCACTACTAGAGTGTTTTAGGGTTTTGAGGATTCACCTTTAGGAATCATGTCACACAAGAAACTCATGATTTTAAGTACACCTTACACCTTGGCACTACCAAGGTGGTTAAGGTTTGTAGTGGTACCTTGAAGACTTGGAATGAAGAAGGATATAGAGTTGCATGTGGCCAATTTCCATACATGCCAGAAGGTGAAGGCCAAACACCAGTAACCTAATTCATTGCTATAGATAACGAGGAGTCCCTGAGAGGGAATGGAGCAGATCACCATGGACATTGTGGTGGGTCTCCCTAGACTAAGAGAGGTCAAGATGTAATATGGGTTATGGTCGATCGCCTTACTAAGTTGACACATTTCCCTTATCTGAGAGAGAGCTGTCAGTATGGAAAATCTTGTTGAGCTATATGAATTGAATAGATAGATCGACTACACAGTGGTATGAGTTCAAATATTCTTGAGCATGGCCTTAAGTTCACTTGCATATTGTGGAAGTAGGTGCATGAAGAACTCGATACTAGATTGAAGTTTTATGCAGCATATCACCCCCTGACTGATGGATAGTCAAGAGACTATGATCCAGACTTTAGAGGATCCGATGAGAGCATGTGTGCTTGTTCGGGGTGATTCATGGGAGCAATTTGTGCCCCTAGCAGAGTTTTCCTGACATGATAGCCACTGTAGCCAGTATCAGGATGTATGAAGATCTGCATGGGAGGCCGTGTCAGTCACCACTTCACTAGGATGATGTTAGTGAGAGGACCCTTTGAAGATCAAAGAAACCACTATGTATGCAGATGAAGTTGCTTTGATCGAGCAATGGCTGAGAAAGCCCAAGATTGATGGGAGTCGCATGCTGATGCGAAGCAGACTGACATGCAGTTCATTGTGGGTGAACATGTGTTATGAAAAACCCGACCCCTCTGAGCTATAACAAAGGAAGCTGAGTCCCCGATACATGGGTCCATTCGAGATAGATCGGTGGAATTTCTTATGTTTAACCTTACCCCTCATGATAATATGATGTATGATGTGTTCCATGTGTCTGATCTAGAGCACTATGTGATGTACCCGAGCCATGTGCTGAGCATTGAACCTATTGAGCTTCAAGGGAGGCTGTCATATCCCGAGTCACCTATGAGGATATGAGATACCAATGTAAGAGAGAACTCATATGTAAGAATATAAGATGATAAAGGTTCTCTAGAAGCACCATGGAGAGGATGAAGCCACATGGAGCCAATGTTGGACATGGAAAAGTCTTATCTTGAATTGTTTGTATGTTTGGTGGAATTTTGAGGGCAAAATTCCTATAAGAGGGGAAGGATGTTACAACCCCAATTTTGGGTTCATATGGTTGGAAATGCAATTTCCCTAATAAATGTATGATTATGGGAATTGTATGATTTATGTGTATTGAATGGATTTCCTTTGCAATATTTCCTATGTGCATGTGATTTCATAGATCATAATATGTTAATGAGTCCAATATGATTAAAAGGAAAAGAAGAAATAAAAAAATGCATCTTTAAGAAGGAAATTTGAGATAATGATGAAAGTATGAGAAATATGTGGAAAGATGTATGATTGAATCATCATGGATGAGATTTCAAATCCACAAGGTTTCTAATGGTAAAAGGAATCCAAATAAAGAGAATAAAAGAGTACGAGAGAGAAAATATGTATAAAATATACCTTTTTAAGATATAACTTGTATATGAAGAAAAGTCTCTCATACTTTCGAATTTAAGTCATAATTGACTTTCTTTAAAATTTGCGATTAATTGGACATGTGGTTTTAGAGTTATGATTTTTGTAAGAATCCCTAAGTGAGAGAATATCATTAAAAGTCACCATTCACATTCACATTCACATTCACATTCACATTAGAGTTCCTTATATTTTTGGCGCGTGTAATGTGAGCCGTTGGATCTAAGATCCAAAGGTGACTCACTTGTCACCTACTTGTGTTTGAAACAGGAAAGGGGGGGCACAGTACCTCCGAACTTCCCTCACCTTTACCTCCCTCATTACTCCATATTTTTATGTAAAACTTTCCCCTTTGATTTCGAGAGGAAGTGGCAAACATAATGAATCTTATTTTGGAAGCTATCAAGCCCTATGGGAAAAGTGCCCAAAATCCCTGTTAAACTGGGACACTAGGGCGATCCCAAATCCATTAGTCGATTGTTACCACGACTATATAAGGCCTTGGTTTGACTCCATGAGATGGGGGGTACAGTGTGACAAACTTGAATCCTATAACACTATCCGCAAAGCCAAGTCTTCCCCAGGAGCGTTGTTCTTCTCTTCACCTCGTCTTGCTTCCATGAAGCCATTGTAGGGAGTTCTCTCCCATGCCTATGCTTTGAACCCTTCTCGGTGACCATTGAGGGTAGTTGCACATTCGAGGAGCACTACTAGACCTAGAGGGGGTGTGCAATGGATGTTCTTGGGTGCCATCTCCCGTGGACTCCCTTGCCCCGGGCGATGCGTCGGGGACTCTGTTTCCCTTGTCAGAACAAAGCTCGTGTGGGCGTTTGTGAGAATGAAGAAGGGGAGGAGAAGCCAGACTCGGGTATCAGGTTAGGCAGTTTAGAGAGGGATATGTGAGCCAAAAAAAGAAATAACAAGAAAAGGAGAATGAAAGGTACACGTGGCCTCTCCTGATTGGCCTATATGTGATTATTTTGTGAATATCCTAGAAATAGTTTGGTAACTCAGATAACAATAAGTTGTATATGTTAATTTATCAGAAAAATGCAAGGATAGTAAAAATACATGGAAGCCTAATTTCGCTTGCAATTCAAATAGTGTATAAAGTTATCATCTTTAATGGTTTAATTAATGAAAAACCCTAAGTTTTGATGATTAGTGGATTTAATGATATTCTTTGGATACTTTAATTCAATATTAACACATTATTAATAAAAGGAAGATTTGGAATCCAAAAAATGATCTTTTTACATGATTTTCTTAATTTAGGGTTCCATGTACATAAAAGTACATTATTGTCTTAGAAACCCCAATTTAGGTGAATATGACTTTTAATGGTTTTAATTGTGCAAATCCATGAATAAAACAGAGATATGATGATACTAAGACAATTTGAGTATAAAAGATCCTTAATATGGATAATTTAAGCAATTAGGGTTTTTATGAGTAGAAAAGCTATTTTAGGGTTTGTTGACCTAAAAAGGATAAAGTTTGAGAAATTGATCTAAAAAGCCCTAATGAATCCTAATGAGACTTAGAAACCTTAGAGAGGTATCCCAAGTCAATAAAGAGTTGTTTGAGATGAGATGGTAACAATTAGGTGTTACACATATTTTTAGGATCAAGATTGGTTGCTTGTCTTGCTTGATTGGACATCTTGATTGAATTGGATATCTTGCTTATATTTGAGACTCCAAATTAGGTATGTGGTTACTCTTATGATTAATCACTCTAGTTTCCTGGTAATTTCTGAAGTTTTATCGGTTGCTTAGAAATAACTACTTGGTTGACTTTTATTTCATGCAACTGTGAGGTGACTATGACTATCACCATAAATATATGTGCATGACTAGCTCAGTTCCTAGTCCTCCTATGTAGCTTGGATGATGATGAGATGGATGACCTAGTACATGGTCTACCCTTGGTGTAGGATCATCAGGTTATCATGAGTTGATGTGTTGGTCTACTCTTGGGTAGGACCATACAACTACACAACCCTAGGTCATGGTCTACCAGTAAGGTAGGATCATAGGGGCAATTTGAGATCTACCATATGAGAGAGGTAGTATCCATGCCCACTGTAGGGACAACACAGAGGCAAGGATATGTAGGGATTGAGTAGTTATGTTTAATACGTAAAGTTTTATCTTTTAAGCAATAATTTGATTGTATTATGTTGTTACGAATAGATGAAAGATTTTGGTTCCCCCACATACCAGTATAATTCATTATACTGATCGACGTTTTGTTTGTCGATGTTTTAGGTTTATCAGAAAGTGGATATTCCTTTAAAGTAACATTGAATGAATAAATCTCAATAAAGAATTGGAGGATTGTAGATAGATAGTTTCTTATCCGGGCAAAGTCCCTCAAATTCTATATTTTTCAAGGTATGTGAAAAGAAAAAATTTATCCTATTTTAAGCTTAGTCTTTGGTAGAATGTATTAATTATTTTTTATTATTTGTAAAACCATTGATCCTATTTTGGGATAGCAGCTCTGACTTCTTAGTCTTCCTTAATTGGGGGCTATCGAGAAGTGGGGTCGTTACAAGCCCCCATGACATTACTCATGTGAACTCGAAATTTATATCTAATGTTAGTTAATTTGCTTCTCCATGCATGCCTACAATGATTTTTTTGCTTGTATGTTTGGCTGACCACCTTTTATACATATTTTATGCTTTCTTGTACTATTCAGGAGGATGTTTGAGGAAGTAGTTAGTAGGATTTTTGGCAATATGCTTTTGACCATGGGAATGGCTGGAGTATGTTGAGTGTTTTTTATTGTGTTTGATATGCTATGAAGAGAACCATCTTATGTCACTGGGAGGTGCATGATGATGACAATCTCCTTGCAAATTGACTACATGTTTTAGTTTCATAGTTATGAATGATGTGATGGTGTGGTAGTGAAATATCATATCTTGGATTCTCTAATTTCTGAATTGAAACTTAAACCCAAGCTCTTTTATTGTTACTTGCCTTATTGCTATTTATAATCAACTCAACTTTTGTAATTCGACTTACATTAATGAAGGTTAATGATTTTGCACCTAACTAACCTAGCTCCTTGAGTTCGACACTCGACTACAATTGACCTCGTACACTTGTGGGTGATAAGCGAGTTGAGACCTTTATTTTGAACTCCAACAAAGGTGGAAGCAGAAATTCCATAAAAAGACAAGTATAACATCTCTATAGGTTGGGAAATAAAAAATTCCATCCAAAGGTGTGAGCAGGAATCCCATCAAATGACATGCATCATTAGGCAAGCTTTGGGGTAATGTCAGAAGATGAGCTAGGAGTTCTATTAGAAAATGAATGCATGAATTCCACTAGAAGATGACCATTGTTAGGCAAACATAAGAGTTCCTTTGGAAGATATGTGTGTTGGATTTTCATCAGAAATAACCACCAGTAGGCGAGTGTTGGGTCTTCACCAGTAACAACACATTGGAGTTTTCTCATTTGATGGGTATTGGGCTTCCATCGGTTGTTAACTGATGGAAGGATGAAGTGATAGACATTTGTTCTATTTATCAAAAATTTATGTGCTCGCAAGTTAGAGTGATTACCGTCTTGTACATTTCTGCATGATATATGAAACTCAAACCTTCATGAACATTTTGGATAAAAATCTTACAAATCGATATGAAACTAAGAAAACCTAAATGTAATCTAGTTCTAAACTAAAATGATTGAAATGAATACAAAACTTAGCTAAATATCCAACTAAAACTAGGATGAATATGTATACATCACATACATTCACATGTATCCACTTCACCCATTAATTGTCATTTTAATAGCCAGTGCCTAGCAATTGTAAAGGATGCCATCTTAAAAAATTTCATTAGTGAAGCTTTTAGCACCCTTCCTTCTTGATATATATAATATTCTCCCAACTGACTAGATGAATGCTTTTATATGATTACTACCCCATAAGAAATTTCTACATACCCTATCAAGTTCCTAGTAATACTGATGGGATGAGGGAAGATAGTACACTAATAGAGACTATAAACAATGAGCATGTTTTATTATCTCCAACCAACAAATTGTATTTATAGTTGTCTAGCTTCAATTCTAGTTTTTCTATCAATGGATGGCATATCCCTTTAAAGGTTCCTCCCTAAAATAATGGACTCCTTAAGTACTTAGTAGCATTAACCCTTCAGGCATACCAATGTTCTTTGGAGAATCTTCTTTGTTCACATTTTTATAGAAATATATTATGCTATTAGAAGGGTTTACATGTAAACCTAAATGAAGTCCAAACTGTTCAGTAATCATATTTAATCAAATTGCATTAGATTATCTATACCATACACCATCAAATCATAAAAAAAGTACGTGATACATGAAATTCCTTAGAAGGATTAAGAGGATGGAATAAAATCTTCCCCACAATATATTCATTATAGCTGTGACACCATGTATGTATATGATATATCCAACTGGAATTTGTATATTAAATATATGAGTTTAATATGAATGTAGTAGAATTGACCAGAACATGGCGAAAAGAATCTAGAAATCCCTAAATCCACCTTTTCCCAACCGTTTGATCTTAATTTCATGGTAGACCCCATCGGCTAAGTGACATCCAGTGCTAGATAGATGGCTACATAGTCATTTGATTAGGTCCTTGGTCAACATGAGGACCATTTCAATGGTAGCAGGTAATTATCTACCTTTGGTTTAACTAACGTGTGATCTACATGCCTACGAGTTGGCTAGTGTGCAATGAAGCAACTCTCACAATATTCTAGGCCCACCTTTAGATTCCTCTCCTCAAATTAAGCTTAACCAATCCATGCTTTGTCTCCCTTGACTCTCAAAAAACCTTGAGAGAGGATTGTTCTCTTTGAGGATATCTATTGGTTGGAGAGTAAGGCTTCTAGAGTTCAACCAAGGAAATTCAAGCCCATATAAATAGTTTGGAGCTATTTTGGCTTAGCCATTTCCTTCTTTTCAATCTTTTTGTTACTCTACAATGGTGGATAACACTCTCATGAGACAACCTTCTTTGCTTCCAATCATGACTTAGACATATCATCAATGAGCCTCTTCAACCCAAATCACCACCAGCACAACACCTCAAAGCTCTTTTGAGTCTAAACATATAACTATAGCTCCCTTATCTTTGCTATATCTCCATCTCTACCTTCCTATAGTGAGACATAACTCCATAGGATCATGCCACCACCTTCAAGCATAGTTGCACCCAAATAAAGTCCTACCAACCTCATGGCGGTCCACTAAAACTTGTGTCATGCTCAATTGGCCATTAGAAGACCCAATCCACCCAATAAGCCTTCCAATATTTGTTTGTATTTGGTGTGTGAATACATGCCAACATCCCAATAATCTAAGGATCATGAACCCAACATCTAAATCAAGTGGCCCCAATTCTGACTGCTAGTTACAGCTGGACAAACCCACTAAGAGAGCTTCTATGGTTCAAGCTAACGACCTTGATTTAATTCGTATTTCATGTGGGTATGAGCTCAAGTCATCTCATATTGGGCTTTGGCAAGTTCATTCCCAAATGAATGTTGTTAAATGGGAAGCGAATTGGGTCTAGGCATGAATAATATTTTAAATGATAGCAAGATCCTGACCCATATAACAAATATGGGTTTTGTGGTGAGTTTAGGTCATCCCGGATAAACACTAAAATGAAGATATCTTGAAGCATGAACATAGATACATATTAACTCATAGAGTCTAGGAAGTGTTTATTATTGGATAGATGTAAACTATATACACCCACCATAAAACTACTACAATTGCAACTTGTTAAGTGAATCTAACCATATGGATGAAAATGGTCTTGTCTAGGTTCAACATGTTAAGAAATAATTATATTCCATTTACTTATGAGATATAAATTAAAATAATAAAACCACTTTTGAGATGTCTGCAATTTACTACTAACTAGAAAATCTGTATATTATTGAGTGATCCACATATGTCCCATTTAGATGGTTTTTGAAATACAACTAATGTAAGCAGTGTCCATCCAAGCTACATGGTTAGATTATGGTGTAGATTATTACAAAGATGCTAAATATCAAATTGGTATGTATAACATAGATGTACTCTAATACACTGTTATTTTATTCCCATTAGCATGGATGACCAAACATATTTTCAATTCAATGTGATTTGGAAAATTTATAATAAGATGTATTTACAAAATATACATATCATACATACACATATGACTATAAAAACATATATATGTATATGATGAGTGATAGATCAAGTGGTAGTAGATGGGGAATGATAATGAAGGGAATCGATCAAAACTTTGGTTGTGCACCTCAAACAAACTAATCTTGTCATGAAGGATAGGCCATTGTGTGATTTAAATGCCCCCATCCAGTATACATATATTTGAGGGATTGGGGGGGGGAGTTTTCTCTATCACGATGGGTCCATAAGTGCTCATGTTTGAGGGAGGTTCTCTCATACTCCAAAAAACATACATGTGTATATAATCTGTCTTTCTATTTCAGTTTTAAGGTCTAGGTAGATTGGCATTCACATGCCCCTAATAGAAATCTGGGTTAAAATTTCCGGCCCATCTCGCCCAGGTAAATTATGTCGACATGGACTTGTCCTGGTTATTTATGTTGGGACATGGTTTGGATTAGGAAGCCTAGTATGATGCCCATTCCTGCATTTAGGCCAGTGGCTCTCCTTTTCCTAATATAAATTAAGTACATTTTATTTTCCAAAATGCATATTAGCTTGAAAAATCAGTATTGGATCAGAGGGTTAGCTGGGGAGGGGGATACAATTAGCATTTTGATAACACACACACACACACATATATATATATATTTCTTGCTAAATTATAATTAAGATCTATATTAATAAAAAATAGGGGTTTTGAAACCTTTTGATTCAAGAGTAATGTAGGCTTGAAACTTAAACATTATCTTGAAATATTCTAATATATTCAGTAATGGTTGATGCAACCCTCATACATTCTTTATATATTTTGAAATTGAATCACAGTGTGGTAATTATAATTTGTTTATATACAATGGTTAAATTTAGATAAAATTTATAATTAAGAATAACTGTTAGAAATAGGTTCAAATGAGGGAAACATGAATGTCTAAAATAACATATAATTTGGACTTGATTTGAATTCTAGATCTAAGCTATATGAATCTATTTTTGCATCTAACCATAGTGGTAAAACAAGCAATTTATATATGGATACCACTAATTGAAATCATCCATATTCGTGAAATCAAGCCATAAGGATAATGCTATATGTGATGAGTTGACTTTTCATGCATAATTTTATATTAGTTAGGTTTCCTTTTTGAGTGAGTGGACATGACATAATGAGTAATAACGTCACTTTGTAAAGACTATGAATTTTTATAGGAAAATCAAGTTTTAAGATACATTATATGGTTTCCATTTGTGTATTAGGGGTGATTGATATTCTGGCATGGTTTTCGCCAAAGATAGTTTACTAGGCAGGAATTATACTAGAAAGATAGTTTATTAGGCAAAAATTATACTAGATGAACTAGGAAATAATTTATTTGATAATGAGGAAATATTTAAAGAGTTTAGTGAATATTTATGATAGATATAATATTGTATACTTGCCTTTTTGGGATTTTTCTTTAGCCCATTAAGTCTTCACATTGTGTTCAAGATGAAATTAAGTTGTCAAGAAGCATTGGTCAATAAATTAATAGGATCTTTTTTTGATAATCTACAGACCTATCAAACTAGGTCAAATTCTGTGGGCACCCATGGTCGACCCTTTAATTTGCATTTGAGTGATAAATTTCACTGCTCACTGAAAATTAGCCAAAACCATACCCACCTGTTTGGTTAGCTAGTTCTACAGGTGGTCCATGGGACCCACAAATGACATGTTTAACTATAATAAAAATAAATGTAATGATCTACTACTACTTAAAACAAATTAGATTATGTACTTGATTGTTGAAGCATATTTTGTAGAGTCCCACGTTCTGTAGATGCTCCATCACCCTTATATCCCTAACCTCCTCAGGGTGTCCACATACTCAAACCTTGTGGCCTTTAGGTTTTTGTTGGCACACATGTCCCCCCAAGTGTCCAGATGTTTGTCATCCTTGGTAGGCATACACTATTAGGTTGTTCCTTCTGGATGACTTTTATAGCTTTTGGGATAGCCCAAGTGGATGGTTTGGTCGATACTGTAGTCTTTACTTGTTTGGGCTTCAATACCCTAATCAGTTTGCTTGGTCTGTTCATAGGAGGAGGTCTAGTTGCTTTTCTCTTCTTTTGAGTTTGAATTTCCTCTTCTTCTAAGGATGCATACTTAGATGTCTCTGTTCCTGTCGATGTACTGGTGTGTGAAGAATTTACATTGTCAGAGGAACTCTCATTGTTGGAGGAGTCCTCATTGGTGGAGGACTCTCCTGAAGCTGATTCTTCTATGTAATGCTCACTTCCCCTGCATTGGTGGGGCTTGATTCGACACATGGGTTAATGTACTCAACCCCACCTTCTTCTTGATTAATTGGTACCTTGATGATAGTTGGCTCGTTGACGTCTATTTCCTTGATAAAGTTTCCTAACATTTTCAATCTTTGTTTTATGATGTAGGTATTATATACCTCTTGTAAGGTTAGTCCAATAGTTGAAGGAAATTTTAATTCAAGGTAGGAAAAGAATCAACGGTTTCTAACAAAGGGTTAGGAATGTAAACAATTGATGGTTGTGTCAAAGAATAGAAAGAATTGATGGTTCTGAGAGGTAGAGTTGTGTGCTAAGTGTTGGTAAACAACTGATGGCCTCAGAGCAAAAAATTATGATGGTCTAAAGATATGAAGCCTCGGGTTAGGTAAAGAACTGAAGGCTCAAAGTGAAAAGATCTGATAGTGAGTAGAGGCAAAAGAACTGATGGGTTCTCCTGGGAACAAAGAAAAGATGGTTTTCCTAAGAGCGTCAGAAGATAGGTAAAAGAACTGAAGGTTCTCGAGAGCAGACAGGCGCCAAGGGAGAGATTAACCATGATATGCCGTTCATTGTTTAATTCTTAGTATTTTTTTAATTTGTCCTTTTTCTAAATACACATGCTTAATAAATTCAATTTTGACTCACATGCACCACAACACAAATTTATGTTTCCATTTAATTATATTCCTATCAAGGTGGTCATTGTGATTATATGAAATAAGCCAACAATTTTTCATTGTTTGGAAAGCACAAAAAGTCATTAAGATATTATTAATTGGCAATATTTGACCGCATCTGAAAGTGCAAAGAGAAGAAGATGAGTGAAGAAATGGAACAATAATTTAACAATGGAAATGTGTTTAACTTTCCAATTGAGGGCATATTGTCAAATAAACTCCATGAATGCATTCAAAGCCTACCAAAACTAGTTTGACAAGGAATACCAAAAGCCAATGTGGAGGACATAAATACAAGAAGGCTTAGCCACATATGAATCAAGGCTCCCACTTGAGGCTTCTATTTACATGAATAAGTCACATCATGGTCCATGCATTCTACTAATAAAATGTTTCCTTTGCAAAACAATCAACTAATGCCATGACCAAATTGTGATTGAAGAAAAGGCAATGAAATAACTAGAGAGGACATCCCACTTAATGCAAGATTATGGATGCAAAGGGTTAAGAAATCAATCAAGGCAATCAAGAAGCTACACTGACCAATTGAAATCAACTAGATAATAAAATTCTTAAGAAAATCCCACTAAGACAAGGCAATCGAGATGCCTACCTACCTCAAAATCTTTTCCTCCTCCACCTAATCTTTCTTTACATATTCTTATTTTCCTTTCCCAATCAGCTTTCACAACTCTCTCACCCACATCTTTATCCCTTCTGCACCAATATCTCTCTTGCACCTCCAAAACCCTTTCTCTCTGTGGGCATGCATGTAGGAAAATGACAACAACCAGTTACCTAGATATTGAACATTGAATATGGACTTTCCAACAGTCAATCTATGACTCAAGAGGACATTGATAACTAGGCATCACCGAGCCATGACGTTTGCTCAAGATATTCCTGACAGTGCATCATCATGCTCATAGAAGAAGACTGTCAACCTCCATCCATTGACAAGCTATCAACCTGACAAGTTGTCGACCTGCCAAGCTATTAATCCTACCAATCTATTGACCATGTCGAGATATGGACCTCCAAAGGTTATCGACCAAACATCATTAAAATGATCAACCTCTGGAAAGATAAATACCAATCAATCTTCATGCCACTCAAACACTCCAACTCTTGATAAATGTGTAATTGATCGATCAACCGACTACCACTTGAGCAATGCTTATTGACCTCTGGCCCCATCAAGTAATCTACCTTTCTTCTAGATTAATCCAAATATAGATGGGTCCCATCTGCATTAGTTCCATAGCTTTACAAATTTCTACTGCATTTATTTCACAACTTGTCTAATCTCAAGAGAGACATAATGCTTCCCATCTATTATTATAAATATGAAGAAAACACCACCAAACAAAGATTCCCACCCCACTCTAATCCAAGTCCCACTTCTTCCTTTTTTTGTTTCATTGTTTTCTTTCGATAACCATGACTGATGTAACATATTTCTTTCTTGCGCCATAAGTGTATAAACTCATAGCTTAGGTTGTGAGTAGCCGTCAACCTCTGGAAGTCATGTCATCTTTCCTTCATCTATTTTAATACATATATTCTTATAGTTTTGTGTCTATACTGTTGTTTTAACGCATGACTTGTTTGACAAGCTACCTTCTTGTAGTGTCTTATATGAATAAATTCGAGATAACAAGTTCAGAACGATCCAAAGTATGAATTAGTAACAAGAAACAAGAGTGAAGAGTTATTATAGTAGAAGTCATATGATTATCCTTGATCTATTGGTTATCATCTTGAGAGAGATACCTTTAGATAAAATTTTACCCAGATTTAGAGAGAAGGAAGGAGTAGATATCTTTTATGACGACTAGAAAAATATGTTAAGATTATATATAAATTAGAAGAGAAGGTTTTACATGGTTGAGGTTGGTGTAATTGTTGAAACCCAATCCAAGTTCCCTTTTATCATATTCACAACTATTTTCATTTCATTTGATCTTTCACAATCTAGATTTTTTGAAGTAGAGTAATTAATTCCTTATTTGGAATGCCAACTTCATCCCTTTGGTTCGATTAAACTAAGCCAAGACTTTTTGTTCTTACAATGTTGTTTTTCCATATCCTTGTGTGTGACCCCGTATTACCACAATAGACTCCATATTGAGTTGAAGATATCTCTTGAAGTCGGGTATAAATTTAAAGTTAGATATCATTCACGAGGAAATTGTGTTTACATTTTTGACTCAAATTTGAGAGCAATCAGCTAACAATTTATCAAGGGATTTTGAAACATCCTAGATCCTTCCTCAATGTGAGCAGTCACCTTTGAATCAATTCACGACAACTGTAACATACCGAAACTTGGAAATATTCTCTTTATGGCCTTTTCTAAGCTTTTCCTTTCCTTTCTATCTTTTTGGCCTTGTTGTTTAAATTGTGAAATTTATAGTGGTATGGTGAACAATTGTTCAATAATTATACCAATGGAAGGGTTTATACCCAAATACCTCAGTGAAAGCTTATTTAAGGATCTAAAATGCAAAATCACACTTATGTGGAACAACGGTAATTAAATTTGTGCCAGAAGTGTAAGGCCACAAACCTTGCTTAATTTATTGAACATGCTTAATTACCATAATTAAGTGCTCTAAAACTTAATCTAACTTTGTGATGTGTTTTGAAATCATAAAACGAGCCTAAGTTTCAAATTTGGCTCCATATGGATGTTGTTTGTGCAAGTTATGCAATTTTAGGTACATTCTGGACTTTTATGTGATTTATCCAATTGGGAGGTCTTCTTTGCAAATTATCACATGCATTATAATCCTTAGATATTCCCTTACCATTCTCTAGATTTTGAACCATGGGGCACCTAGTTTCTCCTTGGTTTGAAGGTGTTTCTCTCCAAGGATATTTTCAGGATTACCCTCTTTATAAACGAGCTTATGTTTAAAAGCTATCAACCAATGGGGTTATTTCTTTGATTGGAGGATGGTGGGGTTTTACCATAGAATGCCATGGTTCTTACCTGATAGAAGGTGGGAGGAAGATGAACAACATGAAAATAGGGAATGAAAGGAGGAAACTTACTAGTTTTGGTCAAAATCACCAAGAAGGAGCTTTAGAAACCCTAAATAGAGAAAATATGGAACCCTAGGAGTTTTCTTCACCAAGTTAAGCACCCTCTTTTACCTTGGGACAGAACCTTGGTGGTCAAACAGAGTAGGAGTGATTCTCTAAGCTAGAGGAAAGAGAAGGAGAGCAAGAGTTTTTGAATTGGGAGGTGGGAAGGGGTAGATATGGCTTTATAAAGAAGGGGGCAAGCATGAGGTTTCTATGGGACATTCCATGTGACCTTAGCCTAGGGCTTCATATCCATGCAAGAGGACATCTCATAAAAGCTTCTTGAATATCAAATGTCGGTTCTAAAAGCCCATGGACGTCGAGGCTCAACTATACGGCCTCACAATATTTCCCCATTTGAGTGCAGATCTAACATGGCCATGTACACCCAACTCCCGATCACGTCTACCAACGCAAGGGTGGCTCCATCTCCATGGATAGCCCTTTCCAAATGACTGGACCACATGGCTCAAAGACTGGCATGCCTCAGGCCCATGTGGGCCCCACCTACTCGAGGGGAATTGGATCTGATACCATTTGTGACACCTAGGCCCACAGCCCAAGGCTCTAGTAGAGCTTCAGGAATGACGACGGGCCCCACAGATCACCACTAGCCTTAACTGTGCGCTTTGTCCTCACTCACGCACAAGCCAGAATCAACTTCCTGACTGGTCACCCATCCTAGTACTACTCCAAGATGAGCACACTTAACTATAGAGTTCTTTAGTGATGGGATCCCTAAAAGGAGGTTCATCTTGGTGATATGGGTAGTCCAATCATTCCAAGTCTAAGGAAATTGACACCAGGAGTAGATTTCAAGTTTTTCTAAAGAATTTCTAGGTTGCTAAAGCTAGATCCCTAGTTTTCTTATATTTTTCTTCTGAAAACCTTATGTAGTGAACTATGATAAAAGCCATGTAATAACTTTAGTTTTGTTGTTTTTTCACTCCAATTGACATTCTATATGTATCTGGTACATGCTTATTTACTGGGAATATTATACATGCATCCCTCAATATCTCTTATCTTTTTGAAAAGATGGATGTTTTGTATATCCTTTAAATTTTAGTAAGGAGGTGATCTCTCCTCTTTACAACAGGGTATCAGAGCCTTTATGCAACTATTAGGGTATAAAGTTGAAGCAAAGGTGTCTAGAAAGGATCAGGGTTTCAAGGGCTAGCAATATTTTCCTCCGCACCACTAGCTTAGTTTACGAGGACTCCTAGATCCACATGATACATGCCTAGCCTGAGCTAATACTGATTATCCAAAATAACATACCTTTAGGCAATAGTAGCCTTAGACACCTATGTTGTATACTCTTTAGAACCTAATATGTTGACCTTGTCTTTTACGTGTAATGACTTGTTTGAGGGTGGATACCCAATATACTTCCCTTATGTCCCCTAAAATCACATGTTTGTATAGTCTATCCCTAATAACCTAGACTTTGAAGTTTGGTGTTTAGTAAGCAATCAGAGTTGCATAGTGGAAGCGTGGTGGGCCCATAAACCACAGGTCCTAGGATCAAAACCTGGTTCCGATACCATGTTGCCAGGAGTGGGACCTGAGAGGGGATCCACTCTCCACTAAAAATTTGAAGAATAAAACATCCATTCCAAGCACACTCAAAGGTATGTTGGAATAGGTGTAAAATTTTCAAATTTAAATAAATGGTATTCAAAACAACCAAAGTGTAGAAGCAGAATCAAACAAATGAGTATATTCAATTTTCATAAAAGATTACAAAAGTATATCATAATCTCACATAAGGGTTTACATGTATGATACAACATAAGGATCTAAGTAGAGGGAAGTCTAAACTACTTCAAATCTATTTCCAAGAAACATATCCAATTGCTAGGTCCATGTTGGAAGCTATGTTCTCCTTGGTCATGTTCAACACCTCGATCTAAACCTGGGTGGTTGAGAAAACACCCAGAAAAAGGGAAAGGAAAAACAAAGTATGTGTCAACAAATATGAATAGGATATTAAGGAAAAGAAACAATGTAAATAAAGGCTAGTTTTCATCATAAGTTGAAGATTTCAAGAGTATGAGGCTATTTTTAAATAGATGCTTTCCATAAAAAATATAATAAAAGGGTTGCATGCATGATAATTATGACTACCTTAACTAAGAAGGGTTGAGGCACCTACCAGACCTCAACTTATAAGTGAGGGGAGAATTAATACATTCCCAGTCACCTAGACATATTTTTATGGGGGAGAATAAGACATTCCCCATGACAAATTAATACATGCCCTATCTATGGGTGGTTGTACATAAGTACCACTACTATAGCTAAATAGTCCATAAAATCAACATTCTAGAGAAGAAATCATGGCAAGTAAAAGCATCATATCAATTAGAGCATGGCAGTGGGGTACAAGACTCAAACAAAAGAGAAACGATACCAATTTAGAGGCATATATAACAAAGGATTCAAGAATAGAAGATTTAGGGTTCATTTAAGCCTCATTAGGGAAATATAGGGTTTGGTTGCAATTATCCCAACATAGGGTGTAGGGAATGCACATACCTCCTCTTTAGATCCCTATTAACCACTTTCTAATACTTTAGTTGAGTTTAGGGTCTACTTCTCCTATTTTCAATACATAATCATGTATTAGGGTTGTACATATGTATTAAAGTAAAGAAACCCTAACTTTTGGATTTTTTGCACAAAACTCTGATTCAAACCTTGAAAACATCACCACCGATCTAGTTAGGTTCTTCTGATTAAGAAAACACATAGTTTTGCATATTTTGGAGTTATGAAGGTTATAAAACTCACCTCTAGGAAAGTGGACAGGTTCAAGCAGCAAGGTTCTCAAGCTATAGAGGCTGGTTTCTCCCACAAATCTCCTATCTTGAGCAAGAAGTACCTTCTCCACTTTAGAGGTGAAAAACCCTAGCAAAAGAACATGGAGATGAGGTGTTTAAGGGCTCTAGATGGGGTTTCACCATGGAAGGCCATGGTTATGACATGATATAAGGTGGGAGGAAGATGAAAAACATGAAAATATGGAAGGAAATGAGGAAACTTACTAGTTTTGATCGAAATCACCAAGAAGGAGCTTTAGAAACCATAAATAGAGCAAATTCGGAACCCTAGAAGTTTTCTTCACCAAGGTAAGCACCCTCTTTTACCTTGGGATAACACCTTTGTGGCCAAACAAAGTAGGAAATATGATCGAAGATGGAGGAAAGAGAAGGAGATCAAGAGTTTTCAAATTGGAAGATGGGAAGGGGTAGATACAACTTTATAAAAGGGGGCAAGCATGAGGTGTCTATGGGACTTTCCATGTGTCCTTAGCCTAGGGATTCATGGCCATGCAAGAGGATAGCTCATAGAGGATTCTTGAATATCAAATGTCAGTTCTAAGAGCCCATGGAGACTTCTAGGCCATCCCCACCGTCCTCCAATCAAAGAAATAACCCCATTGGTTGATTTTTATAGATAAGTTCATTTATAAAGAGGGTAATCCCTAAAATGCCCTTGGAGAGAAACACCTTCAAGCCAAGGTGCCACTAGGTGACCCATGGTTCAAAATATCGATAATGGTAAGGTAATATATAAGGATTATAATGCATGTGATAATTTGCAAAGAACACCTCCCAATTGAGTAAATTGCATAAATGTCCAAAATGTACCTAAAATTGCATAACTTGCACAAACGACATCCAAATTGAACCAAATTTGAAACTTAGGATCATTTTATGATTTAAAAACCCATAAAAAGTTAGATTAAGGTTTAGAGCACTAAATTATGGTAATTAAGCTTGTTCAATACATTAAGCAATTGGCCTTACATCTGGCACAAATTTATTTACCATTGTTCCACTTAAGTGGTGATTTTGCATTTTAGATCCTTAAACAAGCTTTCATTGAGGTATTTATGCATAAACCCTTCCATTGGTATAATTATTGAATATTTGTTTACCAAACCACTATAAATTTCATAATTTAAACATCAAGGCTAAAAAGGATAGAAAGGAAAGGAAAAGGGCCATAAAGAGAATATGTCCAAGTTTCAATATATTACAACAACTTCATACATAATAACATGATATGAGACTTTGTTATGCTGATTTTTGTTGAAAATTTGCATAAGAACCCTCCCATATTCTAGAATTTGGTGTATAGACTCCACCAAAGGAATGCCCTTATAGTTAGTAACGTGTTTTCTCGCATGTCACGTGGGTGAACTAAGTTCAATCCTTAGAAACATTGCCAAAAACTTGACATGACTTTAGTGCACATGTTAAATGTAAGTGTACATGTCAAAGTAGTAAAGAGACTCAAAGATCCCTGAATGTCGATCTCATGGAATTGGGACAACTAGAAACTACTACTAACTAAAAAGAATCAGCTAGGCCTGAGAAATAGTTAGTTGAGTGATTGAACTAAGAACTAGAAATAAGAAATAGTTATAAAATGGATTGAAGATTGAATATGTGGAGTCTTTAGGATACCAGCTTCACCATAGTGTGACCTATGTTTGCATTATATCCAATTAATATAAGCTATCTTTTTTTTTCTTCTTTTGATCAAGCATCTATATCTTACACTACTCACCCTCCCATTATAGTATACTATTCAAACTAATAACTAATCCACTCTCTTAGTGTTAATATAAAAGTCACATGTGATTTCTCTCTGGACAATCTACTTCAAAATGGTTAGCCCGCTCCCGTAGTGTGTTGTTGACTGTGTTGATAATATCTTCTCTAACTATTAATCATGCTCTCATAGTAATTATTAATCTATCACATATTCATGGCGATCAAGCATATATTATAGATTAATTAACTTTCAATATTAAAATATGAGCAAAGGAAATCTATATTAAATCAAACATAAACATCCATAGAGTCAATGTTGGGATATTCTCGACTCCAAAATCCCCCTGGGAGGGTTATCCCCTGATGCTCAACATGATATCAAGGGAAGTATTGGAGGAAAAGAACAACATAGAGAATATAAAACCTCTTGAAACATGATGCACACCGATCCGATTTGAAGATTGCCACATCTGGACAACACTTCAATTGTCAAACTACTTCTTGGTGGTGCCACTCCTTTAGCTCTAATATCTTGTAGAATGGTTTATAACCCCTCTGTGGCCATCCTCTAAGGTTTTAACCTAAGAGGATAAAAAACCATTATCCAATGATCTGTTGGAAGTTGTATTTCTGTATTGTGACTATCAAGCAAATATGGATTCTACCAACTTTGAAGTCGAGACACCGAGTTGTCTCTTTACTCAAATAGGTCTTGTGATATCAATGCAACTGTAAGACCCCAACAATGGTTTTTGGGATAATCCTATTTGATTTGATTGATTAGATGATTAGAACCTTGATTTAATCCTTTGAGATGCTTTTGGAGCATGTGTTGAGCTTGAATTTCCAGTCTGGTCATGTTTGGATGTTGTTTGTGCTATGTATGCTTATTTTGGGTCAAATTGAAATTTACCCAATTTGAGGGGTTATCTTGCAATTTGTCACATCTAGAGCGTGCCCTCTATATCTTGGCTTCATGAGAGAGAGGATGGAGCAAAGGGGCACTTTGGTTGGACCATGGTTAAGGAGGTGGTATCACTTAGTGTGATTAGGATTATCTATGGTTTCCCTTTTGTGGATGAGCTTTGACCTTATTGTATGGGTGGAGTGTTGCGACTGCAACACCTCACTAGGTGAGTGTTGTGACTGCAAAACTTGTCCTTGGTGTAGTGTGCTTTGACCTAGATGCTCTAGAAGTGGTTTGGTGTCTATGTTTGGCTCTCTTGAGGTGTGTTTCGACCATGTGATGAGTTGGTGACCTAGTGTTGCGATCGCAACATGTTCTTGGTGTGTTGCGACTACAACAAGGGTGGTTTCTAACCTAAGTGGTCCCAACACCACATAAGTTGTATCACCCTTCATTGTATGCAAGTGTATAGTGGTTGCATGGCTGTTTTTGTCACACCCCGATCTCACACTAACCACTAATCACGAGATTAGGGCGCGACAGAGGGATTATCACATAAACAAATTACTGAGAACTTTTTCTTTTTAAAACATCGTAATGATATCCGGATTATTGCTGTAAACTAAAACATAATAAACTATTGCGGAAGCATTTCAATTAAACTGGCTAGAGAACATAAACATAGTTTACAACATGTAACATTGTTTAATAGAAAGTAAACATAATAGTTAATTTACATCTTTATACACATTCCACATACACACTCTCTCTCACCCACACCATGTCCCAAGGATCCTTCTGATTCCTGGAATTTGTCGCTGACCTGAAAATGTTTGAGTAGAGGAATGAGCCTACTCGCTCAGTGAATAATATTTCACTTAGCCATCATCGGATAACTCCATATTTTACATTTAACAGGAATATGTGAATAAAATAACAAACTGAGCAGTTCTAATTAAACAGTGCAATTATCGTAGAAAAGTATAATGAACATTTAAAGAACAAGTATTATAAATTCTAAATCTGAACATACACAAGTTTCATATTAATCTAACTTAATTCTAAGTAATCATCTTATTACTTATGCCCTGATCATATGCAGTGTACTCTGCATATAAAGTCTCGTAGCGAACTACGAACCCACCGTATAAGACTTAGCGACACACCCGAGAAATGCTAAGTCTGACTGCTGTCCTGGTCTGCGTCAGGACTCTCAGGCGCTCAAGGGCCTCACTGCACTCTCAAAGAGTGTACTCTAGACTCCTCCTCTAACCTGAGCACACAGGCGGAGAGTCTGGGTTACCACCGTGACACACGCACGGATTATTGTTGAATAACCCCTATTTACTCCAGTGCCACCATGACACACGCACGGATTATTGTTGAACACTGCCTCTCTGTCCTCGTGCCACCGTGACACGCACACAGATTATTGTTGAACACGAGCCACCGACCATCTAGACACATGCTAGGTAGGTCGTTTCACCCCTAAGGCACAGACCTCTCAAAGGGGTTCTACGGTGTCAGGGCATCTAAGTCTAACACATTTTATTATAACAAGAAAACTCTTATAATATTTTGTCTCTCTCTCACATATTCGACTACTGGAATATACTGTAATTCTGCAATTCACTAGCTGAAACTAGAAGTTCAACTTTCATAACATTTCTATATATAGTGCAAAAACTATTCTCTTATATCGCAATAACTCATAACTCAGCTATGCTTTCATGCAAACAGATTCGTTCACTGTAAATAGATTTCATATCTATTCCACGTCTCTATACTGATTTCATATTACTAAACATTCAAATATAATGTATTGAAAGGAATACTCAACCTGAAATACTTTATCACATTTATTCGCATCTTACTGAAATTACTCGTAAAGCATACACATTTATTTTACTAATCATTTCATTTCGTTTGAACTATGCAAATTAAAAGTCTAAGGATGCTAACTATGCTCGGCATCCGGGTAATCTCTATTACCCACATATACACATAAACATCATTTGTCATCTATAAACATGACTCAGTATCAACTTATCCAGTTTCGATGCTAAACATCCATTTTATGTTCAACGTATACACTGCAGTTGTAATACAGGAAATTCTATCATTTTCATCAATCATATTACGTATTTCAAGTTCCAATGAACCATATAAATTCATTAATTTAATCCACACTGATCAGATGCTAATCTAAATCATATAACGGCATAAGGAAGCAGTTTATGAAATAAAATTCGAGTAACGCCAAATACTGTCCAAAAGCCAAGTATCAGCGAAAAAATGCACAATTTACCGAAAAATTCCAACTAAGGAGTTAAATGATGATAAATAAATGAACTCCTACTCACCGCATTTCGAACTGTCCGGGTTCGTCCAAAATTGCGTCTAGAGGCCTATTTCGAGGCGAATTTTGATTGTCTTCAACCTTTGGTAATATCCTGTTTTGAACGTGTAGCAAGATGCTGCTTCTCCTCACGCACAGATTGAACAAAAGGGGCTAGCTGAGTGCCCAATCACTGCCATTGGTCACGGATTCGGGTCTACGCCTCACGGTTGAACTCAAAGGCAGTGATTCAGAGTGCTATTCACGCCAGCTACAAATTGGTTCAGACCTGATACACAAACAGCAACGTCACACACACAGGTGGAGGAAGAAGCTCGACTAGGAGCTGAATCAAAGCTAGGGCTATAGTTTCAGGCTAGGGCCTCATGGCCGAGGTCGAGGGCTTCTTGGCGCTACTCCTCGCGCCCAAACGGCTCCTGGCTGTGGCTGAAGCTGCTGACCGTAACGGAAAAAAGGGGGCATCGCCCCTGCTACTTCAAGGTGCAGGTGGCACAATGGATGCAGAAATGCTGCATTTTCTTGCCTTGGGCTCTTGGTCGGAGTCAAGCGCTTCATTTGGTGGTGCTGGTCGGGCTAAAACAGCCTCTGTCGAGGCCAAAGTAGCTAGCCACCGGCCACTGCTGCTGTAGGTCGGGCACCTACTAGGGTGGGGAAAGAATAAGAGAAGGAAGAGAACGAGGAAGAAGAAGAAGAAGAGAAGTAGGGCGCCGGGGATTTGAAGCTAAAGGGCCCAAGCCATCACCCTTCTTCCTCTCGCCCAAATCGCCACTCCAGCCCTAGGTGTGGCCTCCTGCTCCTGTTCTATCGGGGCGTTTAGTCGGCTCCTGTAACCGATCGCTGAAGAAGGAAGATAAGCGAGAAAGTAAATAAAGGAAAAAGGGAAAAGATTAATAACCTATTATTGGAGAAATTGCATACTAGGTCTAAGTTCTAGGAAATATTATAACTCTCGCCTCGAGTGTCCGATTGAGACGATTTCTCTTGCAAATTTTCAAGTGTAAGATCTTCTACACCCTCAGTGCAAGAAATCATGCTAATCAATTAGTAACACTTGACCAAAGCACTAATCGCATATGTGTACTTAATTTAACTTAATTAACTTAATAATCAGCATTGCTATTATCATTAATTGCCTCAGGTGATTCAATCTCAGCTATTGATTCACATATTATCTTATCTTAATCAACCATGATATTTAATAATATACTCAACATTAATCAAGGTGGTTCACGCTAATTGAGGTATTTACTGGTTAACCTCAACGTGGGTCATAACAGTTTTCTAGGTGGACAAGTGTCTCTCTGGTGCCCTCTTGTGTTGACACCTCATATCCACCCTACCTCACTCCTCATTCATGTATATAACCTCTCTCTTCTTCATGCAAGAAATCCTTTTGCTCTGTTTCCTTCTCTTTCCTTGCTTGGTCGATATTGGATCTTAGTGGAACTAGAGGGTGTTGATCTTAGTGCTTTGGTGGTCGATCACCATTGCATGTGGTGTTCTTGAGCTTGATCATCCTTCTTGTGCTGATCTTTGGTGATCTTCTTCCTTGGTAAGTGGATCTCTTTCCTTGATCACATTTTCTCTTGATCTTCTACCCTTCCTTCTTCTCTTTTATTGACCGTAAAATGTGGTTCATCCATGGTGGTCATCTTTTGAGAAACTTCTCTTAAAAAAGGCTATAGATTGTGGTTCGTCCATGGCGGTATTTAGTGGAGGAGTTTTTTTTCTCTCTCTTTCATCTTCTTCTTCCTTGATCGGCTAGAGTTTGGTGTTTTTGTTCACCATGAGCTATCTTTTGACCTTGGTGTGTTTCCTTTTTCTTGAGATAAGCTTGTATTCTAGGGTGATCTTTGGTGAGACTCATCTTCCTCCTTGGTGATCGAGAGCTTAGAGCTTGTTTCTTCAGCTAAGGTGGGTTATATAACACTTTTTCCTCACTATTATTGCACTCTTTTCTTACATTCATGTTACTAATTTCATATCTAAGTCATAACCCTAATATGATAGAGTAAGTTATAATGATATCAAGCTTGATTTATGGTGACAATCATATGTGGTTTTCTTAATATCCAAAATCCTAGTTTGCATGTACAAGGTTGTTAATAATTCTGCTAAATGACATGCTTTCTTCTTGCTGTTGGTTTTGGCAATGCATCCCTATTTCTATGATTCATCTACCTTAGATAAGAGGAGGTTTTAGATCTTTTTGCATGCAAGAGAATTTTGGCTTTCACCCCTTTGAGTATGAATTTTGTGGTGGATCTATGTGACCTATATCTTAAGGTCTTGTTGACCATCTTTTGGTGGAGTTTTCCCCCTAGATGGTGCTAAGAATTTTGGTGGTTGACCTTCTATTTTGACCATATGTTGGTGTTGTTCTAGAATGAACTAGGTGGCAGACTTGTGGCCGCTACACCCTTGACCTTTTAGCCTTTATCGCTACACCTATGGGTGGTTGTTGCGGTCGCAACAACCTTAACCTTAGGTGGTCGCTACACACATGGATCTTTTACAGTCGCAACATGGGTTCTTGGTTATATTGGTCGCAACATGATGACCGAGGCTAGGTGGTCACAACACTATAGCTCGCAACAAAGTGCAACCCTAGAGGTCACAACAACCATGGTTGCTACAACAATACATGCACATGTAGAGTAGGTCGCTACACCTACATCCTAATCGATCACAACACTTGAGTAATGGACTTTAAGTGATGGTGAGAATGTGTATGATTAATCAAGATTAATGATGCTTAACCCTAATGATCTCCAAACATGTGGGAGGTGTATAATCTAAGGTTTGGTGATTGAATAATGCTATGAAACCCTAATTGGCTATACATGAAATCATAACCCTAATGTTAGGATATATGATGTGTTTTCTTATCTCATTTGAAGTGATCATCATATTTTGATGTTTTCTCTCTCCTACTTATAAATTCCTAACCTTACATATGAAATGAATGTCATAGCTATGAGAATTCTATAGTGAACTATATGCTATACATGGTACTGAATATGAGCAATATTGTGGCATAATGTGATATTGAATATGAAGGGACCATGTGATTTGGTCTTATGACATGAAAGGTGCTTTATGCCTAATATGAGGTCAAATCCTCTAGATATGTGATTGAGGGACTGATATCCCATCGTGATGAGATATTGGTGATGGCCTTGTGTATGGTAGTAATAATATGTGATGATGCTAATGGCCTTGATTAAGTCCATGAGACAGTGATGCCGTGTGATGATGTGACAAGTTCATACTTCATACATTTTATATCTTCTGAAGTTGTTATATAGATATGCATGCTAGAATGAATTAGGGTTTTGTATGTCCACTTGTATGGTGAAACCTTAATTCACCCAATTGGCATAACTAATAAAGTGAAACCCTAATCATGCAGTTTCCCTGTTCCATAGATCCATTCCAGTGTCAATTTTTAATTGTTGGATGGTGCAACAAGTAACTTCTACAGGAAATTTAGAGTGCATATTGTTGAGTATGAGGGGGCGTAAGTTGAGGATATATCCTTGAGTCCACATATACATGTTTTGGAGGGTGACTGTTGTCATGCCTCAGTGTTTGAGATGTTTGTGATTGGCAACAATGCAACTGTATCATGCCTTTTTATGAACGGCCATGCGTAAGCCTGTTCTCTAGCGTCATGACATGTACCAAGGCTGGCTAGGAGTTTTACATGGATGGCCATGAATTAGTCGATCCTTCATCTTGACTATATCTTACTGTTTGTAGTTGACTGAGATGTCTCTGTGGTGTTTCTCTTGTACTGACCAAGAGGTATTGGAGAAGTCATGAATTTCAGCTCTTCCATAGACCTTGTATGGAAATGATTTTGACTTAGCAGTGGTCAGTTGGATTTGGTGGTATAACTTAAATCCTCAAGGTATTATAAAAAGATGTAACACATATGTGTAGTGTATTTGCATAGGGTTGAACATGAATAACATTGGATGACCCTTTTCCTTATTTCTTGTGCTGTTTAGTTATAATAGATATACATGTTCTTCATATTCCTTCCAAAAGTATAAGATGAACTGTTGTTTAGTGTTGATGCCTAAACTGCTTAATTAATGTTAACTTCCTTGCTTATATCTTTTAGTTGAATTTGCTCATCTTGTTGTTAAAGTTATCTACCATGCTTAACTGACTTGTGTTAATAATAGTGTTGGCAGAGAGTTATATCTCCCGCTAAGACATGGGTATCACCCCGTATCGTGCTCGACAAGGTAGAGATCGAGTTGTTGAAGCTAAGAAGCAAGAGGAGCAATAGTTGTTGAAGGTTGGACATGCTGCTAGTGTTTTGTAGTAGAGTCTTAGATTTCGTCCCTATACACTCAGGTCTTTGGGGGTGTTCTCGATGTGTTTTTGTGGATATGATATTGATATGAGGTTTTTAGGCATGTGTTGCATGGATGTATAGATATGGCATGTGTATATGTATATATGTGAAACAACTATCTCATGTAACAAGTGGATGACAGTATAGCCCATGAACAGGAATGTAAACATCTTGTGATATGTTATGTGATACATGTGGCATGGTTGTGGGCTCAAATGTAATAAGTTTATGCTTTTTGTGTTATGATAAGTTCCTTTTAATTTGCTCTATTTTCTGGTAATCCCCATGCTTAACAATATTTCCGTGTTTTGGTTTTGAGTAATCTTCCTTTGTGTGGCATGGGGCATCATAGTGTGATTGGTATCAAAGCTTTAGGTTTGTTGAGTCTATAGGGACATAGGACTAGGGTTTGTGTCTGTTCTAGTGTACTCCAATATATCTTATGATAATTTTTGCTTATAAAGAAGAAGAAGAAGAAGAAAAAGAAAAGAAAGTTGTCTGGAGAACATGAAGAACATGCTACTGAAAGTAGTGTTGCTGCACCAGGAGGTGGTGTCAGGAGGCAGACTAGAGATGATGAAGTGCATGAGGTGCCCCTGTTTGACCCAACCATGATGGAAAATCATGCTTTCCAGTCCTTGTTTGGACAGTTTATGGCTACCATAACGCACATGGCAGATAGGATGCCCGTGCCTCAATCTAGGGCAGCTGTTCCCAATGCGAAATATCTAGGTTCAGGGAAGACCTTTGAGAAGTTGCGGCATGTTGGGGTGGTTGAGTATGCTACTACGGTGGATTCAGCGAATGCTGACCTATGGTTGACAAAGTTGAAGAAGGTCTTCAAGATCCTCAACATCTTCGAGGAAGACAAAGCGAAGCATGTTGTGTATCTTTTGAAAGGGAGTGTTGGCCATTGGTGGGCCAACGAGGAGGAGAAGAGGCATGGTATTTCTATCAGTTGGGAGGAGTTCTGATGTGATTTTGTCGGTCAATACTTTCCTCAGACCTACCTAGATGAGAAGATCTCGCAGTTCGAGAATATCCGGTAGGGATCTTGCGATCAATGAGTATCAGGCCAAGTTTATGGACCTGCTAAGGTTTTGTTCTCGTTTGGCAGCAACAAATTAGGAGAGGATTAGACATTTTGAGAAAGGTCCGAATACAGAGCTGACGACACCAATGTCAACTTTAAAGAATAGAGAGAAGTTTGCCACATTTGTGGAGTCGGCTAGGAGAATAAAACAATCAGTGGTGGAGAAGTGTGAGACGAAGGCCAAGAAGAGGCCTACACAGTATCAATGACAGTCGCTTAGTGGCTTTAAGAAGCCTAGGTTTTCAACACTGCCATCACAACAGAGATCGACAAGTCAGTATCAGTGGTCACCAAGTAGAGGCAGATGTCGTAGTTTTCCGCCAGCAGGAGCCCACAGTGTGGCATCGATATCAATGATAGGGTTGTCAAGGCCATGGTATGAGAGCATGACGTGTTACAAGTGTGAACAGGTTGGGCATACTAAGAAGTATTGCCCAATGAAGGATGATAAGGTGACCCAATAGTTGAGACATAGTCATTAGGGCTCACAATGACAATAGTTTACCATTGGTGGAGGCCGATGACATTGACAAGCATCATATGTTGGTTCTTCTGGGCAAGCCAACAGAAGATGGGGACAACAACGGACTACAAATTGATTCTACGCCATGAGTCAGCCGCAAAAGTGGTCAACCCACAAGTAGTGACAAGTTAATTGCAGTTATTTCATTCTGATTTGTCTTCTTCTGACTTTATATCTGTTTTGGTTGACCCACATGCGACCACTACAAGAAACCTTGTCAATTCCGACATCTTATCTCAGCACCATAGGTTATGAGCTGGAATAGACTATTTATACCGACACATATAAATGTTATCGGCATAGAATATATAGCCCGTCATTGTATAAATGCCGGGTTAGAATCACTTCTATGTAATCCCAAATAAAAAATATAGAACATATTATAACATCTTAGAAATGGTGGATAATTATCCAAGTATGAATTTATTTAACGCAATTGTATCAGCCACTTGTTTCTATCCTTTTATCCTTATTACTATTTAATGGAAACCAAGCTCCAAAACTACCCTATTGATAATCGCAAAGCGGCAGCGTGAATGCTGACCGCAACACAGCGCGAAGCAGTGTCTTTCCTTATCACCTTCGTAATCAGCCTCCTCACGTGAATACTTCTCGCCTCGCAGCCGGGAAGCACTATTCCTCATCATCATCCAAATCGGCCTCAATTATCTATTGCTTGTTCTCATCATGTTCTCGTCAGCCGCCGTATACTATTATGAAAATTAGCATCTCCTCCCAATAAACTTTATAGTCATCCACATACTTTTCTTCGCAGTTGGTTCTTTTTTGGTCATTAAAATTTTTTGATCGTTGACTAGTTATAACCAAGATTAAAATATGAACTGGATCAAAGCTAACAACCATCAGTCTCGTAAGCCAAGTTTGGTTTTATATTGGACATGGCAATGGCGATACGATTAGTTCTCGTAACTCTAATTTGTTTTGTTTGTATATTTAAGAATACAAGTATGATGCATATACAATGAATGGTAAAAATATGATATGGAGTCAAATTTCATTTTTTTTTTATCTAGGATTATATAACTCAATGCAACTTGTGTTTGGAAACATGGAAGATATCATACAATACTAATAAATTCGAATCTATGGACAGTTTACAATAAGAATCAAACTGAAAACCAAAGCACCAACAACATGATTTTCTCTTGTAGATTATATCTTGGGTTATCTTGAACTTTTGAACTCATATATGATCATATATTAATGAGGAAAAAAAAGCTATATAACAATATATCAATAAATCAATTTACATGTTTTTCATGCAAAGTGATTTTAGAACAATATTTAATGATTACTCATGAGAATGTCTTTTTATTTTTATCTAACAATGGTAACACATATTTTTGTATAACTTTTGATTTATTTGCTAGTTAAACTAAACCAAATATGGACAAGTCTTGGATGGTAAAACTACGTGCTGGTTTAGAGTATGCCGAAGGGGTGTAGAAATTTTTAGATTTTGCTTTTGAAAATACATCAAACAGAGGGAGAATCTTGTGCCCATGTGTTAGATGTATAAATGGTAGTTGGAAGTCACATCTTGCTGTTAGAGATGATCCGATAATTCATGGCATTAAGCAAAGCTACACTTCTTGGACTCTTCATGGGGAAGATCATGATGTGAGTCATGTTGACACAAATATCAATGAAGAGTTGGACATAAATGTTGGAATGAAGGATATGGTACGTGATATTTTTCAAATCCCAGCTGAACATGTGGTAAACTCAAGTGCAGAACATGAGAATGATGTCCATGTCCCTGAGTATCTTGAAAAGTTTCATGAATACATGTGGGATGCTGAGAGATCTTTATATCCTGGTAGTAAGGCTAGCAAACTTTATTTTACATGTCGATTATTCCAAGAAACACTTCTTTGTCAAGTGATATCAAGGCTTTGGCGAGAGGTCAAACAATGTTGTTAGGCATTATAATGGTTTCCTTGTGAATGGTTTTCAATTTCATACTAAACAGAGGGAAGTAAGAAGAAAATTTTAAAATAGTGTTGTTGTGACAACCAATAATAAAGGATATGCCTCTTCCAAGGATTCAAACCCTAGAGAAGGGATGATGGATTACTATTGGGTTCTTCATGATAGAATTGAATTGGATTATTTTGGGGATGGTAGCATTGTGTTATTTAAATGCAAGTGGTTTGATACAATGTCAAGGGCAAACAAGGGAATAAAGGCTAAAAATTTTGGATTTACACTTGTTTGCTCTTCTAAACTCAATTATACAGATGAACCATATGTATTTCCATCTCAAGTGGAACAAGTTTTATATGTAGATGATCATAGGGAAAAAATTGGGTTGTTGCTATTCATACAACACCAAGAGATTTATATCGTGGACTTGAAGAAGAATGTGATATTGATGAGGTCATCTCCTTCTCTATGAACACTACTAGTAGCTACAATGATACTTACAATGAAGACAATATAGGGTTAGTGAGGGATGACGTACCTTCTAAAGTTATAACCACCATCAACCAAAGGAAGAGATAGAGAATGGTTCACGATGTAGATATATATGATGAGGCTAAAGCTCTTGATGAAAGTGATAGTGAATAGAGATCACAATCTCATGTGGCTTTCATTTTTTATCTTATGAAATAATCATGTTTATTTCTTTCAACTATAAGGAATATTAAATAATTCACTTTGCTAGAGATTATTAATATATCAACTTGTTTTATTTATGTTAGCAATGAGTTTGATTTGCTATAATGTAATTATTACAACCCATATATAAGTATTACAAAACAAAATTTTTGCCTTTCAATTGTATATAAATTTATAGTACTTACTAAAGTTTTATTGAATTTTCCTACATGTTTTTTTATTACTGAAAATATGCATGTTTTGATAGTATTGTGGTAATGGAACGTCGCAGTGCAAGACAGTCTCAATCTTATCAGCGACCATGACAAGTTGAGGCTCGCATGCAAGAGGAAATCATGATTGGGAATGAAAGTTACCCTCACCCTAAGGAAGAAAATGAACCAACAAGTAAGAAGTATAATATTTCATTGCATATTTCATATTTATATGTTTCTCTTGGATTCATTTTCTTTTATATTTATTTCCAAGTTCAATTGCAGACACGAGGGCATACTAAAGAACTTGAAATTTGGGCAAGAGTAGAACCTGCTCATTTAGATTTTGATGAAAATGGAAGACCCGTGGGTCCTCCAGAAGAGGTCAAAAACTACCAAACCTTTTTGTCAACTCTAGCTCGAAAGAGCCACATTCTTCCCCTTGATGTTCATGACTGGAGGGCACATAATCCAACAAACATAGAAAAATCATCGTATAATATCAAGGTACTTATGTTGATCAAATATTCATGTATTATAGGTCAATTTACATACATACATTAAAGAAATTCAATACATTTTATTTGTAGATTCGTTTTACTACTCAACATCCCAATTGTAAACTACAAATCCTTTAGAAACTTGCTAAGATATGAAGGAGTGTGAAGAGTGAGTTGAAACAAAAATATTTTGACCCATACTATCCAGATAAGGAAAAATGCCATGAAGCAATATGGTTGATGATCGAGTGGATCCTCGTCAATAGGATGTCTTGGTTAAATTTTGGTTTTGACCAGAAGGAGAGGTATATTTAACATGTTTTTCCATGAACTATTATGATATATGTAACTAAACCATTGACTTTTATTTTTAAAGAAATTATGGAAGAGAAATAAAGTTTCCAGGAGTAAGCAATCACTAAACATAACGTAAGGATAATGCAAGAAGAATACATGAGGAGGTAACTGTATTTACATTAATAGAAAACTGAGTTAGCATTTTAATATTTACGTATATTGTTACATTCTTTTTTGTAGACCATAAAAAGAAATGGAAAGAGGCCTTCAAGATGTGAACTCTGGAGAATAACTCATTGTTTTAAGGATGGAACCCCTTTACCACATGTTGTACCTATCATTGTATGATAATCTGATTTTATAATAGTAATTTAAGAAAGAAATAGTTAAGAGTATGATGTTGAATGTTATTTTTGTATGCAACAAATATATGAGCTCCAAACCCAAGATGCTAATTTAGAAAATGGTCCAGATGACATCCTATCACAGGTTCTACCTGAGAAACCTGGTAGACTTTGCTCATGGGGATTTGGCTCCACAAGAGCCAACACTTGGAGGAAGGATCCAACAACTAAAGAATTGGATCTTGAAGCAGAATTGCAAGAGGCTTTTGTACGTGAAGAGAACTTACGTACCAAGAATCAAGAATTCCAAGAGAAATTTCAACTTCTTGCTGAAAGACTTTCTAGACTTGAAGGAGAACGGGTTGATAATGCCAATAGTATATAGGTATTTTATTTTTTATACTTTCTTGCAAAATTTAATAAATCAATCATTTTCATATATGGAACACAATACATTTAAAATATTTTTCCTTGTAGAACATATTATGGAGTATTGTCACATAATAGTTTTTATTCAAATGCATATTACGTTATTCATAGCTTGATTTAAAATTATGTATAATATTACTTGATTAGCACTCGTGTGATAATAAATTCATGTTTTCTCAATTACATCCAATTTCATAATTTCTAGGATTTATTGAAACTCGTGTTTTTAATTATGTTTCTTATTATGTAGGAAACAACTATCAATTTTGAAGAAATTCAAAGCAAGGATGGACTGTTTCATATCAAAGGAATCAAGATCTTATTTTAGTTTGCTCAAGGCTTTCAAAGAATGTGCATGATATTGTATGGATGTACTTGTGTTTTTTTAACACTAAACCATTTTGTGGATGTCCCTATCTAAACAATTTCAAATGTTAAATACATGGTACTTTTGTTCATCTCAAGAATTTGAATTACGGTTCTTTTAGTACAATTTTTATGTTATGAATACTATAAGGATATGTAGCTGCAATGTACATGCCCATCTTTTGGTATAATATTGAATGGAATTTGTTTTTTCTTTAGCAAATTTTGTGTGTTGTTTCCCAATAATTGGATAATGTGTCAATTGTTGTATATCATTGATATACTAGAAATTAAAGAAGTTATCATATTTCCTATCTTGCTTTGAAGTACGATATACAAGAGAACTCAATTTGCTAGTCTGTACTTCCCATACTTTCTATAAAATAATTATTTTCTAGTGGTTATAATATCTATATCGGCGCCTTCTCGGTGCTAGCATATATCTAATAAGTTAGTTACTTTGGTGCCAATAATACACATGTCGACGATTGTACAATTTATGCCAACACCATATAAATGACATCATAGAGGGAATAGTGAAAGATAGGAGCTAACCGGACACACCTATTCCAGCATTTATGAATGCAGGTATAGACTCAAAAATTCTAGTAAAGGCCTATGCCAACATCAATATAGCCAGTATTTATTGGCCATTGGTATATCCTATACCGACATTTATGTGCCTATACTGACATTTTATAGGACACAGGTATAGGCCAATATTGTTGTAGTGGACACACTCTTTTATCACTTGGGAAATTATTACTAGTTGTTTGTTGCTTGTTATTCATAGACATCATAGTATTATTTAGAAACCTTGTTGGTTGGTTCCACCAAGTTGCAGGAGGAGTGTCCTTCTTGTATCCTTTCTTTCTCAGAGCACAACATTCAAGTGGATCTCATACCACTTGATATGCATGGACTCAATGTGATTCTTGGAATGGATTCCTCGGAGAAGTATTAGGTGGTCTTAGACTGTAGTTCCAAAGAGGCAACATTTGTTGATGGCAATGTGATGTGGATCTTCCAACGAGATATGAAGATTCTTTCAACCTATTTGGTATTGGAGATAGTGGAAGGGAAACTCATGAGGTAAGGTTGTGATGTGTTCTTGGCACATGTAATGGATACTAAGGTGAGGATTCCTAGTATCTAGGAGGTTCCAATTATTTGTGAGTTTTAAGACGTGTTTCTAGATGAGTTTCCAGGTGTTCCCCCATCTTGAGAGATTGATTTTGAGATCAATCTAGTCCCGAGTATGCAACTAATAGCTCAGACACCGTACATGATCGCTCCAGCTGAGATGGCAGAGTTGAAGAGATAGTTGCAAGAACTACTTGACAAAGGTTTTATCAGGCCAAGTACGTCGCCTTGGGGTGGTCCAGTGCTATTTGTGAAAAAGAAAGATGGATATATGAGGTTGTACATCGACTACCAATAGTTGAACAAAGTGACAATAAAGAACAAGTATCCTTTGTTGCGGATTGATGATCTATTTGATTAGTTGAGGGTTGTTACAGTCTTCTCAAAGATAGACTTGAGGTCAGGATATCACCAGTTGCAGATCAAGGTGGATGACATATCCAAGTCAACTTTTAGGACTCGTTATGGTCATTACGAGTTTGTTGTTATGCCATTTGGGCTAACCAATGCACCGAAAACATTCATGGATCTGATGAACACGATGTTTCAGTCGTATCTTGATTAGTTTGTGGCAGTGTTTATAGATGATATCTTGATATACTCCAGAGACAACCAACAACATGAACAACATTTGCGTCAGGCATTGACCTTGTTGAGACAACATCAATTGTATGCCAAATTCAACAAGTGCAAGTTTTGGCTAAAGGAGGTATCCTTCCTTGGACATGTGATATATGATGAGGGTGTTTGTGTGGACCCCAAGAAGGTTGAATCTATGATAGAGTGGGAGCAGTCAAAGACACTGACAGAAGTTCATAGTTTTCTGGGTTTGGTAGGTTACTACAAGAGGTTCATCAAGAACTTCAGTTCCACAACATTACCCCTAACAAAGATGACCAGGAAAGATGTGAATTTTGTCTGGGATAACAAGTGTCATTGTTCTTTCTAGTTGTTAAAGGATAAGATGACTAGTGCACCAGTGTTAGTCCTACCTGAGCAATGGAAATGATACATAGTCTTATGTGATGCGTCAAGGAATGATTTGGGTTGTCTGCTGATGCAAGATAATAATGTGATTTCTTTTGCTTCACGACAGCTTAAGAAACATGAGGGGAACTACCCAACCCATGATCTAGAGCTTGAAGTGGTGATCCATGCCTTGAATATCTAGAGACACTACCTTTATGGTGAGAAGTGTCAGATCTTCACAAATCATAAGAACTTGAAGTACATCTTTTTGCAACAGGAGTGGAATATGAGACAACGATGCTGGATGGATCTAATCAAGGACTATGACTGCACTATTGATTACCATCTAGGGAAGGAGAATGTCTTGGAAGAAGTGTTAAGCATGAAGTCTTCTTCATCATCTTCTACAAATAAGACACAATTGTACTCTTTGGTGCGTCATAAACGAGACATGTTGGTCTCCTTACGTCAGATGAATGTAGAGATGGAAGTGTCCATGTTGGAAGGTTTTTTGGCATAGTTAGAAGTGAAGCCTACATCGAGGTAGCAGATTAGAGACACGCAATAGGGTGATACAGTGATATAGTAGATTTGAGTAGAGTTTGGCAGCGAGAACCATGATGGCTTTCATGTGTTAGAGGATGGGACAATATGCTACCATGATAGAGTTATGGTTCCTAATGTTGATATTATGAGGAAGATGATTTTAGAATAGGCTCACTATTTGATGTACATTATGCATCTAGGTAGCACCAAGATGTACCATAATCTTAAATATCTATATTGGTGGCGTGGCTTAAAGCGTGATGTAGCTGAGTTTGTGGCCAAGTGTGTAGTGTGTCAGTAGGTTAAGGCAGAATATCAGAAGCTTGCAGGGACTTTGCAACCATTGCCTATACCACAATGGAAATGGGATCATATTATGGTGGACTTTGTGTTTGGTCTCCATGGTACAACCAAAGGACATGATTCCCTTTTGGGTGATCATTGATAGGTTGACTAAGTTAGCGCACTTCCTTCATGTGAAGACCACATATACAATAGAGAAACTTGCACAAATATATGTTGATGAGATAGTGTGTTTGCATGGTATCCTAGCTAGTATCGTGCCAGATAGAGGACCTCTGTTTACCAATCACTTTTGGGAGTGCTTGCACACAACTTTGGGTACATAGTTGAAGTTCAGAACAATATTGCACCCACAAACAAATGGTCAATATGAGAGGATGATACATACTTTGGAAGATATGTTGAGATCTTATATCTTGTAGTTTTTGGGTAGTTGGGACATCCATCTCAATTTGATAGAGTTTGCATACAATAAAAACTACCATAGGATCATTGGTATGACACCTTATGAGGCTTTGTATGGGATACATTGTAGATTTCCATTGTATTGGTATGAAACTGGTGAGTACCAGCTTCTAGGTCCTGAGCTTGTGTAGCAGACAATAGAGAAGATCAAAATGATTCAACAGTAGTTGAAAGCAGCCCAAGATAGGAAGAAGTCATACGCTGATAATCGTTGTAGGCCCTTGGAGTTCCAAGTGGGAGACATGGTGTATCTCAAGGTCTCTCCTTTGAAGGGTGTTTTGAGGTTTGGGAAGAAGGGTAAGTTGGCTCCTAGGTATATGGGACCTTACCCTGTGGTGGCATGTATTAGGAAGGTGGCCTACAAGTAGGAGTTTCCACCTGAGTTACACAGGTTGCATCCAATGTTCCATGTGTCTATTTTGAGGAAGTGCCACCGAGTTAGTGCTACAACTAGTGGAGGTTGAGTTGGAAGAAGATATGTCATATGCTGAAGGCCCTGTTTTGATCCTTGATAGAAGAGTGAAGAAGTTGAATAAGAAATACATAGTGTTGGTGAAGGATCTATAGCATCACTGTGTCATTGAGGAAGCCAAGTGGGAGCTTGAGTAATAGATGCATAAGAAGTACCTTGTCTCTTTTCATGTAGGATTTTGGGGGCAAAATCCTTGTTAGGGGTTTATGGTTGTAAGACCCATGACCTGGGTTTTTGTGGTAATCCTATTTTCTTTACTTGATATGATGCTTAGAACCTTTCTCTAGTTTTGGAACATGTGTTGAGATTGAGTTTCTAGTTTGGTGTTGTTTGGATGTTGTTTGTTCTATGTATGATTATTTTGGGTCAAATTGCAATTTACCCAAGTTGAGGGGTTATCTTGAAATTTGTCACATCTAGAGTGTGCCCTCTATATCTTGGCTTCATGAGAGAGAGAGAGTATGGATCATAGGGGCACTTTTCTTGGACCATGGTTAAGGAGGTGGTATCACTTAGTGTGATTAGGATTATCTAGGATTTCCCTTTGGTGGATGAGCTTTGACCTTGTTGTATGGGTGGTGTTGTGACCCCAACACCTCACTTGGTGAGTTTTGTGATTGCAACACTTTTCCTTGGTGTAGTGTGCTTCAACCTAGATTCTCTAGAAATGGTTTGGTCGCTATGGTTGGCTCTCTTCATGTGTGTTTCGACCATGTGAGGAGTGGGTGACCTAGTGTTGTGATTGCAACATGTGCTCAATGTGTTACGACCATAACAAGGGTGGTTGCTGATCTAAGTGGACGCAACACCACATTGGTTGTATCACCCTTCATTGCATGTAAGTGTATAATGATTGCATGGCTATTTTCTTAGTGGACAAGTGTCCCTTTGGTCCCCTCTTGTGTTTCCCTACTTCCCTCCTTCTTCATGTATATAACCTCTCTCTTCTTCATGTAAGTAATCCTTTTGCTCTCTTTCCTTCTCCTTCCTTGCTTGGCTGACCTTGGAGCTTGGTGGAGCTAGAGGGTGCTGATCTTGGTGCTTTGGTGGTCATCACCATTGTATATGATGTTCTTGAGCGTGATCATCCTTCTCGTGGTGATCTTCTTCCTTGGTAAGTGGATCTCTTTCCTTGATCACATTTTCTCTTGGTCTTCTACCCTTCCTTCTTCTCTTTTCTTGGCCATAGACTGTGGTTCATCCATGGTGGTCATCTTTTGAGAAACTTCTCTTCACAAATGCCATAGACTATGGTTCGTCCATGGTGGTATCTAGTGGAGAAGGAGTTTTCTCTTGCTCTCTTTCATCTTCTTCTTCTTCCTTAGTCGGCTAGGGTTTGGTGTTTTTCTTCACCATGAGCTATCTTTTGACCTTGGTGTGTTTCCTCTTTCTTGAGGTGATCTTGTGGTCAAGGGTGATCTTTGGTGGAGCCTCATCTTCCTCCTTGGTGATCGAGAGCTTGGAGCTTGTTTCTTCACCTAAGGCGGGTTCTATAACACTTTTCCCTCACTATTACTGCACTTTTTTCTTACATGTATGTTACTGATTTTATCTCTAAGTCATAACCCTAATATGCTACAGTAACTTATTGTGATCTATAGCTTCATTTATGCTGACAATCATGTGTGGTTTGCTTAAAATCCAAAACTATAGTTTGTACGTACAAGGTTGTTGATAATGGTGCTAAAGGACATGCTTGCTTCTTGCAATTGGTTATGGGAATGCAACCCTATTTCTATGATTCATCTACCTTGGATAAGAGGAGGTTTTAGTTCTATTTGCATGCAAGAGAATTTTGGCTTTCACCCCTTTGAGCATGAGTTTTGTGGTAGATCTATGCGACTTATATCTTGGGGTCTTGTTGACCATCTTTTGGTAGAGTTTCCCTCTAGATGGTGCTAAGAGTTTTGGTGGTTAACCTTCTATGTTGACCATATGTTGGTGTTATTCTAGACTGAGTTGGGTGGTGGACTTATGGTCGCTACACCTATGGGTGTTTGTTGTGGTCACAACAACCCTAACTCTAGGTGGTCGCTACACATATGGATCCTTTACGGTCGCAACATGGGTTCTTGGTTATGTTGGTTGCAACATGATGACATGGGCTAGGTGCTTGCAACAGTTAGAGGTCACAACACTATAGGATACAACAAAGTGCAACCCTAGAGGTCGCAACAATCCATGGTTGCTACATCAATACATGCACATGTAGAGTAGGTTGCTATACCTACATCCTAATCGACTACAACACTTGAGTAATAGACTTTAAGTGATGGTGAGAATGTGTATGATTAATCAAGATTAATGATGTTTAACCCTAATCCTCTCCAAACATGTGGGATGTATCTAATATAAGGTTTGGTAATTGAATAATTCTATGAAACCCTAACTCGGCTATACATGAAATACTAACCCTAATGTTGGTATATATGATGTGTTTGCTTATCTCATTTAAAGTTATTATCATATTATGATGTTTTTTCTCTCCTATTTATAAATCCCTAACCTTGTAGGTGAAATGAATGTCATTGCTATGAGAATGCTATGGTGAACTATATGTTATACATGGTGGTGAATATGAGAAATATTGTGGCATAATGTGACATTGAATGTGAAGGGACCATGTGATTTGTGTTGGCTAAATTGGACATTATGTTAATCCCTGTGTTTTGATAATGACAAACATTTCATTCTTGTGGTTTTAACGTGCTATTTGAGTATTTCAGGAACAAGTATATAAGGTGGTGGATAACAAAGACTTGGAAGAATAATTTGATAAAATCGCTTTATTTTCATGATTGTAATCAAATGTAAAAGCTTGTACAAGTATATAATGTACAAGTAATTAGATATCATGTAAATCAAGCGTGTAGATCTTCCCTATCCACTCACAACACTTAGATAGGTCTTTCCCCAAGATAGTATCACAATTGCACATTGATACACACACTTAGTAAATGAATACATTGAGTCAGTAATATTCTCGGTCGACAAATCGTCGATCGAGAAAATATCGGTCGACAAAAACTTCGACCGAGAAACTCTCGGTCGACAAAATCTTCGATCGAGAATAGACCCTACTAGCCGTTAGACCCAACAGACAAGGTGGTTGGGAGTTGGAAATGAATGTTGTAAACACTTGCTCCAGGAAGTCCCTCGGTCGACAAATCTTCGACCGAGAAGGACTCTCGGTCGACAAATCTTCGACCGAGAAGAGTTCTGTCTGCACTTTTCAGGGTCAATTAACTAGCCGTTGCAAATACAATTAGTGGACACATAACAGCTAGTTGAGCACTAAGAACCCCCTAGAAAGTGTCTAGAACGTCCTTAAGCACTTTTAGGTCATTCCTATAAATAGGACATGCCTTAGGACACCTAAACTCACTCATATACACTTGTGCTATACTTGAGCTTACACTTGCAATTGGCAATCTGTTTTGAGAAATTGAGCAACACTTGCATTGGCTATTCTTCTCCTTGCTCCAATTTCGTGTCCTATAGGCTAGCATCTCCTATCCACAACAATTACACTTCTATATACATTGGTTAGGAGATCAAAATGCTTGATATAGGAAATCAAGCCTTGAGCTGCAAAGTGGTATTGTAATTTCTATTTTTCCTTCTTGTTCCTTTGTACCTTTTGTATTCTCCTTGCTACTCCTAGGGTTGGAGGCTGCGGATTGGAGAAGGTTCTTCTCGGTGGAGAAGGTGGACTTCGGACTACTTCAAGAAGGCTGTTGCAACGGGAAGCTACTTCAAGAGGAAGGCTACTTCAAGGGGGAGCTTGAAGTTACTTCAAGAAGGCTGCTTCAAAGTTGGTGCAACTACTTCTAGGTGAAGGCTGTTCGAAGGGTTTGGTGAAAGAATTGTAATTTTATGTAAAGTCCTTGCGAGGTAATAAAATTTGATTCTTTCAAAATCCCGGTTGGGTAAGCAACCAGGTAGTGGATTGTCTGCCTTAGTATTTGCTAAGGTTGGAACCACTCTAAATCCTTGTCCCCTTGTCCAATCTTTTTGTGGTTGCTTAATTTGGTTGAATTATTATTAAAATATCATAAAACCCTATTCACCCCCCCTCTAGTGGTTTTTCAATTGGTATCAGAGCAGGCTTCAAGGAGCTCTAATCGAGTCTTGAAGAATGAAGGGTGGTGGTGTCTACAACTGCAAGCAAATGAAAATAATGGACAAATTTTCAACAAGCTGCACATGGTGCTTAGGAACAAGCTACACAACACTCAGTTGTCCTTGGAGGAAAAAGAAGGAAGATGTGCATAAAGGATGCTTTATTGCTACAATAAGTGAAGAAGAAGAAGAGGTAAGCCTTTTTGATTTACCTAAAGAAGATTTAATTGCTAGTCTTCAAGAAACACATGAAAAATTTATTGAGTGTAAGAAGAAATTAAAGAAATCAAATAAAGCAAATGATGAGCTACATGCTAAAATTCTTGCTCTCACATATGAAAATGAAGATCTCAAAAAGGTTATTGAAGATCATAATATTAAGCTAAAATCAGTAGAAGCAGATTGCAATCTTCTATCCCTAGAAAAGATAAATTTGCAAACCCAAGTAAATGATCTTCAAAAACAACCCGTTTTGTGTACACATCTAGATTATGATACTATTGTGAAAGAAAGAGATTCCTTATTATCTAATCTAGATCAAGCAAAGCTAGACATCAATAAGAGAATGGATGAGATTGTCAAGCTGCAACAAAAGATTAGTAGTTTGAATAACAATGATACTCTTGATAAAATTTTAAATAATTCTTATCATCAAATTGGAAGGAGAGGACTAGGTTATAATCCTAAAGGAAAAGCTTATCAAAAACCTAGTTGGAGAAAGACACAAGCACATGAAAATCAATCTATGTATATACCTAAAGGCAAATATACATATATACCCAAGAACAACCTAGAACAAAATCATAGAAAGAGACATGAGGTTGATTCTATATGTTGTCATTACTGTTTGCGTCTTGGACATTATTCCTTTTCATGTCCTTACAAGAAAAAGGATGTTGAGTTAGTATGGGTTCCAAAACCCCCAAACTAAATGAATAAGATAAAGTTGAGATATGACCAAAGACTCTAGTTGTAAATCTATATGTCTATCTCAACTTAAACATAATGAGATAACAAATTGATTCAAGTAATTAAAACTTCTAAAATTGAAACTACACATTTTAAATAAATCTGCAAAGACACATCTTTACAAATCTGTTTTAATTAGGGTCTTCAAAACATAAAGATTTGTATATAATTAGTTGAGATTTGATCTAAATGTTCCTTTGATACTCATATGTTCTATCTCAACTAAACTGAGTTTCAAATTGCATAATTGAATTGAAAATGATCTATGATTTACTTGTATACAATTACTTAAAACAATTCTAAAACAGTACATAAACATTATCGGTCGAGAAACTGTTCGATCGAGAACACTATCGGTTGAGAAATCATCGACCGAGCAAGTTTCTATTGTCAAGTCTACAATAAATCTGCTGAATATGTTTTCAAGTAATCTATTTGCTATCAATTTATTATTAATGACTGATTTTATATGCAAAACAAGAATGAATGCTGAAGACCATTCTTGAAACAAAATATTTTTTAAGATAAATATTATGAATATAAAAATCCTTAAACATATTGCAAAAGTAACATATGAAAACTGAAAAGTAACATATGAAGACTGATTGAAAAAGTTTATTAGGTATGATCAGTTATATATCTTATCTTAAAATTAAAAACTTATGAACCTAAATGTAGATTATTTTGGTTTATCCTCTAAATAGTTTAAAACTAAAAATCATGATTATTTTTTACTGTTTTATCATTATCCACATGGTTTTCCTAAAGTAATTCTTGGTCTATCCATATAAGAATCATGTGTTTTGATACAAATGATTATAATCATTAAAATTATATGCTTCTACTGTTCTATCAAAATCATTGTACCATGATCATTGTGTTTCAGTTTTACTTGGTTTGTCTAAAATAATCTTGATCTATATATACAAACCATAAATGGATGATCATTGTGATTCAACACATTACAAATATAGATGATGCTATCATTGAAAGTGCCCTTTTGCATAACAGTAAAACTCCATGGCATAAATGCATCTTGACATAATAGATAATGATTGTTGTGAGAATGGCTTGAAATAAATGAATGATGATGCTATGACCAGCCAAACGGTGTCTCTTAGAACAAAAATATTAATGTTTTTATCTATTTGTTTGTTCTAAGAAATCAAAAGCAAAAATCTTGACTTTAAGATATTAATCTTGCCTTCAAGATATATATTTCTAAAGAATCTTATGATTAATCTGAAAATAAGGGTACAAGAAGAAATGGGATTTGATATTTATGTACCCATAGCAAAGCTTATGAAACATCATTCACAATGAATGTAAAACATACATTTTAGAAAAATCAAGGTCAAAGACTTCACTATGATGCCCATATTAAGTCTTCATAATAGGTATCTCTTAACATGCTTCAAATTGATATTTATTTAAAGCTATATGCAGAAATTATACTTCGCATATGAATGTTTAAATTGAAAATCTGCAGAATTTGCCTCTTGGTTGAAATTAAATTTGACCAAGGGGCGTTATGGTCAAAGTCAAGGTCGACCTAAAATAAGCTTGACAAAATGCTTATTTGTACATCATTTTAATGCATTTAATCTTAGTATCTTAACTCAAAATGAGTTTATCATATTGAAAACATGGAGCTTTAATAAAAGGTCAAAATCAAATCTTAAAAATCATTTGTGACCTTAGAATCCTTAAATTGTCTTAATTATAAGATTAAGGGGAGCTCACAAAAACAAATTTGATTATAAGATTAATAAGTTTACAAACTTTGAAGCTTGTTATGACCTTAGTATTCTTGAAAGTAATTTTTGTTATGAAAACAAAGAAATCTACAAAATTCATGAATATGACATATATCTTGTTCTTAATGGAATTCTCTAAACAAATTTGGGCTTAACATCCCGTTTATTTGGTTAGAGATACATTATGGCTAAATTCGACAATAAATGGCTTACATTTATATTAATCCCTTGACTTTAAATTGAATATCTCTTTAAGGGGGAGCATAGCATAAAATTAAGGGGGAGAAATACAAAGTAAACTTGGATATCTTTTTGAAATGACAAAGGGGGAGAAATAATATAAAATCAAAAACATAAAATAAAATGAGTTTCATAATATCTCAGCCAGCACCCACTTGCAAAACACAAGAATGGCTACAAAAGGTAAACTTCAGGTATGAAACTCATATGATTTATATTTCCTTATTTTATATTTAGGAAATGTTTGTCATCTTCAAAAAGGGGGAGATTGTTGGCTAAATTGGACATTATGTTAATCCCTTTGTTTTGATAATGACAAACATTTCATTCTTGTGGTTTTAACGTGCTATTTGAGTATTTCAGGAACAAGTATATAAGGTGGTGGATAACAAAGACTTGGAAGAATAATTTGATAAAATCGCTTTATTTTCATGATTTTAATCAAATGTAAAAGCTTGTACAAGTATATAATGTACAAGTAATTAGATATCATGTAAATCAAGCGTTTAGATCTTCCCTATCCACTCACAACACTTAGATAGGTCTTTCCCCAAGATAGTATCACAATTGCACATTGATACACACACTTAGTAAATGAATACATTGAGTCAGTAATATTCTCGGTCGACAAATCGTCGATTGAGAAAATATCGGTCGACAAAAACTTCGACCGAGAAACTCTCAGTCGACAAAATCTTCGATCGAGAATAGACCCTACTAGACGTTAGACCCAGCAGATAAGGTGGTTGGGAGTTGGAAATGAACGTTGTAAACACTTGCTCCAGGAAGTCCCTCGATCGACAAATCTTTGACCGAGAAGGACTCTCGGTCGACAAATCTTCGACCGAGAAGAGTTCTGCCTGCACTTTTCAGGGTCAATTAACTAGCCGTTGTAAATGCAATTAGTGGACACATAACGGCTAGTTGAGCACTAAGAACCTCCTAGAAAGTGTCTAGAGCGTCCTTAAGCACTTGTAGGTCATTCCTATAAATAGGACATGCCTTAGGACACCTAAACTCACTCATATACACTTGTGCTATACTTGAGCTTACACTTGCAATTGGCAATCTGTTTTGAGAAATTGAGCAACACTTACATTGGCTATTCTTCTCCTTGCTCCAATTTCGTGTCCTATAGGCTAGCATCTCCTATCCACAACAATTACACTTCTATATACATTGGTTAGGAGATCAAAACGCTTGATATAGGAAATCAAGCCTTGAGCTGCAAAGTGGTATTGTAATTTCTATTTTTCCTTCTTGTTCCTTTGTATCTTTTGTATTCTCCTTGCTACTCCTAGGGTTGGAGGCTGCGGATTGGAGAAGGTTCTTCTCGGTGGAGAAGGTGTACTTCAGACTACTTCAAGAAGGCTGTTGCAACGGGAAGCTACTTCAAGAGGAAGGCTACTTCAAGGGGGAGCTTGAAGTTACTTCAAGAAGGCTGCTTCAAAGTTGGTGCAACTACTTCTAGGTGAAGGATGTTCGAAGGGTTTGGTGAAAGAATTGTAATTTTATGTAAAGTCCTTGTGAGGTAATAAAATTTGATTCTTTCAAAATCCCGGTTGGGTAAGCAACCGGGTAGTGGATTGACTGCCTTAGTATTTGCTAAGGTTGGAACCACTCTAAATCCTTGTCCCCTTGTCCAATCTTTTTGTGGTTGCTTAATTTGGTTGAATTATTATTAAAATATCATAAAACCCTATTCACCCCCTCTAGTGGTTTTTCAATTTGGTCTTATGACCTGACAAGTGCTTTATGCCTAATATGAGGTGAAATACTCTAGAGATGTGATTGAGGTATTGATACCCCATCATGATGAGATATTAGTGATGGCCTTGTGTATGGAAGTAATAATATGTGATGATGTCGATGCCCTTGATTAAGGCAATGAGACTGTGATGCAATGTGATGATGTGACAAGTTCATACTTCATACATTTTATATTTTATGAAGTTGTTATGTAGTTATGTGTGATAGATTGAATTAGGGTTTTGTATGTCTACTTATATGATGTAGCCTTAATTCACCCAATTGGCATAACTAATAAAGTGAAACCCTAATCATGAAGTTGCCATGTGCCATAGATCCATTCTAGTGTCAGTTTTTAATTGTTGGATGGTGAAATGAGTAACTCCTATAGGACAGTCAAAGTGCATATTGTTGAATATGTGAGGGCGCAAGTTGAGGATACATTTTTGCATCTACAAATATAGGTTTTGGAGGGTGACTGTAGTCATGCCTCAATGTTTGAGATGTTTGTGATTAGCAGCAGTGCAACTATATTGTTCCTTTTTATGAACGACCATGTGTGAGCTTGTTCTCTAGCGCTGCGACTTGTACCAAGGCGGTCTAGGTGTTTTACATGGACAACCATGCGTGAGCCAATCCTTCAACTTGACTATATGTCACTATTTGTAGTTGACTGAGATGTCTCTGAGGTGTTTCTCTTGTACTGACCAAGAGGTGTTGGAGAGGTCATGGATTTTGGCTCTTCCATAGACCTTGTATGGCACTGACTTTGACTTAGTAGTGGTCAGCTGGATTTGGGTGGTACGACTCAAATCCTCAGGGCATTAATAAATGATGTAACACATGTGTGTAGTGTATTTGCATAGGGGTGAACACAAATAACATTGGATGACCCTTTTCCTTATTTCTTGTGGTATTAAGTTATGATAGATATACATGTTCTTCATATATCTTTTAAAAGTATAATATGAACTATTGTTTAGTGTCGACACCTAAACTGCTTCAGTAATGTTAACTGCCTTGCTTATATCTATTAGGTAAATCTGCTCATCTTATTGTTATAACTATCACACTTAACTTACTTGTGTTAATAATAGTATTGGTGGAGAGTTATATCTCTCGATGAGATATGGGTCTCACCCTATGGGTTTCCACATCTTTTAGGTGGTCGTGTTCGATGAGGTAGGGTTTGAGCTATTGAAGTTGAGCAGCAAGAGGAGTAGTAGTTGTGAAAGCTTGAACATGTTGCTAGTGTTTTGTAATAGAGTCCTAGATGTCATCCTTGTACACTCAGGACTTTGGGGGTGTTCTCGATGTGTTTTTGTGGATATGATATTGATACAATATTTTTGGGCATGTGTGGCATGGATGTATAGATATGGCATGTGTATATGTATATATGAGAAACAACTATCTCATGTAACATGTGTATGACACTATAGCCCATGAATATGAATGTAAACATTTTGTGATATATTATGTGATACAAGTGGCATGATTCTAGACTCAAATGTCATAAGTTTATGCTTTTTTCTGTGTCATGAGATATCAGTTTTAATTTCCTGTGTTTTCTGGTAATATGCATGCTTAACGGTAATTTTGTATTTTGGTTTTGAGTAATCTCGCTTTGTATGACGTGGGGCATCATATCCACTTAGTTGACCATCACTATGGTACTGAGATTTCTTTGAGGCTTTGTAACATACTGAATCCTAGACATTTTGTCTTTTGTCTCTCTTTCCCATCTTTTCCTTTCATTTCTATACTTCTTGGCCTTTATGTTTAATTTGTGGAGAATATAATGGTTTAGTGAACATTTATTCACCTTTTATGCCAATAAAGGGGTTTAATGCACAAATACCTCAGTAGAAATCTAAGTAATGGGCTTTATGTGCAATTGTCCACTCAAGTAATAAAACTAATAAAAGAATTCATGCTAGAACTTTCTAGGACTTTTTAGAATATGAAAAAGCAAAGAAAACCCCAAAATATACATAAAGGAGATGATAAATGCTATGAATGGATAAAAGTAGATAATGTGGAATATATTGTTCCAAAAATCACAAATAGAAAACCCACGAGATAATTTGATACACAATTTCATTTTCTTGAACTAAAAGTTACTTAAGGGCCAAGTATCACCCAATATAGAAAATATAAATATATATATAAGATTTTATTAAAGGAAAATAGGAAATAAACTAAGAAAGGGAAATATAATATCTAATGTTCTCAAATTGGAAAACTAACTCCAAATTCGTAATCAAAATATAAAAATAATCCATTGGGCAAATTTTCAATTAATTTGGATGATATTTGGACAATGTGAAAAAGTAGGAGAGAGAAAGTGTGTAGAACCTTCATTTTGAGAATTAATTTAATAAATGGCACAAAAATGACCAAATAATATCAAAATCATATCTAAGACATTAATTGGTACATGTGAGTGAAATTTCATCATATTTGGATAATCATAGAGTCATAAATGAAGGAGGAAAAAGAAAATGAGTTTTGAATTATTTAACCCATTAAAAGTCCTCAAAAGGAAAAAATAATTCCATATTCGGATTCTATACCTCAAAATTAGCCAGGGTGTCAATTTTTAGTAACTTTGGAAATTGTTTCAGCCCTCAAAACAAGAAAGAGAAATTCATTAAATAATGTATATATCACTTTATTCAAATTATAATGTAACTTGGAAAAGAAGTGACACATGGCTAATAGGACTTATGCACATGATCCGATGGCTAGGAAAGCCCGTGGATCCATTGGATGGCTGGGAGTTTGTCTCTTATCTTGGTCGGGGTTAGGAAACATGGAAGGAATTTTTGATTTTTCAAATTGCAATGTCTCCTTCTACACTCAACCAAATCGAAAAATTCTTATTTCTCTCATGATTTTGCACCAGTTTATCCCAAGATTTTTGTGTTTTGGTGAATAATCAAGAAACCCCCAAAGTTCTCAAAGCTTCCTTCTCACCTTGTTTTCTAAAACCCTAAACCATACCCCTTGCCTATAAATAACTATGCCCCGAGCATCCCCATCGCCTTTGCAACTCAACACACCAGTCAATTGCACTTTTCATCATGTTTTGACCCCCCAAAGAATGGCTGAAGCCTATAGACTTGTGGCTGCTCACCCTCTCTCCCCTCTTTGCCTCTGGTCTAATTCGAGGTATCATTGAATTCGTCCCTCTCTATTCTTTCTTTTGCACCTTTTACTTTTGTGTTTGGTCATGTATAGAATTTTTGCCCAAATCGCCCCAAGGAGAAGCCATACATGGCATCGAGGGGTTGGGGGGAAGATGACCCCTTGTGGTTTTATGCTATTGCCCCTACTCACTTCTCTCTTTTTTCTCTATGTTCGCGCGAGGCCATTATTGCCTTTTTGCTTTTGTTTTCACGGTTGATCGAGCCTTGACTTGGGGTCACCTTGGCCGCCAGTATGGAGTAGGCCACTGTCTTGGCCTGCGGAAATTAGGCCAAGCAATGGGCCCGGTCCCCCTCTCTCCCTCTATGCTATGTTTCAATTGAATTTTGATTTTTTTAATTTTCCTATTAGTCAATTTGAGGAAATTCATATATATTAATTCCTTGGTCCAAAATTAAAACTAAAATATCTTATGAACTCAAAAAATCACCTCTATCTAATAAAAATTATTTCAATGTTTGATTCTGACTTTTCAAAAAAGTATTTTTGGGGATGAATTAATTAAGTAAAAATCACTAAAAATACCCCTAAAAATCCATATCTCAAAATTATACAAAATTATATGTTATTTTGATCAGAAAACCCTAACTAAGATAGTGGTGATGTTTTGAGGACCTAAATTGATGGTTTGTAGAAAAGTTGGTAACTTTAGGGTTTTAAGTATTTAATGAATGCATATAATGCTAATACATGAACATGGTTATGATAATAGGACAAGTGGACTCTGATCTTTCTTAGGGTTTTAGAAAGTGGTTTCTAGGGCTCTAAGGAAGAGGTATGTGAATATAACACCTTAGTTAGGAAATATTATGCCTTAACCTAATCTTCCCTAATGAGGGTTAATTGAATCTAATTCTCTTTTCTTGAAACCCTAATTTCTTGTGACTCAAATCAGATTACTATTTCATATTGTTTGGGTCTTATACCCCACTGCCATGCTTGTTGATTATTATAATTACTCTTGCCATGCCTACTTTTCTAGTATGTGGATTTATGTTCTATTTAATTAAAGTAGTGGTACTTATGTACAACCAACCAAAGAGGACATGTATTTAATCGCCCTGGGGAATGTTTTTATTCTCCCCATATTATTGTGTAGGTGACTGAGAATGTCTTATTCTCCCCTCACCTATAGTTTAGAGGTCTGATAGGTGCCTCAACCCTACTTAGTTAGGTAGACACAATTATCTTACATGCAAAACCCCTTTTAATTTAATTGTTAATGGCAAGTTTCTTTTGAATATAGCCTCATACTCTTTCTATCTTCATCTTATGATGAACCCTAGCCTACTTTTACTTGCTTTACTTATCTTGTTATTATAGACTAGTTTTGTGACACATACCTTATTTTCTTTCCCTTTTGCTGGGTGCCTTCCCAACCACCCAGGTGCTGAGCAAGGTGATTGATTAGACAAGAAGATCTTAGCTTTTGGCTTGGACTTGGTTGATGGAGATGATGCTTTGGAGATAAGATTGTAATAGTCTAGACTTCCTTCTATCTAGATCATGTTTGTCTATCTTGATGTAAACCCTAAAGGGAGAATGATGTATTCTTGTATAATCTTTTATGAAATTGATTATAGTCAGTAATTTTTATTCCACTTCTTTCCAATGGTCTTTTGTATACCAATGTTCAATAAATTTGGAAAATTTATGCCCATTACCTCATTACCTTTGAGTGTGTTTGGAAGGGATGTCAATTCTTCAAATTTATAGTAAAGGGGTGATTTCACTCTTTTACAATATGATATCAGAGCCCATGGTAGTCGGAATCTGACTATTTTAGTTTTGTCTCCATAGTTAGAATTCTTGCCTTACATAGTTTACATTTAAGTTATTGCTTACCCTAGATTTGATATATGCTGATGAAAGGTTGATTTAAGATCATATAGTTTCACATTAGAAACATGATGAATAAATACCCAAAAAATTTATAATGCTTAAGTAACAAAAGTAACTTGATGTCATTTAGGTTTTCTGTTAGGAAACTATTAGGGCATGAAGTTGAAGCAAATGTTTGGCAACACATCCCACTATCACACAGATAGCGAGGTGTTACACGAAAACGTGCGGAAATCACCATAACCACAGATTATCAAAAACACGGGTTAATTAAAACCGATTGCGGAAAGCAGGTAAACTGAGAAAACTATTACATTTAGGTCTACATCCTGCAAGGAAACAAGTTATACAAACATTTACAAGCCTTGATATGTGTCCACAACTTAGAAGATCAGCTGTCCAGCCATCACATGAGTTCGTCACCTATTTATATGTACATAAAGGCCCACATCCGGCCAGCAACAGGATATACAAAAGATCAACAGTTGTACATCATGAAACAACGTCAAAATGCTCCCAAGGACCTGAGAGTACAGGGATGACTCTAGACTCTACTACAAAACAACCAAAACAACAACATATCCATCGCTTGCCTTCTACTGCTCGTCTTGCTGCTCGGCTGCAACTCTGCGACCACCACCACGTCTAGCTCGAACACCTAAAAAGGTTATAAACCAACAGGGTGAGACATACAGTCCCAACGAGAAACATAACTCGCAGCCAAACTACAAATCCTTAGAAAGATAAAGCAGATAACTGATAAGAGGTATAGTTTATATAAACAAGCTATTCATACCATCAAGCTTACCAGGCTGTACAGAAGGCATATGCCAAAGTATTTCTTTATGGAACATGATTAATAAAATATGATTTATAAGATCTTACCCCATATCATAAGGAAAGTGTAAGTTACTTCAAAGTATAACAATATTAACTACACAAGCAAGGCCTCAACCAATGTTTCATGTTTTGCCTTAAGCAGTAAATACTATTCGGCTGGATTACATATTATTATGCCCTGAGGAAGTGAGCCGTACCGCTCAAATCCAACCTTCGGTTGCAAAACCCAAGTCGGTGCCATACAAGGTCAATGGAAGAGCCGGACTCCACGACCTCCCACCTCGTGGTCAGTGCACAAGAACCAAAGCAGGACTGTCGTCTCATGCTTAAGTGGCCTCAGCCACAGGGTCAGCTCCATAGGATACCCTTCCTCTAGCCCGCCTCGGTATAGGTCACGACGCTAGTATATCTGAGCCACGGGCCTATTCACAGTGCTCTGAGCCATGAACACATTCATGCTCTATCACTCTGAGCCATGGGCCTGTTCACCATGCTCTATATATATATTCGAGTCTGCAACCATAGCTGCACTCGATTCCCTCTCTATTTAAGGCTAGGAGAAACCACACATATTCAACAATATGCGCTTCTAGGTTAACCCGCAGGAGAACATGTTTCACCATCACCAGCTACTGACGATGATGGATCTACGGTCAGGGAAAACTACATGATATGTTCCACTATGATTAGTTAGTATATTTTAAGTGGATTGCAAGATTCAACCAAGTTATATAACATGCAAACTATAATATGAGTAAACAGTATGAAACTTAATATTATGCTTTTATTGTAATCAACATCATCCTGATCCAACATTACATGTTACCACTTGGCCTCCTACCAATCATCTAGATCCACTCTCAAGGATCATCACATTGCCATTGGATCTCAATCCCTCATCACATAGTGTCATTGCCTCTCAAGGCATTCTTATCAACTTAGGCCCTTTAACCAAACTTAGGTCCTCAGACCAAAACACATAATATATGATATCTCATCATCAAGAGTAATCATCAAAGCAGTGTTACTCATCATATATACCTCATAGCCTTTTACCTGGCTATGCAACCACATGGAACACCTACATGGTTAGTATGCACAATCATCATAGACTTAACAGAAGGACCATTCTATCAACATAGAGTGACATTGATGATTATATGATTTATCAATCATGCCTCAAACTTATGATCATAAACATAGGTCACATCATTAAGCAAAGTATTTTACAGGATTATCGTTTCCTTAGCATTATACATGTGATTATAAGCAAATGTAATATCTTGTCAAGTTACATGGGTGTGAGCTACCATCTTAGTTATCAACAAGCATATCAAGGATCACCAATATAAACTAAAATGTGACTACATAGACACGATCTAGCGTAGATGTTTTTAGAAGGATCAAGGCCCTCACTAGAAGTACCCACTACCCTCACCAAAGGTGTGACGGGTAGGGCACCCTCATAAGAGGTGGTATCGGGCAGGGCACTCTTCCCTATCGCCCAACACTCAACTCCTGTCGGCCAAGCAAACCGGCACCTATCGTGCAATGCTCCATCAGCCATCTAAGGTGTAACGGCGTCACGCTACCATCTGAACGAGGCATGCAGCCCAGTCCATGTCGCGCAATGGTGCATTGTGCATCTCTGTGTCGTGCAACAGGGGCGACAACCATAACGCCTATCAGGCAGCAGGATCAAGAGGTTATCGTGCAACTGGGAATAACATGCAACGTCGTGCTGTCGGACAACACAAGGCAAGGACTATGGTGTGACGCCCGTCACCATACCACAGAACTAAATAACAACCTCCATACCTCAAAACACAACGACACCAAGCCACATCTAAATCATGTGTGTCTGGCAGGGTACTCATCAAGAGGCAACACCTAAGGGTGCAACTCAAACAGCCAGCAAGGACTATGGTGTGACGCCCATCACAAGGTCAGGTACCAGGGTGTATCGTCCATCACAGCCACCACAACATATCGTCCAAAGCTCTAGGTCAAGGGTGGGGGTATCGGGTGACATCAACCCCAAGCCATAACGACCAAGGAGTAACCCGACAGGGTCACCACCAACCTCAAGCACAAGGGCACCAAAACCCTAATGGATTAAGAAGATGACTCACCTCTAAACTATCAAGAGAGAGGAGTTTTGCCAAGCTTCTTAACACCAATCGGGCAACACAAAGAACAACCATAGCCAAGGTCCACATCTACCTCAAAGCTCACCCTTCAAGTCCATGGTGAGAGGAGGGTGTTTCTCACCTCTCAACTTAAATGAGAGAGGGGTATTGCCCACATTACTAGAACTTAAGCTCACTCCTCTAGACCAAGGAGAGAAAAGAGTATTTCTCACCAAGAAACCCTAGAACACATGGTTCGACCAACAAGAACAACTTAAGCAAGGAACTATACTAACATCATACTTAGCCGATCATAAGTGACATATAAACAAGAACATAGAAGATGGTAATGTAGTTAGGGTTAGGAGTTATGTAACCCGCCTTAAGAAAGCTCCAAGCTCCTAGCTCCAAGCTCCAAGCACCACCAAGGAAGAAGGAGAGAAAGGCACTCTAGGGTTCGACCACCACTAGAGGAAGAAGGAGACACCAAGAAGGATCGACCACCAAGCTTGCAAAAGGAGGAAGGGTGTCGTGCACCAAGGAGAAGGAGACTAAGGAACTAAAGGGATCCTTAGAAAGGGAAAGGAAACACATATATAGAAGAGGATGGAGAAGAAACCAAGGGAAGGTAAGGCAAGGTGTCGCTCACCTAGGGACACTTGTACATGTGCAAAAGCCACCACTCTAGCATGCCCTAAACACATGTCCAAGGCTATTGCCACATGCAAGCATCAAGCACCAAGTGTCCACTAGTGGTGACACAAATGAGGTCAAAGGTGATCAAAGGGTCCATGGGAGACACACCTCCATGCCATGGCCGACACAACCCTGGGTGACACACCACCAGGGCGACCCACCACTGGCCGACACAGGGCTCTCTTACCCGACACAAGGTCCAAAGAAACAAAGGCAAGGCACCACAAAGCCCAACAAGCTCAACCAATCCCAAAGGAACATAAGCAACGAGCCCAAACCTTCCTCCCAACACTAGAGGAAGCAAGGAGAGGGAGGATCACCACATAAGATGACAAACTTGCCCACAAACCCTAAACTTGGGTTAAAAGCAAGCAACACCCCCAGCTCTCAAAAAAGCACCAACAAACCCTAATCACCACAGAAGGTGATTAGCAAGCAACAAAGCACCAGGGTTAAGCAAAGCAAACAAGGTAAACCCTAAACAGAGGTCAGGGTCCTTACAAAATGTGTCTAGAAAGGATCGGGTTCTGGGGGCTGGCAATATTTTCCTCCGCACCACTTGCATGGTTTATGAGGAATCCCAGATCCATATGATACTGGCCTGACCTGAGCTGATATGGATTGTTTGACATAGTTTTCTTTTAGGCAATAGTAACCTTAGACTTCTATGCTGTGTTTCTTTAGGAACCCTAAGTTTCAGGTCTATGATGACTTGTTTGAGGATGGATATACCAAGATAGTTACCTTATGTCCCTTAGGACCACATGCTTGGATAGTATATCCTTAAAAACCTAAACTTTGGAGCTTAGTGTTAAGTAGGCTATCAGAGTGCGCAGTGGAAGTGTGATGGATCTTGTACATCATGTAGTAAACTCATCCTTTAACCCTAGTGTTGTTTGGATTGATAGGTTGAACCCTTTAAGGGGTGGAGTATAATTAGTTTGATGATGTTGAGTGGTTTTGAGGAAAAAATACTCTTTAGGGTGATGGAACCCTATGGCATCTTAAAATCTATCTACTCTATCTTTAGAAACCCTAACTCCATGAATAGGAGGCTAGTATGCTTGGATCCTTGGTCTTGATCAAACATGTAATAGTGGTAACCCTAACATGCTTGTTCATATATTAATGAACATATAATGATCATCTGTGGAATAATTTATATGTTCAAACCCTAATGAATATCCAATGCACATAATGTGAGTCGCTCACATATTAATACTAATTATGGATACACATGATGCTCATAATGTCAGGAACCTTTATAAACCTTAATGATATGATGAGAAAGAAAAGTGTAACCTAATCTTGCAATTAATGCATGCTATAATGAAATATAATGATCAAGTTGATCCAGAACCCTAAGTTGTAATCATATAACCTTAATATATACATCCTTAATGATATTCATGTTAAATTAGTAGCATTAGGTGTCATAATCATATAGCATACCTTGATGCACATAAATGATATATATTCACCTAATCATAGATTACTCAAGTCATAATTATAAAATTCATATCACCTTGTTACCTAGTACACACCTAATTAATCACCTAATCGTGACTTGGTATGTGAATCAATTCATTAATATGTAATATGTCCAACTTGGTTCACTAAAATACAGACAATGACTTCAATATGGATAAGAAGTAACTGGATTCACACAAACATGCAAAAGCAATAATAAGAAGTGAATAAATATGAGAAATTGAATAATGATGACATTAATGTGAATAAGAAAGGTAATGTGATGGTGTTTAATATATATATATAAGTAATTAGTGTGACATAATTTGGATTAATTTTAGACTTTATAACAAATTGAATAAAATGTCCTATCACATGCAAGATAATTTGTTATAATTAATATAATGATAATATGAGGATAGTGAAGTGTAAATTCAAATTATTAATGATCAAATATATTGAGATAATTGAGTAACCTCTAATTGTGCATAATAATGAAATATAATTCTTTTTGGCAACCAAGTGAATATGACATGGCATAATTAAAAGAATAATAATGACAATGTGATATCCTAGTAAATATAATGCTAATGATACAAAAATGTTAATAATGTTAAATCTCATAAAAATAATCTTAATAGGTAGGTGATCCTCGAGAACCTGACCTATTCCTAGATGCTTGTGAAGTGTATGTTGATGAGTCGTATGGTGGAAGTTATGGTTGGTGGAACAACAGAAGTTTGGTGATGAGATGTTGCAACTTCACCTTCCCTCCTTGCTTGTGATTTCGAGGATGAAATCCTTTTAAGGGGTGGAGTGTTGTAACATATTGAATCCTAGACATTTTGTCTTTTGGCTCTCTTTCCCATCTTTTCCTTTCATTTCTATACTTCTTGCCCTTTATGTTTAATTTGTGGAGAATATAATGGTTTAGTGAACATTTGTTCACCTTTTATTCCAATAAAGGGGTTTAATGCACAAATACATCAGTAGAAGTCTAAGTAATGGGCTTGATGTGCAGTTGTCCACTCAAGTAATAAAAATAATAAAATAACTCGTGCTAGAACTTTCTAGGACTTTTTAGAATATGAAAAAGCAAAGAAAACCCCAAAATATACACAAAGGAGATGATAAATTCTATGAATGGATAAAAGGAGATAATGTGGAATATATTGTTCCAAAAATCACAAATAGAAAACCCACAAGATAATTTGATACACAATTTCATTTTATTGAACTAAAAGTTACTTAAGGGCCAAGTATCGCCCAATATAGAAAATATAAATATATATATAAGCCTTTATTAAAGGAAAATAGGAAATAAACTAAGAAAGGGAAATATAATATCTAATGTTCTCAAATTGGAAAACTAACTCCAAATTCATAATCTAAATATAAAAATAAGCCTCTGGGTAAGTTTTCAATTAATTTGGATAATGTGAAAAAATAGGAGAGAGAGTGTGTAGAACCTTCATTTTGAGAATTAATTAAATAAAGGGAACAAACATGACCAAATAATAGCAAAATCATATCTAAGATATTAATTGGGACAAGTGGGTGAAATTTCATCATTAAAAGTACTCAAAAGGAGGAAAGAGAAATTAATTAAATAATATATATATCACTTTATTCGAATTATAATGTAACTTGGAAAATAAGTGTCACGCCGATTATATGACTTATGCATGTGATCCGAAGTCTAAGAGAGCCCGTGGATCCATCAGACGGCTAGGAGTTTGTTTCCTACTTCGGTCCGGGGTAGGAAACATGGAAGGAATTTCTGATTTTTCAAATATCTCCTTCTACACTCAACCAAATTGAGAAATTCTTGTTTCTTTGGACTCTTATCGTGATTCTGCACCAGTTTATCCCAAGATTTTTATATTTTGGTGAATAATCAAGAAACCCCCAAAGTTCCTGAAGCTTCCTTCTCACCTTGTTTTCTAAAACCCTAAACCATACCCCTTGCCTATAATAAACTATGCCCTGAGCATGCCCATCGCCTTTGCAACTCAACACACCAGTCAATTGTACTTTTCATCACACTTTGACCCCCCAAAAAATGGCCGAAGCCTCTAGACTTGTGGTGGCTCACCCTCTCTCCCATCTTTGCCTCCGGTCTAATTCGAGGTATCATTGAATTTGTCCCTCTCTATTCTTTCTTTTGCACCTTTTACTTTTGTGTTTTGTCGTAGACTTTTTGACCAAATCACCCCAAGGAGAAGCTGACCATAGAATTAAGGGGCTGGGGGGAAGATGACCCCTTGTGGTTTTACACTTGTGCCCCTACTCACTTCTCTCTTCTTTCTCTGTGTTCGCGTAAGGGCATTATTGCCTTTTTGCTTTTGTTTTCCGTGGTTGACCGAGCCTTGACTTGGCGTATCCTCAGCCGCCAATATGGAGTGAGTCGTTGACTTGGCCCACAACAATTGGGCCAAGAAATGGGCCCGGTCCTCCTCTCTCTCGCCCTCTCTGCCCTATTTCAATCGAATTTTGATTTTTCTAATTTTCTTATTGGTCAATTTTAGGAAATTCATATCCTATTAATTCCTTGGTCCAAAATTAAAACTAAATCTATCTAATAAAAATGATTTTGATATTTGATTCTGAGTTTTTAGAAAAAGTATTTTTCGGGATGAATTAATTAAGTAAAAATCACTAAAAATACCCCTAAAATTCATATCTCCAAAATATACAAAATTATATGTTATTTTGATAAGAAAATCCTAACTAAGATAGTGGTAATTTTTTCAAGACCTAAATCGATGGTTTGTAGAAAAAGTTGGTAACTTTAGGGTTTTAAGTCCTGAATGAATACATATAATGCTAATACATGAACATGGTTATGATAATATGACAAGTGGACTCTTATCTTGCTTAGTGTTTTGGAAAGTGGTTTCTAGGTCTCTAAGGAAGAGCTATGTGCATGTAACACCTTAATTGGGAAATATTATTCCTTAACCTAATCTTCCCTAATGAGGCTTATTTGAATCTAATTCTCTTTTCTTGAAACCCTAATTTCTTGTGCCTCAAATCATATCAATGTTTCATATTATTTGGGTATTATACCCCACTGCTATGCTTGTTGATTATTATAATTACTCTTGCCATGCCTACTTTTCTAGCATGTGGATTTATGTTCTATTTAATTTAAATTAGCAGTACTTATGTACAACCACCCATAGAGGGCATGTATTTAATCGCACCGGGGAATGTTTTTATTCTCCCCATATTATTATGTAGGTGTCTGGGAATGTCTTATTCTACCCTCACCTATAGGTTAGAGGTTCGGTAGGTGCCTCAACCCTACTTAGTTAGGTAGACATAATTATCTTACATGCAAAACCCCTTTTAATTTAATTATTAATGGCAAGTTTCTTTTGAATATAGCCTCATACTCTTTCTATCTTCATTTTATGATGAACCCTAGCCTATTTTTACTTGCTTTACTTATCTTGTTATTATAGACTAGTTTTGTGACACATACCTTGTTTTCTTTCCCTTTTGCTGGGTGCCTTCCCAACCACCCAAGTGCTGAGCAAGGTGATGGATTAGACAAGAAGATCTTAGCTTTTGGCATGGACTTGGTTGATGGAGATGTTGCTTTAGAGAAAAGATTGTAATATTCTAGACTTCCCTCTATCTAGATCCTATTTGTGCATCTTGATGTAAACCCTAAAGGGAGAATGATGTATTCTTGTATACAATGCTTAAAAAATTTGAAAATGTATGCCAATTCCATCATACCTTTGAGTGTGTTTGGAAGGGATGCCAATTCTTCAAACTTTTAGTAAAGGGGTGATTTCCCTCTTTTACAGGCTTTCTAACTTCTTGTTGGTGCCGCCAAGCTGACCATTGGTGGTACCAACTTGATGTTTAAGTGGTATAGAGCCTTGTCTCAGTGGTATAGAGATATCAATTCAATACCACCAATAGTCAGCTTGGTGGCACCCACTTAATGCCTCAGTACCACCGAGCTAATAGCCAATGGTGCAAACTAGATATCTCATATACATCATTTTACAAAGATGTGAGGATTTCCACCCAATGCTAAATTAGAAAAAAATCCATATGTTGGTAAATGGGGGGATAATGTTTGGGCATGAGGTGCCAAACAAGGGGATGGAGGTTGACCCAAAAAAGATTCAAGTTATGGTCAAGCTTCCTCCACCATCATTGGTGAAGGCAGTGGTGAGTTTCTACGAATGTGAGTTTTTACAGGTGATTTATCAAGGATTTTTTGAAGAATGCCCAAGCCCTTTTCAAAATTCTTAGAGAAGTACATGGATTTTCATTTTGATGAATGGTGTTTATGTGACTTCAATGTCTTAATGGAAAAATTGATATCTACACATGTAGTGATAGCTTCGGATTGGAGTTTACCATTTGAGTTGATGTGAAATGGTTTTGACTATGTAGTTTGGATAATTTTGAGCCAGAGGAAAGAGTATTCTTTCTTTAGTGATTTACTATTCTTCACATACCCTAAATGACGCTCAATTCAATTCCACCACCATGGAGAAAGATATTTTAGCATTTTTTTTTCTTCTTTGAAAAGTTTAGACAATATCCAATAGACATAAAACTGATTGGTTTGAAGGACCATGCCGCAAAGAAAAAAATTATTGCAAAAAAAGGAAGCCAAAACCCAGTTGGTACCTAGGATCTTGCTTTTGCAAGAATTCAATATAGAGAGTAAGGACAAGGCTGGCACAAAGAATGTTGTGGCAGACCATCTCTTTCACAAGGAGAGAGTTGATGAGATAGGTCTAGAGGTGTCCATTCATGAAACTTTTCTTGATGAGAAAATGTTGATCATAAAACTAATGTTGTGAACTATTTAGCAAGTGAGGAGATGTTCGATGATTGAAATGCACATGATAGGAAGAATTTTTTTCATGTGTTGTATCAATTTATTGGGATTATACTATCTTGTTGAAAAAGTGCAAAGATGACATTTTTAGACAATATGTTCTTAAGTGCGAGATGAAGAACATCCTTGCTCATTGTCATTTGTTGCCCACAGGAGGACATCATGTGAGCTCTAGAATAACTTCTAAGATTTTAGAGTTTGGTTTTTATTTGTTGAATTTGTTCAAAGATGCATGTAATATTCTGAGGAGAGATGTGACGTGTGTCAACGTACCAAAAACATATCCAAGAGACAAGAAATGCCCCTAATTGTAGTTCAGGAAATACAAGTTTTTTTAATGGGGAATTGTATTCATGGGACTGTTTGTGTCTTCAAATTCACATCTATATGTTATGTTGGTTGTTTATTTTGTGTCCGAGTGGGTAGAGTCCATACCCACCCATACTAATGATGCAAAGGTTGTTTGTAGGTTTGTGAAGAAAAATATTTTTTGTAGATTTGGGGTGCCTAGGATGATCATTAGTGATGAGGGTTCACGTTTCATCAACTGACAATTTGGTGCATTGTTAAAAAAATATGGAGTTTCACACCACATAGGCAGATCCTATCACCCCAAAAATCAAGCTATAGTTGAGGTCTCCAATAGGGAAGTGAAAATTATTTTTGAGAAGATTGCCTCTAACACAAGAATGAATTGGTGCATGCAACTCAATGACCCCCTTTGGGCATATAGGTCCTAACCACAATGTTGACTCAAGGTCAATTAGGTCAATGTTGACTCACGTCTAAATTGACTAAACCCGTGTTTTGATGATGACTAACCATTCCACATATTGGTGTCTAATATCTCTACTTGAGTGATTTCAGATTAGGTATAGACACACTCCAAATGCCCTAACTTGCGCATCTCAAATTGGAGAAAAGACAAGTCAAAGTCAATACAAGTGCACATTTTTGTAATATGATGTAAATCCATTAGAATCATGTTGTAAATCACTTGTAATGATTGTATGACTTGTAATTAAGATTAAAAAAAATCAGGAGCACTTAGATCGAATGTTTAAGCACTCAAAAGTCATTTTCCAAAATTCACATCAGGATGTTCATCGGTCGAGTTCTATGAGTTGCAAACTCGACCGATCCTGATTGGATCTTGAAAATGACTTTTGATCGGTCGAGTTTACACTACATAGAACTCGACCGATGGAGTACCAGATCAATTCATTTTTCATTGGTCGGTCGAGTTTCCCTAGGACAAACTCGATCGATGGTCTGAATATCGGCTTTATCTTTTACTCGATCGGTCGAGTTACCCTTATAGAAACTCGATCGATTACACTGTACGCAAAAGTGCAGAAAAGTGCTTCTAGCCATTGTGGAGTTGCAACAAGTGAAAATATATCTGTTGCAAGCCACAAAATGGCTAGTTTTCATTCTCAAGTGTTCCTAAAGGCTAAGAGGCATCCCTAGCTATAAATATGACCCCTTGGGCTTCATTCCAAGGTTGAGCATTCAATGCAAACTCTATGTGAGGTTCCTATTCTATAGTTGAGTGCTTCCTACAACCTCCTCTCTCTCTCTAAGCTTAATCACTTGCTACATCCATTAGAGTGAGTAGGACATTTGTAAGAGAGCTAGTCCTACACGTATATCTTGTGAGGCTCTCACTTCCACCACCTCCCTATCTCTCATTTCAATCATGAAGATGAAGGTTCTCTCTCTTGGCTAAGAGAGGTGAATAAGAACAAGGGAAGGAGTCCCTTGGTGAAGATCAAGGCTAAAGACTTGGAGCTAGAGTGGCTAAGCTCTTGGTGAAGGCAGAAGACTCCTTGCTCAAGTGGGTAAGTCCTTAGTGGAAGCTTCTCCGAGTGAAGGTGAAGTCAAAGGCGGAAGATCCAAGAAGAGTGGGTAATTCCTACAAGGCTGAAGACTTGTGCAAGAGTAGGTAAGTCCTTGGAAGAAGGCGGAAGACTCCTTGCAAAGTGGGTAAGTCCTTGGTAAGGTTGAAGACTTTTTGTATTGGATATGTAAGTCCTTTGTTTGGTCATGTATTGCAAGTCTTATGAATGAATATAAGAATGCAATGGTTAGGAAATCCTAGAGGTTGACCTCTTTAGGTAAGTGGACTGACATACTTCTAGTTTGAAGTGTGGAACCACTCTAAATAGCTTGTCTACTTATGTTTGCTCAATCTCTATCATCCTTGATATGGTTTTTTAGTTGTACTCAAATTACCTATTTAGCAACCTTATCTTATCATATATCTTGAAGGTCTAATGAATTTTGGTTAAGTGCATTCAACTCTATTCACCCCCCCTCTAGAGAATCTAATCACCCATCTAGGATCCAACAATTGGTATCAGAGCGGGTCTTCTCCAAGCATACTTCAACAAGTAGGAGAAGATGGGTGACTAACAAGGAGGGATATACTCGATCAACCTTCCAATCTTTGATGGGAAGAATTTCCTCTATTGGAGAAGAAGGCTTCAATTCTACATCCAAGGGTCAAGTCTTGAGATGTGGCAAATGGTTAACATCCCATACATGCTACCAAAGACAAAGATTGAAGAATGGGATGAAGCTACCTTGAAGAAAGCCGCCTTGCATGCTAGAGCCATGTACATCCTATATGCCTCCATGACCCCCACTGAGTTCAACCGGATTTCTTCATGTGAAATAGCCTATGAGGTATGGAGAAAGATATGCATCACTTATGAAGGGACATATCAAGTGAAGGAAAGCAAAGTCTACATGCTCAAAGGGCTGCTTGAGAACTTCAAGATGGGAAAGGAGGAGATGATAGCCACCATGTACTCAAGGCTCAACACCATTGTGAATGGTCTTGCGGTTCTAGGTCATCCTATGTCTAGTAGAGAGATCAACTCAAAGATCCTTAGAACTCTCCCCAAGAGGTGGGAACCCAAGGTGACTTCCATTGAAGAAGCAACGTCCCTTAAGGATATTCCTATTGAAGAGCTCATTGGAAATCTACAAGCACATGAAGCCACACTTGACAAGAGGGAGGAAGTAGAAAGACAAGAAGAGAAAGAACTCAAGAGAATGAAGAAGGCTGAAATGAAGGCTCAAATCAAGGCTATTGTTGATCAAGCCTCTCCATCCTCTCAAGTTGAAGAAGATGCCATGTACTCCAAGGGTAGATTCTACAAAGGCAAGTCCTCCTCCATCCGGTGCTTCACATGTGGAAAGAAGGGTCACTACAAGGAAGATTGCCCACAAGGCAAAAAGACCCATCTTCACAAGAAGAAGGAGAAATGGAACTCAAGCTCAAGTGAAGATTCAAGTGAAGGATCAAGCTCAATCTCTAGTGATGAAGAAGAATGCCATTTTGCTCTTATGGCATCAATAAGTAAGGACTCAAGTGAGGTAAATCTAAACTCTTTAGATAAAGAATCTTTGATTACTATTATTCATGATACTTGTGCCTCTCTTAAGTCTTCTAAAAGGAAAAGGAAAAGGAAAAGGAAAAAGCTTGCTAGAATTGTTGATAATTTGCATTTAGAATTAAATGATCTTGAACATGCTAATTCTTGCTTTCTTGATGATAAAAATGCTTGTCTTAGCCAAGTAGACTCTTTTAAACTTGAAAATGCTAGTTTGCTTGATAAGATTAGATTTCTAGAAGCTCAACCTCTCATGAATAGTTCTAATGAAGAGCATACTTTAATAATTGATTCTCTCATGCATGATATTGATGTTCTTAAATCTAAAAACAAAGACAAAGAATTTGTTTTGCAAGAATTAGAAACAGAAAATGTCTCCTTGCTTGCTAAAATCAATGTGCATGAATCTTGTTCTAGTTCTACTAATAGAGAGAATGATATTGTTGCTCTTCATATTGATAGTGATTCTTATTTAACTAAAGCTCTTTGCTTAGAAAATGATCTTTTGCATGCTAGAGATAATATCAATAATTTGTCTTCTACTATTGCTTCTCTTAAGCATGATAATGACAGTTTGAGATCTTCTTTGCAAAGATTCTTAGTTGGTAAGAAGAGCCTTAATGATATCCTACACCATAATACTAAACAAATTGGTAGACATGGTCTAGGGTATGATGGTAGTCAAAGGAAAAACAAAGGTAAAGGACCTCCAATCTTCCATAGAGAATCCTCTAGTTCCAAGACTATGGGCACATGTAACTATTGTAATGAAATTGGTCATTATACTACTTGTTGTCCTTTTAGGAAAGCACCCAATAGCAATAGGACTTGGGTTGCTAAACTAACCCCTCCGGACCCAAAAACATGATTGGGGACCATTTCATCTTTCTTCTCGTAGGTACTTGCAAATGGATTGACTTGAGCTATTAAATTGCAAATTGACTTGTCAATCCACATGAAAGAAGAAAGGTGAGATGTGTAGAGGGTGACAACAAGTGGAAAAGGAATGGTAAGAACAAAGGTAAAGGTTTTATTGCTTATAACCATTTCTAACTTGTTTTTGTCAAGTTAGTATGCACTATACATATGGTTTTTGAGTCAAAAGTGGTATTTTGTGTTTCTCTTCACACTCGTGCTCAAAAACTATTTCTAATGCTTCTATAGTGCATTACTAACTTGCTTAGACATGTTTGGATATGGTTTATATGTTTAGCATGCCTTTAAATATGTTTTTATGAAATATATGTGCTTTTTGACAGCTGGTCTGTCGGTCGAGTTTGTCCTGATAGAAACTCGACCGATAGGAACCAATGGGTGTTGCCAACAACTGTCATCAGTCGAGTTGTCAATACACAGAACTCGACTGATAACACTGTGCAGAGAATATACATTTGGCTTATTGAATGAGAATTTCCCTCTCAACTAGATTTTCTCAACCAATAGCCTTATTCTTTGGCACTCTCATTTTGGTACCTTTATATATGCATATTGCCATGTTCTAAATTGCCTATCTTACTTACAACTCTATCTCTCAAATTTCTCTAAATTGGTATATCTATATGTTGCAATTCTTGCTTTGAGTTGTTTTGCAGGTTTTGATGATGATCTCTTTGGATCTATTGGTTGTGTCTAAAATTGCTTCCGTTGTGCTCTAACTTGCTACATCTATCTAGATGTATATCTTGTTTTGATACAACCTTGAGGTTCTTAGTGGTAATCATCTTTTGATAAGGATGTATATTTGTATGTGAGCTATATCCTTTCATGCTTCTAAAATTGCATATCTCTTTACTTGGATATATCTCTACATCTACTCATAGCTTTCTTTATCTTGTGTATCTTTTGGTATCTCTTGCTATGATCTAGATCCTACTAGTAGTCCTAACTTGTGATAACATCTACTAGTAGTTCATATACATGTAGTTCTAACCTTGTTTATAATTGGCATCTTTGCTCATCCATATGCTCAAGTTTGTTCCTTGAATTGCATATCTACTATCTTGAGTTACTTGCATAACATTGTGATGCAGGGTACATAGATCTACATTATATGTAGAAATTGGAGTATTTTTGGATTTTATGTAGATTTTGCTCCAGTTTTAGTTTTTGGTGCAAGACTAGTATTTTTCATAAAGAAACGACCTTCTGAGCAAGGCTTATTGCTTTGCCATGAGCCCTGATACTTTTTGGGCAAATTCTATCATCTTGAGGGTCAAAATTGTGATTTATTGTTTTTCTGCAACACCTTATCTTGCATTTTGGGTTGTTCAAGTATATGCTTTAACTTGCTTTTCTTTCTATACTTGGACAAACCCCTATTTGTGCTCTTCTACTCTCCTTATATATATTTGTATTATCTCCTTTCTCTTTAACAAGTGATGTTTCTTATTTCTTCATAACCCCACTTTTTGAAATGACAAAGGGGGAGAAAGGTATGTCTTCTTTTGACAAAGAGGAAGAAGGCATGTATTACATGAAGAGGAGAAGTATGTCCATGTAAAGGGGAGAAGGTAAATGGGAGAAGACATATATGTGTAGAACATATATGAGTAGAAGACATAGTATTCTATAAATATTATGAAAGCTAACCATGCAGGATAAATAACATCAATTGAGGGAGAGTATGAGAACTCCACTAGCATCAATTGAGGGGGAGCATATGAACTCAATTCCATTGAAACACCTAGGTTTCTCCGAATGTATGATTTTACTTGAAAGATTTCAATACATTTATGGAATGGTTTGTCATCTTCAAAAAGGGGGAGAATGTTGACTCAAGGTCAATTAGGTCAATGTTGACTCACGTCTAAATTGACTAAACCCGTGTTTTGATGATGACTAACCATTCCACATATTGGTGTCTAATGTCTCTACTTGAGTGATTTCAGATTAGGTATAGACACACTCCAAATGCCCTAACTTACACATCTCAAATTGGAGAAAAGACAAGTCAAAGTCAATACAAGTGCACATTTTTGTAATATGATGTAAATCCATTAGAATCATGTGATAAATCACTTGTAATGATTGTATGACTTGTAATTAAGCTTAAAAAAACCAGGAGCACTTAGATCGAATGTTTAAGCACTCAAAATCCATTTTCCAAATTTCACATCAGGCTGTTCATCAGTCGAGTTTTGTGAGTTGCAAACTCGACTGATCCTGATTGGATCTTGAAAATGACTTTTGATCGGTCGAGTTTACACTACACAGAACTCGACCGATGGAGTACCAGACCAATTCATTTTTCATTGGTCGGTTGAGTTTCCCCAGGACAAACTCGACTGATGGTCTGAATATCGGCTTTGTCTTTTACTCTATCGGTCGAGTTACCCTTATAGAAACTCGACCGATTACACTGTATAGAAAAGTGCAGAAAAGTGCTTCTAGCCGTTGTAGAGTTGCAACAAGTGAAAATATATCCATTGCAAGCCATAAAACGGCTAGTTTTCATTCTCAAGTGTTCCCAAAGGCTAAGAGGCATCCCTAGCTATAAATAGGACCCCTTGGGCTTCATTCCAAGGTTGAGCATTCAATGAAAACTCTATGTGAGGTTCCTATTCTATAGTTGAGTGCTTCCTACAGCCTCCTCTCTCTCTCTAAGATTAATCACTTGCTACATCCATTAGAGTGAGTAGGACATTTGTAAGAGAGCTAGTCCTACATGTATATCTTGTGAGGCTATCACTTCCACCACCTCCCTATCTCTCATTTCAATCATGAAGATGAAGGTTCTCTCTCTTGGCTAAGAGAGGTGAAGAAGAACAAGGGAAGGAGTCCCTTGGTGAAGATCAAGGCTGAAGACTTGGAGCTAGAGTGGGTAAGCCCTTGGTGAAGGCAGCAGACTCCTTGCTCAAGTGGGTAAGTCCTTGGTGGAAGCTTCTCCGAGTGAAGGTGAATTCAAAGGCGGAAGATCCAAGAAGAGTGGGTAATTCCTATAAGGTTGAAGACTTGTGCAAGAGTAGGTAAGTCCTTGGAAGAAGGCGGAAGACTCCTTGCAAAGTGGGCAAGTCCTCGGTAAGGTTGAAGACTCTTTGTATTGGATAGGCAAGTCCTTTGTTTGGTCATGTATTGTAAGTCTTATGAATGAATATAAGAATGCAATGGTTAGGAAATCCTAGAGGTTGACCTCTCTAGGTAAGTGGACTGACATACTTCTAGTTTGAAGTGTGGAACCACTCTAAATAGCTTGTCTACTTGTGTTTGTGCAATCTCTCTCATCCTTGCTATGCATGTTTTAGTTGCACTCAAATTACCTATTTAGCAACCTTATCTTATCATATATCTTGAAGGTCTAATGAATTTTGGTTAAGTGCATTCAGCTCTATTCACCCCCCCTCTAGAGCATCTAATCACCATCTAGGATCCAACACACACCCTATAGATTACTTTATGACATGGCATATCATTTTCTGGTGGAGCTAGAGAATAGGGCTATGTTGTCACTTAAGAAGTTAAATTTTGGTCGTTCTTCTATAAGTGAAAAGTGCAAACTTGAGTTGAATAAGCTAGATGAGATTAGACTGGATGTATGTGAAAATGCTAAATTGTACAAAAATCATATAAAGAAGATTCATGATATACATATCTTGCATATGACATTGAACCATGGAAACTTTTTTATCGTTCAATTAGAGGATGGAACTGCACCTGGGGAAGTTGAGGTCTAGATGGACCTTTCCTTACACTATAGTCAAGGTCTACCATCATGGAGCAGTAGTGTTGAGAGATGGCCCATATGTTTTCAAAACCAACATCCATAGATTGAAACATTGTTATGGGGAAGAGATAGTTCATGACCACGAAGAGCTTAAGCTCTTAGCCATCACTTGATTCCAGGTGACTTAGTTGAGCCTATGACTCTAAACAAGGGTTCTTGGTCGGAGGTAACTGATATGTTTTTAATTTTCTTCTTCAATAGATTTGTTCTTGCATTTTAATATTTGTATTTGTTAGTTATTTATGATGAAACTTAATGATTCTTTATGAGTTTGTTCATTGTGCATGAACAAGGAAAAGTTGGTACTAATGACCCTCAAGTCAGTGACAACAATGCTCTAAAAGTTGGGAATTATAAATTCAATAGTGAATTGTTGGTACCACTAATTTCTAGGATGGTGGCATCATCTCAGACTTAGGAAGCACACATTTTTGATGAATCTATAGGTAAAATATATGGAATCGCGTTAATATATGATACCGCCAATTATCTATCAATTAGAGGCTGACATTATCAATTTGATCTTCAGCGATATCGGTACCACTGACTTCCAAGTGGTGAAATTGACTTTACTAGTGGATTTTAGTTAAGTGCTATAGGAATCATTTGATGGCACCAAATCCTCATTGGTACCACAAACACATACTTTTGAGTTTACTAACCCCTTGATGCAATACCTATAGTAAAATCTAAGTGGCACCAAAATGCTAGTCAGTACCACTTAGATGAAGATTAATTTTAACATGTTTGTACAAGAAATTTTCAGTGGCATAGACACCAATTGGTACCACCGATATAATTTTATATGATTATAGATGAGTCTATGCATGGTGCACTAACAATATCAGTGACACTAACTTTCTAGTCAATACCATCGAGATAGAGATGAAGTGTGATCCTTGGCCTCCAATACAATGGTCACTAGTTCATCAATCCAACAATGATCATGCTGGTATGTATGCCCAGAGAGCTAATTATATGATGGTTGTGATGGTGATTTGATAAAGGCAAGCTTCTAATTCATTCCTTTACACTCAGTTATGATATAATGAGGCAAGCTTCCAGTTCATTCCATTTCACTAAGTTATGAGATAATGAGGAAACATAATGAATGTCTAAAAATGACATTACTCAATGACGTATGTCTTCAAGTACATGAATTAAGAGTAGGTACATTCTTATTATGTCCCTGGTTGGATGTTATTGTAGAAGGCAAGTAGACAATAGTAACACTAAAGACTAGAGTGTGTGGTGGTTGATGAAAGAATCTCATTAGTCATGATATGAGGTATCAAACCAATAACATATATACTCGTTAGAGAATACTGTATCAGACAGAACCACCTTGAGAGTAACACATGGAAACCATACATGGTGGTCATAGTCATCTCTCATAGTGAAGATGGTGATTGTGATTCTTAGACCTAAAGTCACTATACTCATCACATGTCGTTCGATATGCTTTGAAATCATCCACTGTGATCCTAAGTAAGGATTGCCATAAAGGTGATGATTGGGTGCCTTGTGACACATAGGGATGATTATGAGTGATGTAGATGGGATTTTTCCCTCCTATAGAAGTTTAATATCCATGCCACTTGATAAGAAATACATAGAAAAGAATTCACATGCACATGTGAATCAATATATGATACTGAGGTCACATATATCTCAGACAATCTCCTCTAGATCAAGGAACATGGATTTAACATTGATAGGATGATGATTCTATGCCTCAATTTCATTCCGAATGTCAGAGACAAAGGAATTAGACAATCACTATAACACCTGACACATATTGTAGGTTGAAGTTGTTCTCCAACTTTCCTGATTATTTGGGTAGCAATGATGTGTGACTAGGCATCACTCTTTTCTTGTGATGTCATAAATTAGTCATGGACATTCACTAATCACATACATGGAACCTATGGGGTCACACACATAGGATACACCTATAAGAGTAGTTTATTCATGAATGATATGTAAATTGATTGCTAAAGTGTTTAGGTATTCAATTTAAACAATATTGGTTGAAAATTGACTGACTGCACAGTTGAACCGACCAGTTCAAGTGTTGAACCAATCATTTTAGTGTGGCAGGTCAATAGAACCAAGTTTGGCAATTCTGGACAATCAACCAACTGGTTAAGGAAGTGAGTCGTTCAGCTTATGTCCATAAACTGTCCGGCTCAGGTTGTGAATCGAGCGGTTGGTGGATTAATTTGATTAATTCAAGGATTTGTGTTGACGTCATGTTGTGTATTAAATCAGATATTAATTTCCAACACAATTGCAATTGGGAAACACAATGAAACGACTGGTTCACAAAACCCAAATATTTGTGTGTCGTTGGATGGTTTCAGTTTTGCATGTTTATCTCAATTTGCATACCGAGCCTCTACCTTCTTCTTCCCAATGTAAAAGTATTATTCTTTCCTACCTTTTCTCCCCTTAGATGTAACTCAAGATTTCTCATTACCATGTAATAAGTTCAATAGTAATAGGATAGTTTCTTTTCTTACTGCGACGAAGATAAAGATCAATGTCAGGCCAGTCGACCGTTTCACATGAAGATCTGACCGTCTGGAGGACCAAGGAGGATAGAACATAGGAATACAAACGGACCTCCTAGTGGACCCAACTGACCATTTAGAAGTCTCTAGACATTGGTTGGAAAGGAGGCCAGATGATCGATCCAGACAATCAACTGATCGGCTAAGAGGCGATCTGACTAGTTCAAGGGTTGAGCCGATCAACCCGGATGGGAAAGCATAATATACACCAATAATAGGTTCATGCATGTGATGTAGACCTAGGTGGTAGTAATTCCTTATGGCTCCAAGGAATTATATTAGTGTGGCCATAGCCATCGCTAATGTTTTATATTGCATGTTTACATTGTAGGATATAGCATGCATATGATACGTACTATATATGTGGTGATTGGATAAAGTATATGTACTTATAAATACTAAATCCCTCAAATAAAATATTAAGTCTTAGATGCTTTCTATAAGCAACACACATAAAAATCTTGATCAACTAAGCATGGGCACCCCAAGGGTGGTGCGATGTCTATCTTGTAGAAGTGTGATGGTAATAATGTAAGCCTTCAAAGTAGGACACATTATTATCATGTTGGCTTTTGGGTTAGGCTTAACCGTGTGTCCTTAATGTGATTAAGCACCAGAGGCATGTAGATGGCTATATCAAGGACTTGTGCATATCATCTATCCAAGAATTGCATAAGATGCAATTGACAAATGTGTCTACCTTAATGATTGACTATGGACACTGACATTGGCTAGGTAATAGTTGAATTTTTTTGGATCTTGACTCACTAGAAGACTGTACATTACAATCTTCTGAATTGATATGTGAGGGCTATCAATTTGAATAAAATAGTGGGAGTGATAATTAAGTAAAGACCAAATTGAATATTGTCAAATTTTACAAATCAAATCAAATCAATAATGAGTTTTTGACAAAACTATAAATTATTTTGTAGAACCAAATGGAAACACACAACAACACCTTTTCTCTGTGATCAGTCCTTGAGAAGGAAAAGTTAAATTGGAGTAACTTCCACGAATGGTTTAGGACATTGAGAATTGTTCTCATACAGGAGAGCAAGCTCTATACCCTTGGGACACCAGAGCTAGATGGACCTATTCCCGATGCACATAAGGCTAACATGGATGCTTACAAGAAGCACTTTAAAGATTTCGTTTATGTCAAATGTCTAATGTTGTGCTCCATGAACTATGAGTTGTAAAGACAACATGAGAACATGGATGCTATTAAGATGTTCACACATCTTAAGAACATGTTCTAAGACCAGGCACGACGGGAAAGATACGATGTCTGTAAGGCATTATTCAAATGAAACATGGCAGAAGGAGATCCAATAGGTCCTCATGTGTTCAAACTCATTGGGTATGTGGAGAACCTGTCAAGACTGGGATTCCCCTTGGGTCAAGAATCAGCCACTGATGTCATTCTGCAGTCTCTGCCATAGTCATATAATCAGTTTGTCATGAACTACAACATGAATGACTTTGATAAGCTGTTGATAGAGTTACTAGACATGTTGAGAACACATGAGGCACAAATGAAGAAAGACAAGACCAACTCTGTGAAGATGATTAACAAGACAAAGGAAAAGTCTAAGGTTAAAGGAAAAGCTAAGACGAGTTCTAAAGCTAGGAAAAATCCCAAGTCTTCTAGATTTCAAAGCAAAAGGAGGAGTAAAGAAAGGAGGCAAATGTCACCATTGTCACCAGCTGGAAATTGGAAAATGAATTGCCCTCTCTTCCTAAAGGAACTAAAGAAGAAGAAGGAAGAGGCAGAGGCATCTACTTCAGGTATAAATGTTATAAGGTAAATTTGATTACTTCTTCATCTTGGTATGTGATACCGGATGTATATCTGACATATGTTGATGTGCATGATCTGATAAGAAGTAAATCCTTTATGAAAGGGCAATGATGGAATGTGCGGAGCAAGAGTTGCTGCAACTTCAATCTACATTTAGAATTTATCTTATCCCGTTGGGCATGTAATAGAGTTAGTAGAACTACTATTGCATTGTGATAGTAAATAGAAACATTTTAAATTATGCATCTTGTATGGACAAGGATGGTTATAACTAAAGAGTTGTAAATGCTTCTATTTCAAAGATGTGATCTTGTATGGAAATGCCCCAAATGTCTTATGATCTTTATGAGATTGGATAAAAAGATGAATGCTCATAATGTAAATACCAAAGAATTATAGAACTCAAACAATCAACAATCAATAGCATTGTCATCTAGAGCACACATATGAGAAATGAATTTCTAGAATTCATTTTCATGTTTATCTAGACTCTTTTGATTATTGAATCAATAAGAGATATGCAAGTCTTATATATGAGCAACATGAAAAACCACCTCTCACTAGGTGTAGTGGGAAGAGCAAGAATTCTACAAGGACATGTATATAATGATGTACAAAAGACCTTTGGAATAAATGCTACAGATAGTTGTCTGCACTTCATTATATTTACTAATGATTTGATGATATGTACCCAAAAGATATGAATCTGTTGAAATCTTCAAGAAGATTACATGTATGAAGTACACAACTTCTTAAAAGATATTAAGATACTTTGATATGATCAAATGTTGAAATATTTTACAGGAAGAGTTAGAGGACCTTCTGGAGTGAATGTGATAGCGTATAACAATTAAGTCCACCTGAACACGATGATGTGTCAGAAAGAAGGCATCATGATGAGTCAAGATATAATTATCATTTAATATAATCTTCTAAATTCCTTTAAAGGAATATGTTGAACATTAAAGCACTGTACCATCCAAAATGGTTATGAAGACATCATATGAGATATGATATGGGAATGTCATGATATGTCTTAAGGCTTGAAATCTATATGAAGAAAGTAGTTTCTTTAAAAAGGGTTTATCCACAAATTATGATTTGTTGAACACTACTTATCTACAACCAATGATAAAAGTATTTGTGGCTGGATTACTGAATTCTATTGGAATCAGTAGGAGTAAAGCAGAACTCAAAAAGTTCAAATTAAAAAAAGAATGTTTGAATCATAGGAGGCATAGTGAGAAAAAAGAGAGTCACAAGTAGTTGTAGAATCTCAAGTTCTTTATGTAACACACAAAACTCACACTTCTGGTAGAACACGTCTGAGATTAAAAGATTGTGAATCCTATAACTCATATAAGTTATGAGTTGGTCATAAGATGATGAGTCAACATTCAACTAAGAACTATTGAGGGTCTAGAGTTTGAGTATTGGCGTGAGGCCATTATATCCAGAATTGAATCCATGAACACCTATAAGGTTTGACCTTGGTGATGCTACGTAGAGGGGTAAACCCCAAAGGGTGCAGTTAGGTTTTCATAATGAAGACCAAATGGATGACATAAAGAATAGATTGGTTGATAGGTTTTTAAATCAGTCATAGTGTTAAAATGATGAAATTCCTTTACTAATGAATGTGCTTGTTATTGAAGTTTGTTGAGATTATGTGATTTGGCATATGAAGATTAAAATTACATTACTTAATAGGAATAATTAAGAGGAAGTGTACGTGACACATCCTAAAGGTTTTGTAACTTTGTGAATGCAAATAAAGTCTATAAGCTACAATGTTCAGTCTATAGATTAAAACAAGCATCTCAGAACTGGAATCTTTGATTTGATAAGACAATGAAAGAGTTTGACTTGATTCAAGATAAAAGATGAAATATGTGATTACAAAAGATTTCATAGGAGCATATGTATATAAGTAATCCACATATTGATGATGAATGACATATCAACACTGAGTATTGAGACCTAGTATAGAAATCGCCTTCATCATGAAGGATTAGGTGAAACGTCCTATATGATAGGAATTAGGATCTATACAGATAGTCCTAAAAGTTTCTTAACCTAATAATGAGCACATATATTGGTGAAATGCTGAAAGGGTTCATCATGAAGGATTTAGTAAGAGAAAATCTATCCATATAGATGGGATCAATCTCGCAAGAATATGGCATTCCAATTCTTGTGAAGAATGGAAAAGATGCCATATGCATTTGCATTTGATGTATCTACAATATAGTGTACTCATCCCATCATCTTGTATGTATTGGACATGACAAGAAGATATTAGTCATAAACCAATGAAGGTCATTGGAATGCCATAAACAACATCCATTGGTACTTGAGAATAACTAAAAGATTTTTTACTACAATATGGTAATAAAGAAGAACTAGATGTAAAGGGTTACATCAATGCGAGCTTCTAAAATGACTAAAAATGATCGCAATATAAATGTATGTGTTTAATATTAGGGAAGAGTTATTAATTGGAAAGAGTTCTGAGTTAACATGCCATTAATTTTAAAATTATACAATATAAGCAAAGTATCCTTGTGTTGAGAACACATGAGTGGATACTATATGGATCTAGAAGTTCACATGGATGAACTTATAGATGTTGCAACCATTGATGACACATTAGACATACTATGACAAACAATGGACTACTAGTTAGGCAAGAAATGTCAGATAGAATATTACGGGAATTCCATATCATACAATGAAGAGATGTGGAACGTACAATATACAGACTATAACAAAATGTTGCTAACCCACTAGATTAGCACTTGCATAACAGAAACATGAAGAACATGTTTAAATCACTAAGAATAAGATTCATGGGTGATTAAATTTAAGTGAAAGTGGGATTCTGTTGGTATATATGCCCAGAGAGCCAATCATATGATGATTATGATGGCATATTACATAAATGATTTGATAAAGGCAAGCTTCCAATTCATTCCTTTTCACTCAGTTATGAGATAATGAGGAAACGTAATGAATGTCTAAAGAATGACATTACCCAATGACATATGTCTTCAAGTACATGACTTAAACAATGAGTTCATATGGATGTTAAGAGTAGGTACATTCGTATTATGCCCCTGGTAAGATGTTACTATGGAAGACATATAGACAACAGTAACACTATATACTAGAGTGCGTGTTGATGACAAAATCTCATTAGTTATGATATGTGATATCTAACCAAGAACATAGATACTTGTTAGAGAATAATGTACCAGATAGACCCACCTTGAGCGTGACACATGGGGTGGTCATAGTCATCTGTCATAGTGAAGGTGGTGATTGTTGTTCTTAGACTTGAAGTCACTATACTCATCACATGCCATTCGGTATGCTTTGACATCATCCACTGTGATCATGAATAAGGATTGCCATAAAGGTGATGATTGGGTGCACTGTGACACATGGGGATGATTTGTTAGTGATTTAGATGGGATTTGTCCCTCCTATAGGAGTTTGATGTCCAGGCCACTTGATAAGCGAGACTGAGAAAAGCGTGTGCATGTACATGTGAATCAATATACGATATTTAGGTCACATATATCTCAAACAACCTACTCTGGATCAAGGAACATGGATTTAACATTGAGAGAATGACGATTCCATGCCTTGAGTTCATTCCAAATATCATAGATAAAGGAATTAGTCACGATAACACCTGATATAGATCATAGGTTGAAGTTATTGTCCAATTTCCTTATTATTTGGGTAGTAATGATGTGTGACTAGGCACCACTCTTTGCTTGTGATGTCATAAATCGGTTATGGACATTCACTGCCAATACAACATGGAACCTATGGGGCACATAGGATACACCTATAAGAGAAGTTTAATCTTGAATGATAAGTAAATTGATTGCTTAAGTGTTTAGGTATTTGATTTAAACAACATTGGTTGAAAATTAACTAACTGAACAGTTGAGCCAACCAGTTCAAGTGTTGAAATGATCGTTTTAGTGTATTAGGTCAATAGAACCAAGTTTGCCAATTCTCGACAGTGAACCGACTGATTCAAGAAGTGTACCGATTAGATTAGGTCCATGAATTGGCCAGCTTAGGTTGTGAACTGAGCGATTGGTGGATCAATTCAATTGATTCAAGGTTTTGTGCTGATGTCATGTTGTGCATTAAATTGAATATTAATTGCCAATACTATTGTGATTGGAAAACATGATGAAATGACTGGTTCACTAGGTGAACCAATTGGCTCACAAGACAATTGATCAGTTCATTGGTGAACTGATCGTTTCTCCTATCGCAGGTTGCAAAAATTTGTGAGATTTCAGTCCCTTTCACTCCCACTCAGACTGGTAACCATGACCTTGACCCTTCTATAAATATAGGGATATTGGGGGCTTCCTAGAGACACAATTGAGTTGCCTCTGACAATTGTTGTCCTCTCTGGTTGTGGTAACCAATAGAGAGCCCAAGCAAATCCTACCCAATAAAGGGAGGGATAGCAAGTGTAACAACCCTAACCTGGGTTATACTTTAACCCTAGGTGTTTTGATTAAGAAATTTGATTAAATGCTTAATATCATCTTATTAAAAGTAATTAAGCCTCAAGAGGAACTTATGTTGCAATTCTAGTCCTTTTTGAACATTGTTGAAATCAATGTTTTGTTTGTATTGTACTAAAGTGAAAATTACCCAATTTGAGGGGTTTAAGTGCAAATTGTGCATGATAATATGTTCCTCATGTGTTGAAGCATCATGAGAATGAAGATGATGCAAAGGTATAGCTTATGGTATCCTGAGTACCAAGAAAGAGCTGATAAAGCAAGGTTTGTGCATTAAAACCTAGTTTTGGTGTAAAGTGCAATTTACCCAAAACCTAGGGTGCAATATATAAATTAGCACTTCAATAAGGTCCCTAATGTTTCTTGTCATCATGTAAATCAAATAAAATGAGAGGGGCGCCTCATTTGAATTAAGTTGGAGGAGAGAGAATCTTGATATTAAAATAATCAAAATTTAATCCTAATTGAAACCCTAATTCGATTTAGGGCAAAAATAAATGTATTAATTGAAGGGCCTTCAACTAAAATTAAAATGGTTGGATTTATATGTATGTGTGACGTCCTTGACCGTTGCAAGGACCATGAAAATATCCAAGGGAGTGGATAACTCACACACAATTTTATAAGAAAAAGAAATATCCACTCACATATGGATATTAATATAATATGATTTAATGTGCTTGATTTGCTTTTCTTTAAATCATGGATAATTGAGAGGGATAAAAGGAAAACAAGATAGCCTCGTCCCTAAGGAAGATAAGGGGGAAGAGGCGGCCACATTTGTGGGATTAAATGAATTTTGTTAAGGCACTTTCTCTCTCCTTGATTTTCTTATAAAAAGACCCTTTACAAGCCAAATGGAAGGCTTTTTCGACCCCACTTCTTCTCCTTGCTTGGGAAACGACCAAGGGAGCTTGGGAGGATCAGGAGGACGACCCCAAACCTGTTGTTAAGGTTGTTGATCCATTTCACCTTGATTCCATGGTGGAAATCAAAAATAAATTATGGATTTCTTCCTATTTCGATCTCCTCTTCAATTCTAACCATTCCTTTTCACTCAAACCTTGAGGACGAGCCTTGTAATGGTGAAACGAGTTGCATCCACCATTGTTGCCGTGGACATGGAGCTTTGGAGCTCAATTGGAGGTGGGTTTTATAACTTGAATCCTTTTTCATTGTTATTCAACCATTAATCTTGCAATTTCAATGATTCCTTCATTATCTTGTTAAATTGCTGGTTGAAAATGGTTATTTCATGAAATCAGAAGTTGTTAGAACTTCAGGGACGAAGGTAGATGATGATGACATCATCTTGGATACTTTTTCCAAATAAATCATGGTTCATACGGTTTTGAGTTAATTGCTCATGCGGTTTCACGAAACCGTTTGAGAGCAAACGGTTTGAAAACCGTTTGGGAGAAAACGGTTTCAAAACCATTTGAGTGAGTTGACCAAGGGTTGACCGTTTGATATTACTGTTCCTAATTATGTTGGTTAATGACTCACCAAATTTTATGGGTTAACTCCCAAGGAATCGTGAGTTGAAGGCCAATCAATTAGGCAAAGCCTAATTAATTGGATTAAGTGCTGATTTTTAACTTGATTTATTTTCCTTTTTGGGAAAACGGTTTCAAAACCGTTTGAAAGAGTTGACCGTTTGAGAATCCTGTTCCTAATTATGTTGGTTGATGACCCACCAAATTTTATGGATTAATTCCAAAGGAATCATGAGTTGAAGGCTAATCAATTAGGTAAACCCTAATTGGATTAAGTGCTGATTTTCAACTTGGCTGATTTGACTTTTTGGGTTAATTAGCCCAAACGGTTTCAAAACCGTTTGGGGATTACAAAAACGGTCTCAAAACCATTTGGGGGTCACCCAAGACCGTTTGGAGGTCTAGGGTTGGATATGGTTAAGTGATTGAAGGACAAAAGATATGGTGTTAACCCTAATCGGCTAAGTGCTGATTTTGCATTGGAATGAGTTGATGTTTTGGGTTGATTGACCCAAACGGTTTCAAAACTGTTTGGGAATCACCCAAACGGTCTCAAGACCGTTTGGGGATCACCCAAGACCGTTTGGAGGTCTAGGGTTAAGCATGGTTGACCAATTGAAGGTCTAAAGGTACCAAATCACTTTGCAATTAAGTGCTGATTTGATGATCAATTCAATGCTCAAACCCTAATGATTTTTCACTAGAATCCAAGGGTTGGATGAGCCAAACGGTCTCAAGACCATTTGGAGCTCATCCAAACGGTCTCAAGACCATTTGGAGGTCTAGGGGTGAGTATGGTTAAGCAATTGATGATCCAATGATACTAAGTTAAAGTGTAATCAATTGCTGATTTGGTGATCAATCCAATGATCCAAACCCTAATTGGTTGACTTGGATTTTGATGATGTGATGGGAAAACGGTCCCAAGACCATTTGATGGTCATCCAAACGACCTCAAGACCGTTTGGGGTCAGGTCATGTTCAATTTGGATGATGGTTCAATGGTTTCAAAGTAACTAATCTTGCATTGATTAGTGTTGAAGGATCATCGATTCCAAACCCTAATTCAATTGATTCAAACCCTAATTGAGGACTAATTGAGGGTCAATTGAGGGTAAAATCAACTGAAGGTTTACCTATTTAACTCAATTAAAGAATGAGGATAGGTCCAATTGATGATTGGTTCCATGAATTCAATGATTGAAGGAATCAATATTGAGGACCCTAAACCAATTGGTGTTGTTGAGACCATCTTTGGTCCATGCGGTTTTGAGGAGGTTTGGACCAAACGGTCTCAAGACCGTTTGAGTCCAAACGGTCTCAAGACCCTTTGGGACCAAACGGTCTCAAGACCCTTTGGGACCAAACGGTCTCAAGACCGTTTGGGACCAAACGATCCCAAACCGTTTGTGCCCATGCGGTTTCAAAAGTCAAACTTGGGTAAACGATCTTCACCTACTTGCTTGGGAAAACGGTCTCAAGCACCACCTTTACCAAACAGTTTCAAACTGTTTGAACCTTGAAGGACCAAGACCGTTTCGGGCTCAAGTAGTCAAAGTTGATTGAGGACTCAATTGGTTAATCCACTTAGACACTTGTTGTAATTGAGGACTCAATTGATCAATTCAATTGGATACCTTATGTAATGGAGGTCCAAGGTGATTGAATCTCTTGAGAATAGAGATGATGAATGATTAATTGATCCAATGATGATTAGTAATGATGATCATTGAAGGTACAAAGGTTGAAACCCTAATAGTACCTAAGTGATTAGTGCCAATTAAGGGATGAACCCTAATTGCTTATAGGATCAATGACTTGGTACACTATGTTAATCATAGTAGTATGTACTTGATGGAAGGGTTTATATGACCTAATCAAGTTGAGATGATGATAGCATGAATTCATATATGAATATGATTCATGTGGTGATTAAGGGTATGATCCTTAAAGTAGAGAGATCATGAAACCCTAATCATGAACAAAAACCCTAATCGACAGGGTTATTGTGTTCTAACCCTAATTGAGGGCAATTCTAAATGAAACCCTAATTGAGGGTGTATCCTTGTGAAACCCTAGTTGAAGGTGTATCTATGTGAAGCCTAATCCTAATAATGGAATAGTAGTTGATACCCTGAAAAGGGAAGTATCTAATGTGGCTGTTTATAGGCAACTTTATAATAAAACAATGACTTAAACTAAGATGTCCATATCATGTGAGATAGTTGGACAATTATAATGTGTGGCCTATGCATTATATGCTAAGGGTGAGTATTTGGTGATGGAATGTATTAAGAGGGGAAATACCTTAATACAGGATAAAGTTGGTTAACTCAAGAGGGTCTGAAATGATGAGAAAATGATACATCAAGATATGATGGTTATCACATTCAGAACTTCAGGGTTTATATACCTTGATATACTCCAAATCCAAAATAATTGGGTAAGAAATATATGAAGTGTGATATGCAACTATTACAATGAAATGTAATGAGTTGTTCCACTTGATGAGTGTTAATTAATGCACCTTGAAAATGGGGTTAAGCCCAAATGATGAGTATGATGTAGTCATACCATGATGAGGATGAGAAATGAACTCATTCCTTGAACTAATGATCATTAATGTTATATGATGAGACTAATGATCTTGAATAAATATTTATGATATCTTTGAATAAGTTGTTGCGTAGTGAGAGGTGACAAGATGTGAATGGCCTTGTGAGCCATGTGAATAAGTTGTTGCCTAGTGAGAGGTGACAAGATGTGAATGGCCTTGTGAGCCATGTGAATAAGTTGTTGCCTAGTGAGAGGTGACAAGATGTGCAGTGGCCTGATGAGCCATGTGTGATGCTTGGGTGACAAGTATCATGTATACCTTGGTCAGATGACCTGAAGGTGATAATTACCTAATAAATGGTAATGATGCTCAATGATGAGTGAAGGGTTTGAATACCCAGAACCATATGATTATGGTGATGAGAATGTGAAGGGATGAGAATTTCCCATTATTGAAATGAGGGACTGAGTTCCCATGGTCTTTGAAAGACTGATAAATATCTGATGAAAGTAGTACATGTCTCTTTATAGGTGATGGTGAAATGGGTGCCCGCGGAAAAACCTGGAGCACATATTTTGAATATGTGGGGGTAAATGGGCGAAAACATCCTTACATCCTCTTGAAGAGATTGTTGGAAGGTAAATAAGAAACCTCTCAATCCTTCATGAATATGTCGGGATGGATGTATCACGAATCTCCCGATGATTGGGTTAGATGGTGTACACATCTCCCAATGATACTTAATGTCAGATCGAGGAGATAAACAAGAAATCTCTCGATTGTCGATGAGAGTGCAGTTGACGCTGTAACTCTATAGAGAAGGTGCCAGTATACCCTGGCTAGCTAGTTAGCAGAGACATGAGATGTCCTGTATGTGGTCTCGTACTGACCGAGACGGATGAGGTCTTGGAGTCCGGTTCTTCTATTGACCTATGTATGGTACCGATTTTGACTCCTAGCAGTGGTCGGTTGGAGTATGAGCGGTATACCTCATCTCCTCAGAGCATAAGTGTGATTGTAAAATGTAATCAGTCGTATAGCATGTTTGCTTAAGGATTGAATACAAAGATTCATTGGCTGATGTTGCATTTCTTTGTGCATCCCTTATTGGATAAATGTTAATTATGTTTCTTTATATTCTCTGCAAGCACTAGTACAATATTGGTCTCTTGGGTCGGTTTTTTGAAGCCTGCAGTGTCACTTTTTAAGTGACGCCTAGGTGGGCGTCGCTACAATACTTGCGATGCTATAGAGGTTGAAAAACCGACCCTAGAGAGGTACAAAAACCGACCCTAAAGGGAACAAAAACTGACCCAAGAGAGGTACAAAAACCGACCCAAGAGAGGTAAAAAACCGACCCAAGAGAGGTAAAAAACCGACCCAGAAGAGGTACAAAAATGACCCTAGAAGTCTTCAAATAGCTGTAGATGAACCTACTGGGTCAGTTTTTGTGTATAACCGACCCAAGAAATGTCTATTGGGTCAGTGTTTCTCCATAAACGACCCTAGAAGTCTTCAGATAGCTGTAGAATTTTGGGATGAACCTACTGGGTCGGTTTTTGTGTTTAACCGACCCAAGAAGTGTCTATTGGGTCAGTTTTTCTCCATAAGCGACCCTAGAAGTCTTCAAATAGTTGTAGATTTTGGGATGAACCTACTGGGTCAGTTTTGTGTATAACCGACCCAAGAAGTGTCAGTTTTTCTCTATAAGCGACCCTAGAAGTCTTCAAATAGCTGTAGAATTTTGGGATAGAACCTACTGGGTCGGTTTTTGTTTATAGACGACCCAAGAAGTCTATAGGGACGGTTTTCTTAAATAACCGACCCGAGAAGTTATATTTTTTTTAAAGAAAAATTCTGCAGAACCAGAAATCTTCAGTACAACAACTTGCAAGACAGAATTGCTTTACGCAATTCAAAACCTGCAATAGAAACAAATGTCTAGATCTGAGTAAATTTATATTGAAAACAAAAATTATAATTATAATTTAGTCAATATTAGAATTCTATTGAATTATAATACTTACTGGACGTTAAAAGGAATTAGAATAATTTCCTTTCCCACACTACCAAAATATTTGAATGAGTACTGAAGTACTCATTCACATCATCCATTTGTGTATGCACTTGACTAGTGAGTGAAGGAACTAAGAATCCAACATTCTTTATATCAAAGTTTGTTATCTCAGTATATAAATGGCTGTAAAACATTTGTGAAAATTTGATATGTTACAAATAAGCTAAAAATGTATATATTCAAGTAATCTATATTGATTAATTTTTACCTTATCCATACTTCTAATATCGAAGTATTTAGCCAATCATACTGGAATAACTCTTTAATATCATCAAGAAAAATAAAATTCTCATAGTCCCTCCCAACTGCATCTTCTGTTAAATTGACCACTATATGTGATCCTGGGCTTTGGTTGGCTAAGTATCGAGCCAAACATTTACTTTTATTTCCCAATTCATCGAATGTGGCTTCTGAATGAAAGAAGGCTTGGGCATAGGAGGACGACTACTAGGATTTTTACCTTTTGGTTTACAAACCTGTTAATTAAATACATACTTATATTAAATGAGTTCATATATGTAGCTAGTCAAATATGAAAAACATGTAGATATACCTTGTCAATGATAACCAAGTGTCTAGGCCATCCCACCATAGCACCCTCTGCTTCATCAACTGTACCATATTCAGAAGAAGGTATGGGTAGTGGTTTGTCCCCCATTTCATCATACACAAGATGGATGGACACACGAAAAAATGTCATCAGAAACTGATTGACAATGCAATGTACCACCGATGTTGTATACCTTACCCGCTGCCACAAAATTGTACTCTAGAACCTCCACTGCAAGTTTACAGTTCATACCAACCTAGTTGAAATAATATAAGTTATATACAAAGCGGTAAACCAGATACCTACTATATTATATATATCATATTAACATAATATATAGAACAAACTTACTGCAGATTGTTGTGGTGGTTCATTGGGAGTGCTCCCATGACCTTCTACAATTGGAGTACGAGCTTGTACCTCATCATCTGAGAGACACATAGTTTGAGGAGGTTGAGAAGGTTGAATAGGTTGAATAGGCTGAAATGAAGACAATATTTGTTGCACTTTCTATGATACTAATGCTTCAACCTCGTCATGTGTAACTATACGACCTCTTCTAGATTTTGAAGGCCCATAATAAGTCTTGCATCCTATGCCAGCTCCTAATCCCCTAACACGGCCAGGATGCTCTTTCGTACCAACAACAACTGATAGTTCATCCATGCGTCCAATTGGTATGAACTTTCCTTGTTTTCTTTGCTCATAGAGATCACCCTATTCATATTTAATGAAAATATTAAAACACAAACAATTAGAGATCATCCTATTCATATTTAATGAAAATATTAAATCACAAACAATTAGAGATCATCCTATTCATATTTAATGAAAATATTAAATCACAAACAATTAGAGATCATCCTATTCATATTTAATGAAAATATTAAATCACAAACAATTAGAGATCATCCTATTCATATTTAATGAAAATATTAAATCACAAACAATTAGATATTATTAAATCCTACTCTTTAATTACTTAATTGTGATGAACTTACCATCTTTTGTGCCACCTCCTTAGTTGTAGGGTTGGTAATTTCACCTGCTTTATTTTTTCTAGCATCAAGCCAAATTTTATAACGGGGTGGACACTCAACTAGAGTTGTGCTAGACCCTTCTCCAGAAGAGATTTGCTTCTCCAGTTGTTCTCGGCGCTGGGCATAACTAAGGGATCCCATGTGATGGTTATGCACATTTTTGGCCCGTCTTTCCTTTTGGGCCTCGTGAATAGCCTGATCATTTAAAATGCGGTATTGCAATTTACAACTTGGCAAACATATACATATATAAAAACATTAATTGTATACCTGAAACTCTTCTGAATTCCTTTGTGCAACAAATCTGTCCCACACCTCAGGATCTATATAAATATATATGTCTGTTGCTTTCTTCTTTTGATTAGTATTATCTATATAATCCCTTTTGAGATAGGTCTTAAATGCCCTCCATCGTACACCACAACACTGCAGGACTCTTTTCATATGGTCTTTTTCATTTAAATGAAAAACACCCTATATACAAATGAAGCAATAATCTTATTTCAAAAAGTATATGTCAAAACAAAAAACTGGAATCAATAAACAAAAAACAAGATAATATAGTATCAAAATTCAACTCACAGATATATCTTTCCAAAGGAGGTCTTTCAAGCCAATAGGAACATCATGCCAGTTTTCTATATCTATTGGCACCTTACTGCGTGCGGTTGCCCCTACATAATGCTTAAAAGTACTAGTGTGTTCCCCAATAGGTGCTCCTCCCCTTTCAAACTGGATTGACAATTTCTCCCCTTTTTCCCTAAGCTCTTGCAGCCGACACATCACTGTGGGACCTCTACTCTTCTTAGCATCACCACTAGCATCCTCATGCTCATGATCAGAATGTTCATCTTCACTTGCCATTTTAGAACAACCTGCAAATATACATGACAAAAGAAAACATAAGTGATAATAAAAGAACAAGTGAGGATCTCTTTACGTGAAGCATCATATGTCATAACACCTTCTTCCCATAATTTCGTTAGGTCATCAATTAGAGGTTGAAGGTAAACATCAATATCATTTCCAGGTTGCTTGGGCCCTGATATCAATATTGACAACATGACATACTTATTTTTCATACACAACCAAGGAAGAAGATTGTATATAACAATCATAACAGGCCACATGCTATGTTGGCTTCTTAATGTACCATAGGGATTCATTCCATCTGTACAGAGTCCAAGTCTTAAGTTCCTTGTTTCTTTACCAAATTGAGGGTATAATAAATCAATTTTCTTCCATTGTGGTGAATCAGATGCATGTCGTAGGATGCCATCATCATTGACCTTTAACTCCCCATGCCAAGACAAATTTTGCGCATCTTCTGTATTAGCAAATAAGCGTTAAAATCGTGGTATTATTGGTAGATACCACATCACCTTGGCAGGAGAGCCATTTTTAGCCTTAGCTGAATTTGTAGTCTTGTACCTTGACGCACCACATTTTGGACAATTTATCAAATCACTATAATCCTTCTGAAATAACACACAGTCATTTGGACATGCATGAATCTTCTTAGCCTCCATTCCCATTGGGCACATTATTTTCTTTGCTTGATATGTAGAAATTGGAAGCTCGTTGCCTTCAGGAAGAATTTCCTTTAACAAAGACAACAATGAAGTGAAACTCTTATCGCTCCACCGATTTTGAGCTTTAAGAGTATATAATCGCATCACAACACTCAACCTCGTGAACTTAGTACAACCCTTATATAATGGTTTTTCAGCATCATGGACAATGTTTGCAAATAAAGAAGGTGGATCAATGACATTGTCCTGACAGCTACGTAGCATCTCAACAACCATATCATCCTGAATCGGGTCATCCTGAATCGGTTCATCATTGACATTAACATCATTATCTATATCTTCTATGTCACCACTATTAATATCGACATTTTTTGATCCATAATTAAGTTTCTCTCCATGCCAATACCATTCATTATAACCTTGTATGATCCCATTGCATATGACATGATTCTTAATTTCCTCAACAGTATCAACTTTCAAATTGTTACCACAATTTCTACATGGACAATAGAACCTATTTGTAGGTAGTTTCCTATGTTCCTCAGCAAATCTGATAAATTCATCAACACCTTTGGTAAACTCTGGACTGCAATGGTTCTTGATAGACATCCAACTTCGATCCATTTTCTAGATCACATTAAAATTAATTATCAAACTGGGCATTTAATATTGATACTATAAGTTGTAAGGTTTTTTTGATAGAAAATTCATTACTTTTATACTAAAGTGTACCACCTATCCCATTTTTGAATATTTAAACTCACTAGTAATTGTATAATGTATCGTTTAGTTTTCAATAAAATTTCAGCAGCATTTCCCCTTAGTTCTCCAAGTACATCAATGTAAATGGAAAATAACCACTCACATATGTACCCAGAGAACAAATGAGGAAATACTACTAAAATTTTATTCAAAACTAAACATACATTATACAGTTACATCCTAAGTGAGATTAAATATCCAAAAACAGTCCCATATCGGGGACTATCCAAAATTTACTCCTAATGAATAAATTTTGAACGGGTTTCTAATTTTATATATAAATGTAATATTTTCATATTTATGCATCGATGGTCTCATCTATAAACCCTAAAGTGTCAATTTGAAACTACACAATGTCTACCCTCGTATTTCTAGATTGTATACAATGATTACATATGTGATTGATAATAAAATGTAGATATAAAAGATTACATGTTTTTATTATTGGTTGGTTTACTAGTCAAATAAAATGAATTACGTGTTCTTGACAAATCAAGAGTACTTTCATAGATAAACATTCATTATATGTACTAAATTGAATAATCAATTAGGTGCTCTTGACAAATATAAACATAAGGGAGTAAGTTAAACATCATGAATGCTCTTTCATAATAGATAACAGTAAATCAAAAGTTTGAACATTTCATACTGAAAATGGTCGTGGTCCTTCACGACAGTCATGGTGAACTGTAACCTTTAAAAACTAAAATTTTTGGCCAAAACGGTCGTGGCACCAAGCATGACCGTGCAAAGCACAGGCCGTGGCACCAAGCATGGTCGTAGCAAGACCATGGTACTCTAACATTAGGTTAAAAGAAGAGTCTGAAATGGAAAATAAACTTACCTATCTGTTCGGAGAGGTGGTGGCGTCGAAAGGCCTTGGCGGCGGCGAAATTCGTTCGGAGAGAATAGGTGGCGGCGGCAAAACTTGGCTGCGGCGGGGGCGTCCTCAGAGAATCGGTTGAGATGGCGGTAGCGGCAACTTTGAAGTGGCAGCGGCAAAGCTTTAGAGCGTCGGCGAGACCTTGTTGCGTCGGTGAGACCCTTGGCGGTGGCGGGGGCGTCTTTGGAGAGAGGGGCGACACCTTGGCGGAGGCAGCAAAGGTTGGAGGCAGCGCAGCACGATGTGTGGAGCGCGGAGAGGTGCGACGACACTCCGAGTGTCAGGTGGCGAGTTGAGAGCTCCGGAAGTATCAGGCGGAGAAAGAGTGTTGTGGGAGAGAGGGATGTGCGAGCTGCGACCGGTTTGTGATGTTGTGGGAGAGAGGGCTGAGGGTTTTGATTTTTGTTCTGACTTCTGTGTTCGGTTAACTAGAAAACCGACCCAACAGGTCCCATATAGGGATGGTTATTAGAAAATAAGCGACCCGAGAAATATGTGGTGCCCGAACAACCGCACCTATAGGGACGGTTATTGTAAAAACTGACCCGAGAAGTCCAGAGCTATGCGGACGGTTATCTAGTAAAACCGACCGGAGAAGTCAGCCTAGCGGTATAGCTATGCGGACGGTTATCTAAAAACCCGACCGGAGAAGTCATCTAGCGATACCCAAATTTTTTCGTTTCAGTTACTAGGGTCACTTATTTAAAAAACTGACCCCATAGCTCAGCGCGCGAAGGCAGAAAACCAATTTTTCTCCGCGGGAAGCATGTTGGGTCGGTTTTCTATTTTCACGGGTCTTTTCTAGCGTCGATTACTTTAACATAACCGACCCAATAGCTATAAGCGGTACCCGGATTTTTTCTAATGACTTCTTGCTTTGGTTTTAGTTTATTAGGTCAGTTTTTCTAATATTAGTGACACTAGAGGAAGCGATGTTAGAGGCCAAAAATGTACTAGTGAAGGTAGACAGATGAATTACTTATCTACCATGGGTAGATGCAATGACCTCCTTGAGAATGGAGATTATCTTATTATGTTCTATGATGAATAATTCTGCTTGATAATGTAAAAGTAACCCCTACTCAGTTTTAATTTAATAAACTGTAATAATAATGTTTTTGGCGGAGAGTTATATCTCTCGCTGGGGCAATTTTCAATTGTCTCACCCCTGTGGGAAACATTTTTAGGTATGCATGGCAGGAAAAGCAGAAATCCTAGAGCAAGGAAAGAGCAACAGCAACAGCAATAGCAGGGACAACAATAAGATCTCAGGTGGAGATATTGTATGTCTAGTCATACAGATAGTAGTCCTATGTGTCGTCTCTGTACTCTCAGGTCCTCGAAGTTTTTAGTCAGTGTCTTATAAATCAATCGGAGGTTTTGGCTTGATGCCTCGAGATTCGTATACTGTCTGTATATAATGTTTATAAGACAATTGATGTTGTAATCTTTGAGAAGGAATGGTACAAGTTGTGTACTTGTGAACCAGGATGAATTTGAAATACTTTGGTTCTTGGTTAAAGAGTTTTCTTGTGAATGGATCTCTTTGAAAAAGTTTTAATTTTCAGTGATTTTCAGTAATCCGCTGCAAATAATTCGCTTCTGCATTAGTTAATCATGTTTTCGCGAGACGGTTGCCACAGTAAGGGAGAACAACTATGGGATATCAAGTTGGTGACTAGTACACCAACGGGAGGGACCACTCCTTCATGTCTATTCTAGAAGGATGAAAGGAGTTCTAGGTGGTCCGTGTGGACTTCCATAGAGGTGTGGAGGCTGTTGTCTGCTGCTAGGAGGACAACGTTAGCCAATTGTCTGTGGTGAGACCAGGAGCTGCTACAGATGTTGTCCCAGTGCAACTAGAAGACAGTTGCACGACTACTGCAATGAGGAATAGTCACTGGACTTGCTCCAGGACCATGTATGAACTTGTCAAACCATTCTTCCCATTACATAGTTGTTGATGCAATCTTGCTGTTCTGGGGAATATGGACAGATAAATTTTTGTTTCTGCTACCTACTATATGCCCATATTTTGCTACATATCAAATGATGATCTACATATTTTCAAAAGACAGTACCATCAAAATTGTGGAATATGTGAGTCATCACCTCATGCAATCAAAGTTTTTAGTACCAAAAATAGATATTAGAGCACACACATAAGGGTGCATGCAAGTACCACCAATTTGCAAGTTGCTAGCACAAGCTTTTCACTGATTGGGGGGGCTTCCCTACTATAAATGGACGGGGATTCATTTATTTTTATCATAATTCAGGTGTTCATTCCTCAAGGATCTTCAGTGAGCTTCTTCAACAACATCTGCATCAAGATCTCATCTTCTTCCTCTCTCTTTCCCCTATGGCAAGCAAGTGACCCTACTAAGAAGGTTCTGTCCCTATATAAGCTTCATCTCAGCTCATCTCCAAGCTACATTTGGCACTTGGGAATGATGATCAGAAGAAAATATATGCTAATCTCAATAATCACGACTTTGAGGCCATCCATTAAGGTGATGCAACATTCATAGAGCGACTTGGCTTCACTGACAACCTCCACAAGGTGTGAGCATGCCAAATGTTGGCTTCTAATGAACCCTTCTTGGGGGGGATGTCCAACATAATATGAGATCATGTTGGGGTGTCTTGCATCTTTAAATGTGTTTCTAGCACAACACACCAGGAGCAACTAGTGGGAGGATAATTAGGTGAAATTCAGGCTCTACAACCCCCCTCCCACATCTCACACTAGAGGCGTTCAATGCCATATTTGGGTGGGCAAACCATAGAGTGAGATGCTACCCTGACTTAGTCATGGGAGGGGCCATACTCTTTTAAGGGCATGTACAACATGCTCAAATCCATCCAGATGGGCCAATAGTTGTAGTAGGAGACAATAAATTAAAATTTCCTCGCATCTAGAGAGGATCTTTAATAAGCAAGAGAAGATCTTCAAGCATCGACATGCAATGTTCGCCAATGAGCACCTTCTCATAAACAGTAAAAAATACTTCCATCAAAACCTTCAATGCATGTACTATACACAACAACCTCTCTATGACCACTATTGGATGCAGATCCATTTCTTCATCTATCAATACTCACTACCTATGCCATCCAATCCACTTTAGTTCATCAACACATTTTACCTACATGATCCTGATTTACTACCACAATATTCTTTCCACTCGACGCCCGAGCATTTGGTAAAACATTCCATTTATGGGTTTGATTTTTTATAATGATGACACCATTACATTCAAGCATGTGATTGTGGAATATGATTTATCTTGCATCCATCTTATCTTGCATCTTTCAATTATACTTTCTGTTTTAGCTTTGTTTGCATCGTAGTTAATTCATGTTTTCTTTCAATTGACTTCTAATTTTCTTCATGTAATCCACATGGATCTAGTGTAAAAATGGATTTATAAGTAAAATTCTTTCATGTGTTATTTGAATTAATGGTCTTTTTGTACCCTTATTCTTAAAAATTGAATGTGCTTATTTAAGTGTACACTGCATTAGGATTTGAGTGGATTAGTCAATCCATAGACATATGTGGCATAGTTAACACCTAATTTTACCCTTGACTTCTAAATGAAGATGGTGTTTGAGTCCAATATAACCAAGAAACAATGTGATCTTTTATGTTAATTCAAAACTAGATTTGGGATCACCCTGACATATGAGTTAATAGAAGAGAGACATATCATGGTTAGGAAGAATGTATCTCTTAATCACTTAATCTCATGCACATTCATTTCATTCCACCCCCACCATATACTTCATACATTATTCAAGTAATTTTTCCTTTTTGATTGCATTACATTACATGATAGGAATAATGTAGTTAGCCTGCGTCAAAAAATTAAACGATAATTCATATAGGTTAGCTTGCATAACAAATCCATATAGCTTGCATTTTGCATGACATGTTCCATAAAGGTGTAATAAATGTTTTCCACAACTTTTGTGAGTATAGAGAATAATAAAGTTGGATACATCCTTACCCCTTCTCCAAGTCTGACAAAAAGGAAAATATTGCAAAAGGAATGGAAAAATGATGGTATAAAAAGGAGAGTAGAGGAAAAGAATGTAGAAAAAGAATCATCTCTCACTTGTATGAATAATAAGGTTGTGGAATTCTATTTTCAATCACCTTCCACCTCCATTCATCATTAGGATGAGTCATCCACAACATGAATCATTCCACCAGAAATAGTAGGCATTAAGACACATTTGAACTCATTACATCCATTATCTTGGCGTATCAGTTTGTTTAGTTGCATAATTACTTGGATTACGTATGAAGTCTATTCCATGGCACCCATTCCATCCACCCACTATTATTTATGGTAGATTGTCAAACAATTATTCCCTTCAATCACATTCAAGCCTAGTTTAGCTATCGAATTCCAGAACCCTGGTAGTTAATATAATAATTGATAGGCAATCACGTAGATTGTGGAACTGATAACTACTGTGCAATAGTTATCTTGACGGTGACAGAGAGCTTTTTTAATCGCATTAAAAATGATGGTATTCAGAATATAAGATCATGTCAGATTTTCCGCACAGTTCCATCGATGTTCTCCAAATATTAAGCGCGAAGTCTTCTACCCGTGTGTAGAGGACCTCCCACACCAAGACAAAAATATCAATGCCAACTACTACATTAATAGGATTCGGGAAGTCAGTGGCCAAACTAGGCCTCAGGAAGTTACATCCATTTAGATGATATTTTGAATGGAGCAATGTAGATAGAAAGATCGTATGACACACTCAACATATTTTGAAATTTACATGATACTTTTCTACTTCAAGTTACTTGTGTGTCTAGCGATCTAAACTATACATTTTGGTTTTTCACAATTGGTCAGTTGTATAGTAGTTGTTTGCTCTTGTAGTTGGAGAAGACCATTTTGGATCTATTGAGTCAAGGATGTTTAGAATGATATAGTTCACATATGCGTCTCTCTTTTGACCGTTTCAACCAAATCCAGAGTAGTGTTGCTCAAAGACGAGCAACATCCAAGCGTAGGGATTTTGATGCACATGATTTCATTACCAAATTCTTGTCTAAGTTAGGCATTTTTAGTGGAAATTTTTCAATATCCATGTATTAGGCATGTTTTTAGTGGAAATGTTTATGAGCCATCATTTATGCTCATCACATTATCTCTAACGTTGGAAGCATCGTGAGGGTCATTCACTTGAAGAACCAAAAACCTATTTTCCTAGAAACTCTCTTGGAAGGTAATGGAGAATCAGAGGCAATGAAGTTGCAGATAAAGCCTTTATACTCTAACAAACAATTTTAGACAATAATAGAACATGTACAAGTGGTAGCCCTTTACCCTATCTATACATTACATAACAATATGGAAGCAACTCTCTAAATCTGAAGTTTCTTATGATCTTCCTACTACAACATATGTGATTGCATGCAACTATGAAATGACAGTGACATCTTAGGGCACAAGAACCTTACCAATGAACTATGATCTTTGCCCATAAATTTTTCCAGAAGGGATTTATCACCATTGTTGGAGATGTTAGAGGGAAGAACATTTCCCCTCATAGTTGTCCCAAAGAAAGCAAAGGTGTCATGGAATTGCCTCATCATGCCACTTGGTCAGGTGCACTTCGCTTAGCCATTAGAGAGAAGCATCACACATCAACTTTTGCAACATATGAACACAACAATGGCTCCCTGATCCCCTAACTAATGACTTGGGTAGCAAAGAGCTAGCATGGATTATATATAGGTTCTAAATGATCATGCAAACACTATGCTTGATGCTAGATTGGCTTAATTATTCTTTAACACATGTATTTTTTTGTTGAACCCTCAAGAAGTTGTTAGTTTATCCAAGTTACTTGTAGAACCTAGGGTTCAAAATAGATTATAGCTTTCTAAGATTTTCTTCTCACTCTCATGTCCCATTATAACTAAAAAGAATCTTTTGTGTTGTTGTTAATATTATTATTACGAGCGACTTTCTTTATATAAAAATAGCTAATCCATTTTCTGTGTTTTTTTATATAAGAATAAAGCTACGTGGACATCATTTTGGAACTCAAAATGGAACTAAAATCACTATCCACCACAAAACAAAGAGCATAACAAAAAATACATTATTTTACTTAGATACCCTTTGTTTATAATGGAGAGTCGACTTAGGTTCTGTTTTGAGTTCCAAAATGTATCAACATGGTAGATCCCCTTCTATCAGGTTCTATGGAGGTACTCTGGCAGAATATCATTCTATGTTGAGGCCCATGGCTTCGATCCTACAGTCTCTATCTGACCCCGGCTGGAGAGGGCTAGATGGAAAGTTCCCTTTGAGGGGCACCAAAAATTGAATGTGGGGTTGTGCATTAGCAGCAAGAGAACAATGGGAAAAAGGATCTTCATGGGGGGAGTGGTGAGAAACTCATTCAGATGTGTGGTCTTGGTGCTAGTAGAAAGGGTTGAGGCCTGTGATGTACTCACTGCCTCAGTCGAAGCCATCACACTATGTCTATGGAAATGCGAGGAGGAAGGTATACAGGTACACAACTTTGAATGCAACAATAGGGAGGCTGTAAAGAATACGTCCTAACCTCAGGAGAGAAATCTCCAACTTCTCTCTATCCCTAACCTCAAGAGCACCAACAACTATCTTCCTCGACAATCTCTAGAGCATTGAACTCCAACTACTCGCTGGCCCATACCTCTCGAACATCAACCATCCTCTCTGTCTGTGGTTTACGATGCATCGATCTCGCGGAGACACACACGACACCATCGAGGTTGGCATCTAGACCTTCTACGAGCCTGATCAGGTGAGCTTTTTGACCTAGGGTTTCCACTCAGGTGAGCTCTTCCAACTGTCTTTCCTCCAGACCAGAGCTGCTACACCTCTGATTTTGTGATTGTACCACCTACCTGGACTCCCATACCAGTATCTTCCAGAATCGATCACTAACATTTTTTGAGTTTCCCTACGATCATCCCCTCTCTGGGTTGCCCCCTGGTCGTTCCTGCTCCCTACATGCATGACCTGATCCCTCACCTTTCGAGCGAGTCTATCTCTACCTTTAGCGAACATTTCTATGGCATATCTTACCATCGTTGGTGCTCCTGATATAAATCACTGCCCCTTTATTTCCCTCGAGCCACCCTCCCAATCTACAACACCCAAGATCTTAATTTTGAGGACATGAGGTACCATCTCTACCTCCCTGAGCACCAATAAGAGGATAAAAGGCAAGAAAATGATCTTAACCCTTTTCAAAAGTGCCATGCAGTATAAGAAACCATTGAACCCTGCAAAAATAGACTACCTCCCATCTGCTTTACCAAATATGGCTTCACGCTTCCCCTTCATGGATTACAACCTATCATACCCTTTATACCTCACCAACATACCCTCCCGAAAGCATGGAAATACCACAAATTTGACATCTTGCCTGGACCAAATACCATCCTCATTGGCAAAAAATATTTCCCAGTCACCATAGATCTCATCGAAAAATCTAGCCTCTACATCACCGATGGCTGGGCTAGCATGATCACTGAGCTGAAGCTTAAGCTTAAGCAGGAGTGGACCATCTTCATAAAACCCTCAGCTCACAAAACCGATATTGAAGATATGGAAGACACATCTACATAATCATCTATTGGTAATACGGTTGCAACAAGGTATGAAAAATCTAGCCCATCTGAGCTTTGTAGGGTAGCTAGTAAACACCACGATAAAAAAAGAAAACATCATCCCATCAGATCCCCACCAACTCAATCTCACTTTTCCACCTCTTGGACACCTCCCAATGATTGCTCTTACTCAATTGTGCTTTGAGACAGATAGATACTCTCAATCTTGGATTCCAGCCCCTCAGAGGTGACCCTTCAGAGCCCTTTACTGCACCTATTGCCACAACCCACACCACTCATGACACAGATGTACCAAAAAAGTGCTCTGCTACAATTTCCAAGAGAGAGGCCACACATGGCGCTTCTATAAATCCATGCTAAATCACTTTCCAAAAAAATTTATACTCTCGATTCTAAACAAATCTTTTGCATGTCTTGTAGGTCCACCTTTCCCTCCATCTAACCCCCATGCACACAAAAAACTCTACTCACATCCTCTTTTTAAACCCTCTTTGGCACCACCGGGAAAATCCACTCCCCATCCTTCTAATCACAACATTACCCCTTCTCCTATGCCGACAACCCAAACCATCACCATGGCTCCTGCTACCCACGTTGAGTCTGCTATTCCTTTTGATCTCCTAGCCAACTCTATGAGAATTCTAAAGGTCTTCACATCTCGTAGTGTCCTGGCCACTATTGAAAACAACATGGAAAACAACACAACCAACATTTTGGATGTCACTAGAGCTATAGCCCTATTAATCCCCGGACACACTGTGCTTAAACCAAAAATTCTCTCACCCTCACAAATCTATACTCTGTCCATGAAGGCACAAAGATAGACGACCTTTTCAGACAGATCCTCACGATTCTTTGTGGGTCTAGCTTTCTTCAAGCAAATCTCTCCAAATGGACATCTGAATAAGGGGCTTTTGAGGCCCAATCGGGAGGGTCAGGGTGGGTTGCTTTATCCAACATCCCCCTACACCTTTGGGAAGTTGAGGAGTTCAGAGCCATTGCTCATGAAGTTGGTACTACTCTACAATACATCAGTCTGGAGACCTTACACCCCTCGTAGTTTATCAAAGCTTTCTGCCTATTCTCTGTTAAACATACCACCTCACTGCCATCTTCTCTCAATATCAGACTGGGAGAAATCATCTACAACATCAAACTCTCAACAGAGCACCCCTCTGACATCAAAACCTCATTCTCTGATCTCTCTGTTCATTCCCCTTCCTGGTACTCCTTGATCAACAACAAAAAAACTTACAATCCTATTCACAAACCAGATGAAAGGAACTTGGTTTGGGAAAAAAAACTACAACCTCAAAATTCTTAGCTGACTCAAACATATGTCACAGTCTCAAAAGACAAAGAACAACTTCCCCACCAGCAAAAAATTCCTTTCCCTCCCCAAATGGCACACATCAACCTTTCTCCTCGATCCCAAAAGATGAAAACTTTTCTCTAAACATTGATCCAGATACTATTAAGAAGCTCAAAACAGAAATCATTGACAAAATAAAATCTTCACAGAGTCCAAAGAAGAAGGGAAAAGAAAAGGAAACGAGCATCATCAAGTCCATCAACACCATGCAATCCATCCCAGAAGGGATGCCTAGGAGAAACAACTTTGCTGCTACGAAAACAGGTACTTGTTTCTCATCTTCCTACTCAGATTTCATTTCAAATACTAGTTTATCATCTTCTACCTCCATGGATGATCATGATATCGACAATATTGAAGATTTAACATCATGGCCTGATATTCAAAGTTTCACTAATTTTGCAAACAAAATAGGAATACAATTTGAAGAGGAAAACATAGCTAACTCAGCATTGAATGATATAGAAAAGTTTATGAACTGGACAAATCGTAGACCATTAGGAGAGACAAACCAGAAAATCAACTTATGGAGTATCACCTAACGACCTTTCTTACTGAATCTTATTGATTTATTTGTCCCCTCTTCTAATCCAATGAAAATAACTTCCTAGAATGTCTGTGGTGCAGCCAATGCACGTAGAAGAAAAGAGATTAGAAATCACATCTACAATCATAGCATAGATATCATTACCATTCAAGAAACCAAAACCACACTTTCTCCTTTTGCTTTAAAAACTATAGGAGGAAATAAGATTACGAAATGGTTTCAAATCCCTCCTGATGGTTTTAAAGGGAGAGTCTTAGTGGGATATAATAAGAACACTTTCACTATCTCTCACTAGGATCTCAAAACTTTCTCCATTTCTATCTCTCTGACTAGCTCATCTGATCAATCCAACTGGACTTTTACTGGTCTATATGGAGAGCCAGGACACGACAAAAATCTTTTTCATTTAGAACTCTCTAAAATCATGCAAGCCAACTATCCTCAACCATGGCTTCTTGGAGGGGACTTCAACCTCATTACCATGGTCAGCAACAAGCAAAATACATTCTCAACTTCATCAGCCCTCACCCCAGCTGACAAAACCTTTGTACATCTCCTCTCTAAGCACAATATGATTGACCTCCCCCCCCTCTAATGCTGGTTTCACATGGACTAGAAATAACACGAGAGCTAGATTGGACCACTTCATCTGCTCCTCCTCTTGGGAAGAACATTTCCCTCTAGCATCTATCCATGTGGCACATCGGCCCATATCAGACCACTTTCCCTTAATCATTAACACACAGAGAGAAATTTGGGGGAAAATATTTTTAATTTGAATACTTCTGGCTCACAAACCCCCAATTTGTTAAATTCAGTGAAAACAACTGGATATTGGCAGATCACAGAACTAGAAATCTAGGATTCCACATACAGAGAAACACCAAACTCATGAATTACAAGATCCTTGATTGGAAACTCAGACAATCCCAAAACCTTGCAAACACTCTTAAAGATGTTGAACAACAACATCTGTTTGTTGATAGTGACCCTTCAGCTGATCCAACTCTAGTACTCACCATCAAGTTGGAGATTGAACAAATTAAAAATTGTCTGGACATTAAGTGGAGACCAAGAGCTAAAGAGCTAAAGTCACATGGGCTAAGGAAGGTGAAAAAACACAAAATTCTTTCACAAAGTTTACAACAATAACCATAGGAGAAATATCATTGCGTTTTTAGTCATTCAAGGGGTCATCACCACAAATAAACACCTAATCATATCTCACATTGTTGAACACTTATAAAGATTTTCAATACCAACCACAATCCATCCTTCCTTAACTCCATAAACTGGCAAACTCTCTACCCGAAAAAGATTGATTCTCCAACAAACTTAACCAAACCTTTCTGTTCAGATGAGCTTGATTCTGCTATAAAGTCTCTCAGAAAAAACAAATCTCCTGGGCTTGATGGGCTTAATGTGGAATACTACCTTGTTAACTGGAACCATTTCAGGAAAGACTTCTTGGCTTTGCTACAAGAAATCCACAAACACAACAATGCTCACAACATCCTCAAACATCTAAACTAAACTTTCATTGATCTTATAAAAAAACTGATAATCCTGAGCAAATATCACAATTCCGTCCAATCAACCTCATCAATACTTCATACAAAATCATTGCTAAAACTCTGCCTAATAGATTAAAACCCTGCATCAACAACATCATACCTCTTAACCATTCTTAAAGATAGAAATATCCAAGATGCTTACCTGATGGTAAATGAGACGATTCATCTGTACCGCATAAACAAAACCCCACTGATTGTTATTAAACTTAATTTTGAAAAGGCCTTTGACTACATCAACTGGAATTGTTTCATTAAAACCCTGGCCGGTTTTGGTTTCCCAGAACCTTGGATGAACTGGGTTCATGCCTGCATCTCCACAAATCACTTCTCCACAATCATCAATGGCTTACCTTTTGGATACTTTAAAAACACAAATGGACTCAGGCAAGGTGACCCACTTTCCCCTTATCTGTTTAAAATAGTAACCTCAATCTTCACAAGGATGATCAAACTTGGCTCTGCTCATGGGCTTATTTCATCCCCCTCTGAATGCAAGGAGAACATCACACAGTTTGCGGATGATATCATACATACCCCTCCACACGCTCACTGCTACATCAACTTCTGGAAAGACCCTTGGTTTCATCAAAATACCATCAAGAACCTACATCCACAATGGTCTATACCAAAAAAAATTAGCTCATATTTCTACGGTCAAAGCCCTCAATCTTCTCACCAGCAAAAAAAAAAACAAATGCTCTTAAGCGGATCCTTCAAACAAACCTAACAAATTTGGAAATAATCAACATCATTAATGAGTTGGAATTCAACACTAAGAATAAGATCTCTTGGAGATGGGGGTCGTTATACACCCCAAAGGCAGCCTACACCTTCCTCGTCTACAGATGCATCACCCCTAGCTACTCCCTCTCAGGAAAAAACAAATGGTCCTAGAAGCACAAAATTTTCTTCTGACTCCTACTAAACAACAAGCTTCTCACCAACCAAAACATTACAAAGAGAAGTTTTGTTGGGCCTTCAAGATGCTATCTCTGCCTAGACGAATAAGAAACATCAGAATATATATTAAAAAACTGTCCAGTCACAAAACTTATCATCAAAAACTTTCTTGATATTAGATTTGATAATCAAAACCTTACTGCTATACTTTTCAATATAAAACCTCTGCATATAGTAGCAAATTTCCACCCAGAAGACATCATTATCACTATTTTATGGCACATCTGGATAGAAAGAAATCATAGAAAATTTAATAACACAAAGAATCCACTGCATATCATTTTATTAAAGATATCATCCGATCTCGCTATTCAACATGATTGCAGGATAGACGTCGACGTCATCTAGGATGACTCCAGCTGAAGAAAGCCTGAAAAACAACACTGTAGCAGACGACGTCTTCTACACCCTGAAGGAGATTTTGGAGGAAGAATCAGACTTCTGATTGTGCGCTTTGGACGGACCAGCAGATTTTTTTATCTTTTATCTTTAGATTGCTTAGATCTTGATGCTCATCTTTAAGAGGTTGGTCTAAGGAATGCCTCCCCATGAAATTTTTTACTTCCTCACTTTTTATCTCATCATATCAGTATCTTCAGTTTGTACCAAACATGATCTTATGCAGATGCTAGTCTGCATAGTTGTAGCTTTTTATTTTAATAGAATTACATGACCTTTTATATATAAAAAAACAATAGGGAGGCTGTCAATTAACTGTGCTCCGCCTCGATTCCACCATGGAGAATTCGGAGGCATGTTGAGTCTCTTCGGAAGTGGTGCCAGTATAGAAGAATTGCTGGCTTTCTTGTTCATGAGAAGGTCAACTCTGTAGCACGCGCGGTGGCGAGATGGGGCCGGGCTCATGATGAGCCGATGATACAGAGCGATCTAGCGGGCCTTCCAGATCAGTTGGACTCGGAGGGTTTGGCACATTTTGTACAGTGACATACATAGCCTCTTGAGGGTGATAGATACATACGTTAGGGGTTCTCACAAGTCATACTAGTGCGGTAGTGCCTGTGTATTATAACTACTGATATGAGTTGGCCCAAGGTAGGGTGAGCAGAATTTGGTTAATAATCGATTAATCGAATGGTTAAATTTTTTTAGACTATTTGGTTAATTCGGTTAATTTAATTCGGTTAATCGGTTAAATAATTAATTTTATAATTAAAGATATTTTTGTATGGTTAATCAAATTAACCGAATAGTTATAATTCATTCTTAAATAATATCCTACACACATATATATATACATATATAATTGTACTTTTATTTCAAAAAACTTCCCCATATACTTAGTATACGACATTATATTTCTAGAAATGCCACTATAATATAACAATTATTCAAAATTCAATGAGTATTTCAAATAACATTATTACACATGTGTTATTTGGTTAACCAAATTAACCGACCGAATTAATTGGAGAATAACCAAATTAACCGCCGTTCGGTTAGGTTAATAGTTAAAATCTCAAACCACAAATTAACCATTTAACCGAACCGAATTAACCGTAACCAACCGAATTAACCGAATGCTCACCCCTACCCAAGGAGACGGGATGCCGTTCAATAAAAAAAGAAAAAAAAAATCCACTTATACAGTGCACCTTTGCTAACGGTGTATCGTCCCTAAATGAGGATTCGAGAGTTGGCAGTAAACCTTGGCCTCAAGGTTTATCTACCGATGAACTCCAGTGACTATGATGCTATTTATACGGATTATTGTCCTTCACAAATCTGAAGTCGTAGCCGCAGATTCGTTCCCGCTCTTCCCACAGCGACTATTCCTCGCTACCGATAGCCGAGAACTGGCAACCCACACACCCAAGCCCTTCCGGCTCCTCGTCAAACCAATAATCACCTTCTCCGCTGCATCCTTCCGCCGTGTCCCTTTCCGCAGACTTCAGTATTGCTCGAGTCCTGCATCATGTCTGGAAGATCACTCCTCTGTCTGCAATGGCGTCCTTGCCGCTCTTGCCGCCCACCCGAACCCCGAGGTTTCATGCTTCACCGAGAAGGGATTCTCCCAGATCACAAGCCCCAGAGCGGGCACAGAGCTTCACGCGTTTTGTCTCCGCCATCTCATCCTCGCTAGCCCCTTCCTCTACAACACCCTCGTGGCTTTCTACTCCAGGTTCGGCAGAACTCGCAGCGCTATCCGAGTGTTTGACCAAATGCCTCTCCGGAACGCTGCTTCCTGGAACACCGTCATTGCCGCGTGTGTCCGCGCGCGCCTCTTCGCGATGGCGTGGGACCTCTTCCTTGAGATGTTAAACGAGGGGATACGGCTCAAGGGCTTTGTGCTAGCAAGTGTTATGAGTGGGTGCGATCGATCAGGTGAAATGCTTGACGAGGGGCTGCAGGTCCATGGGATGGCTGTCAAGAGCGCGTTTGCGGGAGATGTATATGTCGGTACATCGCTTGTGCATTTCTATGGGAGTTATGGCTTGGTTCCTGATGCGCAGAGCGCATTTGAAGAGATACACGACAAGAACGTGGTTTCGTGGACAGCTTTCATGTTGAGTTACTACAGTAATTCCTGTGGCGAGGAGGCCATCTTGGCATACCTCAAAATGAGAAGGGAACAGATAGAGTGTAATCAGAACTCATATGCTACTGTGATTAGTTCATGCCGGCTAATGCAGGATGAGCGATTTGGTCTACAGGTTATAACCCATGTCATAGTTTCGGGTTACCAATTTGAGGTTTCTGTTGGGAATTCTTTGATTGCTCTATTTAGCGACTCTGGCAAATTAGATTATGCCGAGTATGTCTTTAGAAGATTGACAAAGCGGGACACAATATCCTGGAACTCGATGATATCCCTCTACTCTCGCTATGGAAAGACTGAGGACGTGCTAGGTTACTTTGCTGAGATGCGCCTTTCTGGTGTGGAGCCTGATTCTTCTACTATATCGAGTTTGGTTTCTTCATTCAATTCTGTAGATTCTAGGAAATTGGGAAGTGGGTGTCATGGTTTGGTTGTCAAATCTGGGCTTGACGTTTTTCTATCAGTCACCAATTCTCTTATCAACATGTACACCTTGTGTGGAATGTATGGTGACGCAGAGATTCTATTTCACCAGATTCCTGACAAAGATCTGATTTGCTGGAATTCCATGATTTCATGCTATGTTAACAGTGGGAAGTACATGTGTGCTCTTGAACTTCTAGCCAAACTATTACATTCCAATCTTGAAATAAATCATATTACTTTTGCAAATGTATTGGCTGCATGTGAATCCCCAGAAACTCTATCAGACGGGAAGGCTATTCATGCGGTAATGATTCGTTATGGTTTACAAGGAAGTGTGTTCATGGGAAATGCATTGGTTACTATGTATAGTAATTGCCATGCCATTGTTGAAGCCAAACGGGTATTCCATGTTATGGCCAGTCGCGACATTGTTAGTTGGAACACACTGATTGGGGGATATGCAGAAGACCAGGACAGGCAGGAGGCTGTAAAAGCTTTTAACTTGATGAGACATGGTAACTGCAAGGCAAACAATATTACCTTAATGAATATGCTTGGAGCCTGCTCCCACCAGAGAGATCTGCATGAGGTCGGTAGAGCTCTTCATGCTCACATAATCTCTACTGGATTTGAATTCGACGGGTTCTTGAAGAACACTATTTTGGCTATGTATGCAAGATGTGGCGATTTTGAATCGACCCAATTGATATTTGACAAACAAGCTCAAAAGAGTGTGGTTTCATGCAATGCTGTCATCGCGGCAAAGGCCCATCTTGGGAAAGGTGAGGAAGCACTTAAGCTTTTCCGAACAATGCACTCTATATGTTTGGAGCTAGACCAATTTAGCATCTCAGGTGCTTTGGCTGCCTGTGCACAATTAGCTTCTCTGGAAGATGGACAACAAATTCACAGTCTAATGGTAAAACTCTGCTTTGAACTTGACCTCCTTGTGAACAATGCAGCTATGGACATGTACGGAAAATGTGGGATGATGGATGATGTATTAAAACTGCTTCCTGAAGTATGTGACCGGTCGAGACAAGCATGGAATATTCTTATATCAGTATATGCCAGGCATGGCAGTTTCCAGAAGGCAAAAGAAACTTTTGAAGAAATGCTTGAAAGAGGCCCAAAGCCTGATCATGTTACTTTTATTTCACTTCTTTCGTCTTGCAACCATGCAGGGCTTGTACATGAGGGCATGAATTATTTTTCACTTATGAGGTCAAAATTTGGCATCTCTCCAACCATAGAACATTGTGTGTGTATGGTTGATATTCTTGGACGGTCTGGACGCTTGGCAGAAGCTGAGAAGTTTGTTGAGGACATGCAAGTCCAACCTACTGACACCATATGGCGAAGCTTATTAGCATCAGCTAGAATTCAAGGGAATCTTGATGTGGGTCAAAGGGCTGCAGAGCGTCTTCTTGAATTAGTACCCAAGGACGATTCAGCTTATGTTCTTTTATCTAATGTCTTTGCAGCTAGTAAAAGGTGGGAGGACGTTGAGTACATTAGAAGCCATATGACATCGGTTAAATTGCAGAAAAGGCCTGCTTGCAGTTGGATCAAGGTTAAGAATAAGGTCAGCTCCTTTGGGATCGGTGATCAAACACACCCACAATCTGAACAGATACATGAGAAGCTAAGAGATATCTTGCATATGGTTAAATTGGTGGGATATGTAGCTGACACGAACTTTGTGTTGCATGACACTGATGATGAACAGAAAGAACACAACCTCTGGAACCACAGTGAAAAGCTTGCACTTGCATATGGGCTCATGAGTCTGCCCGACAGTTTTAGCATCAGAATATTCAAGAACCTTCGTGTCTGTGGGGATTGTCATTTGGTATTTAAATTAGTTAGTAGTGTTATAGACAGGGAAATAGTTCTGCGGGATCCATATCGTTTTCACCATTTCCGAGGAGGGAAATGTTCATGTTCAGATTACTGGTAAAGATCATAGAGATCCCGTGCCGTGGTAATTGACAGCTTAGTAGATTTTGTTACCTAACAAGTTCAGGATGCAAGCAACTAATGTTTCAGCTAATAAAGCCTCTTGGTAGTTTCTAACAAGTACGATGTCTATAATAAGCAGATATTATGCTTACTGAAATAACAAAGATATACGTTATAGTAAAATTTATGTCACTTGTGTGCTTGGCTAATTTAGTCTCATGCACACATGTAAGCATGAACTTTTCCTCAATCTGATCTTTCTCTGTAATATTTTCTTCTTTTTCCAGTACTAGGTTGGCAAGGCTGATGCCCAAGCAAGGGATTCAACAGTTTACTTCTCATTTCTGTGCCCAAAACAAGCATGCAATGATTTGGCAGTACGAAAGAGAAATAGGGATGATGACCCCATATATTTTAAAGAGAGCAACTCGGGCAGCTTTAAGGCCCTGGTTTACAGTGGATTTGCCAACTCTAGGGGTGCAAGACTGTAACGCCCCTCCAAGTACATGCATGACAACAGAAGCAAATCCTATGTTGTCCATAACATGAGTCACTTGGCTTGGAGTAACATTACAGAACATGATATTCAATAACAAAAACATAAATGAAACACAATGCATTAACTCAAAAATAGATTCATATATTGTTCTTTAAAAGAGAAAACATAAATTGTCACATCTTGACCTCAAGCCTAATATATATAAACTAAACAAATCTAAAACATGAACTAAAACTAAACTAGATAATCTATTGAATTAGTAGATGACACCCCACCAAACTAAAGTCACTTTGTTGTCAGCTACTCTGAAGGGCTCGCTTCAGTTCTCCTTTGCTCCTTGATCTAGAAAAATCTCGTCCCACAGTCATGCAAAAATAAAGACACACATCAGTTAGCGCCACCATACACATTAGAAGAACAGAAAGTACATATAATTGGCTTGAAAGAAAATCTTGACATGAATTTGACTTAAGCATTCTTGAAATTAATTTCTTGACATAATAAGAATTGAATAAGTAAAATATGCACTCTCTGTGATTTATCCACTTAAGAGCTCATAATTGACACGAATGCCCATGATTTAGCTAAAAAGCCCATAACGACCACTTGAGGTCCATGATTGGCTATGAAAGCCCGTAATTGGCACAAATGCCCATAATGACCCCTTGAGGTCCATGATGGCGAGAGCATATAAAGCTTAATTAAATTCTTATAACATGATTCTTATGAACATTAGCATGATGTTGAACATGAAATCTTTACCATAATGGGATTTCTCCCTCATTACATGATTTACATGATTCTTTCTTTGATATCTTAATCATTACATGATTATAACATTAAACTAATGAGCATATGTGATAAACATATGACCTTATGAATATAACAAACAACATGCAATTATATAATCTGAGACATGATCATTATCTTAATTTCATTCATGAACTTGGAATTTAAAGCATAATCATAAAGCACACATAACATGCAATTCAACCAAAATACATATGTATAGTGGCATTACCCGGTTACGTAGAGCAAAGAAAAATCCTAGCTTAGTCCTTTTTATCTTGGTCAAATCCTAAGTTCCTGAAATTACATGATTTTTATTAATTATCGTCATTAATACTTCCTAAACCATAATTTGAGCCTTTCAAGTAAACATGGTCAAAGACAATAGAATTAGGGTTTGAAAACTAGAAAAAATAGGTTCCTCTTCGAAAATCCATTCCAATGACTATTTTTCCACAATTTTCTAATAAACTATTGATTTACTGCGATTTTGTGAAGAATGGGCCAATTAGAAATGAAGGAAAATTAATTAATCACATTAAGGGACAAAAATTTGACTCGCAAGCCCTAGCTTACTTGGCCCAATGGCTGGATGCCGGATGGACCAAGGGGATCGCGTGCGGAGCCTGCCCATCCAAGGCCAAAAAGTCAAAAGTACCCATGCAAGCGTGACACAACAAAAATTGATTTATGGGTAAACTCATCAATCCTGTGATCTAATTCATCAGATAAACACCTGAAATCCCGATGATGAGAAAGAACTCACAAAACGGAGAATTGGGGGAGAAATCTCAACCCCAAACTCCCACAACACATGACCAAAACCATAATTGTATATTAAAATGTGATCTTTGCCTCGAACCGGAGTCAGAGAACTCGCTCTAAGGCCTAACGAGGGATAGGGTATCTAGAGCAGTAAGCTGATGCATCACCATGGCAACCCATGGCAGCATGAAGCAAGAACGGGAAACAAAAAAGAGCAAAGCAAGATAAAAATTGAAGATGTAATTCGAATCAACAGCAAAACCTGAAGCTACTGGTGAAGGAGACGAGTGAAACCATGATGGTATCCCTGAGAATTGGATACAGGTCCAAACAACAGAAAAAGAGGGAAAATTGATTGAGTACCTCTATGAAGAAATCAACACATCTAGAAGTTTGCCTATGCCTCAAGGAGGAGATTCCAAACGCCAACACCCACTTCGGCAGTCAGAAGCATGCCGGTGAACTCGACCTTTCCAGAAACACAAGGTGGAGTTGTAGAAGAGGTTTTTATGGTGATTGGGATCTAACGAGCAGTTGGAAAGGTTTCTATAGGTCTGAGGATGGTTCATGAGCGATTATTTATAGGTATTATGCTCTGGCGTGGCCGAGAGTCCCAATCCCAGGGGAAATAGGGGAGAGATAGTGCGGCTCTAGGAGACCGACAGTTCTAGGGCACGAAGCCTGACACGCATATAACGTGCGTGTAATACGCAAGTGTACGTGTCGAAGTAATATGGGATTATGAGTCCCGAGTTATCGAACACGGGGAGTTGTGAGGTTAAAGACTATTACTAATTAGGATTGATCAGCTAAGCCAAAAACAAGAGTTGATTGAAAAAGAAAATAAAAATAAAAGAAAACAAAACAATCGATTAAATGGTTGGTTTAATCAATTAAAAATGGAATCCTTAGGATTGCGGTTTCACCACAGGTTCTCGTTGTACTAATTCCTACACAATTATCCTAATTCATCTCCCATTCCGGGTAGTGGCCTGTAGTCAGAATTGCTCACTGTCGTGATACAATTCACTACCTAAGTCTAGGTCGGTTCCACCGTCGTAGTAACCTATACCCTAAACTAGGTGCATTAGAAACAACCTCTGGGTTTCCACCATTAACCGTACATCACCTTGTTCAAGGGATTTATTAATTAATGTGAATCTCGTCTCTTTTCAACCGTTAATTCTTCTTTCAAAGCAATTAAAGGCATTAGATTATCATTAGGGTGATCAATCATAATGATATAATGGAGAAAACGAAATCATACCACGGATTTGAGAGACAAATTATGATAAACTATGTAAAAAGTATCATACAACGATTACCCGGGCTACTCCCGGCTCCTAAGGAATTATGGTTTTTAGCCAAAAATAGACGACATGGTATCACAGTAAGTCGAAAAGATGTAAAACATGAATTTTGAGATACAGTAAATTGGAGAAAGGGTTAAAGAGTGGATCTGGAGAAGATGGATAGAATTTGCCATCGTTTCCGCCGCCAAAACGCCTCCGAGGTCTTCCGTCCTCTACTTTTCTCTCTCCGTTCGGCTGTCGTATCGTCCCCTCGTGATAGATCTCCCAATTGCGGTTCTAATGGTACCTTTTATAGCCGTCGTACATGTTTAGGTCAAGAGGAAACCTAAAAATACAATTTTTAATACAAACATGTGTTAGATTTAACACATTAAAATTTAGTCCGCAACGTCTGAGTCGATGGTATTGAGTTGGAAGTCGATGGTATCGACTTCTTCACAGTAAAACGTCCTTTTCCTTTTCAATCTGGAGCAAAAAATATTTGTACTCTGATGCCATGTCGCTACTATCGAGTTGCAATTCGATGGTATCGACTTTGCTCCAGTAAATAATAATTATCTACAATAAAATAATCAATGAATAAAATCAAATAATTATTATAATAATTAAAACATGTAAAATACATGTAAAAATATAAGAAATGATGCACAAGTGATTTTTACTAATTTGGTAAAATATGTATTAAAAGGATATTCAATTAAGCACAAATGACACAGAAAATAACCAAATTAGATATCAAAATAATAATAATTTATGCATACATCACACCCCTAAGCTTGAATATTGCTCGTCCTCGAGCAACACTACTCTTGGATTTGTTTTAAAAAGTCAGCAAGAAGACAAGTACCTATGAATTATTTTTCCTAACCACCCTCCACCAGTTAGTCCCAAACCGGTCCTTGCCAACCACTGAACAAGTAACTACTCTAAAGCGATCAATAATGTTCATAATAGATGTCCACAATAAGATTAATGAAAAACACTATCAATATGAAGCAGTCAATATCATGGCTAGTAGGACACATGCTTGATGCACCATGTGATCTCCCTATCTATATTGCTCTGATCTACCTAAATAAATTATTTGGAAGCAGATCCCCAAATAAAAATGGATGAGGGGATTAATTGTGATGGTGGTCTACCATACAGAGCAATGGGTGGAAAAAATGGGTGGCTATGAAATCAGGAATCACAAGAATAATCCAAATCATTTATGCAAAAAGTAAAAATATGATGCACCTGTATGATGGATAAAATGTGAATGTATGACTTCTAATGACTATTTTTTTTTTGGAATGATGCATGCAATCGATGTCTCATCCTAATGATGAGTATAAGTGGAAATGTGTTTATAAAAAGAATCACGATTCCATCCTTTGTTGCTTAGAGAGAATATGGCATTGAACTTGAAATCATTTTCCTCCTTTTCTCCTATTTTTTTCTTTTTCTTTTTCAATAACTCTTTTTTTTACCCTATTTTTAGCAAGATGAACAGTTCATGCTTGGTTTTTTTTTTATTTGGAGAAGGAGTAAGGAGATACAACTTTTTTTTTACACTCTTTCATGACAGAAGATGGTAGAAGATAACAAATATGTAACACCTTATAAAATATGCAATGCAAATGCAACTACATGAAATTTTGTTATGCAAAGTACAAGTGCTCAAAAGAGATTATATGATTTTTTTTCTTTTTCTAATGCATAATAAAATGAACTAACTATATGCTTCCTATCATGCCATGTATTGCAAAGAAGAGGAAAATAACTTGGATTAAACTTGATCATCCTATGGTGGTGAATGAAGATGAATGGAAGGTGGATGAGATCACATGAATAAGAGACAATGTCTTTCCCAACCATGATATGTCCCTCTTCTATCAACTTGTGTAACAGGGTAACCTTAGAGTTTATTTCTAGAATTCACATTAAAGATCACGTTACTGTTTGGTTGGTTTGGACTCAAACATCATCGTCATAACACAAGCCATAGGGTTAAGTTAGGTTTTTCATTCAATCAGTATGTCTTCAAGCTGACTAATCCAAACAATTCCTCCAGTTATGTACTCTTAAACATAGCAAATTTAGCTTAAAGTGCAAAGCATAAGAGCACATTCAAATTTTTATTTAGAATTTTCAGAATTGATACCACATCATCAACAAATGGCTAATCCTAACCAAAATTTTATATTTTGTCCACAAGTACACTAGATAGAAGTGGACTCTAAAAATAAAATGAAAAATCTATTTTTTTTTTGAAACAAAAACATGTAGATGTATGATATAAAGAAAAGATGCAAGAGGTAAAGATAGAAGCACTATTCCATTCCTCCCCCTAAGCTTGAATATGACATTGTCCCCAATGTCAAAAGTAAAGGAAGATAAATGGAACAGATGTACCGATATGTGAGATGAGATTCAGGACAAAAGACAAGTGGGAGGGATCCACATTAAGACATGCCCTCCAATAAGCACTCAAGCTCAGTGAAGTGTCGATGCTTGCTCAACTTGTGAGAAGTCACTAATGAAAACTCGACACTACCGACAGTGAAGTTGGTGGTACCGACTCAATGCGTCCCTGCACACTGAATACACATATCAAGACACCTTTTTTACTTGCATCAAAAATAGATATCACAATCTACAAATATGAATGTAAAAGTAGAATTGAAAGTTTAACAAAATAAACCTAGTTGGTGGGTTGCCTCCCAAAAGCTCCCTTATTTAACGTCCTAGGATGGACACATGTCAATCAACAATAATCAGGTGGTCGAGGAGGAGGGTGAAGCTCTCTCTGCCTCTTCCTTCTAAACTTTTGGTTCCTTGCAACAATGATAAAAAACAAATAATAGTCAGAAGACCAGCATGTATGGTTGACGTTCCATTTCAACAGAAAATTATCACTGCAATGAACATGAACATGAACACGACTCACAATCAAGTCTTGATGTGGGTACACATGTAGAAATAGATAGCCATGAGGTGAAAGGTATAATGATGATTGATCCTTAATTTCTATGACCATCCCCAATGGATCACTCCTATCTACACATAATGAAGGGGTTATATCAAAGGTGAATTTATGTGCCTCCTCTTCTAGTAATTCAATTCCCCCACATTCATTAATATCCTCACAAAAACTTTCAAAATTATCATCTGGATATATATCCCATATAGGATCCTCAATAAGGAAATGAAGAGATGGGTCTTGTGGTGAAGGAATTATGTGATGGGTAATGGGAAATTCCTCCACCTTTTCATTCTTAGTATCCTCTTCCTCACTCTCTTCCTCCTCTCTAAGATCACTATCAAATAAAGCACCTTCTGTATCCTCCTCTCCTTCACTCATATCCCAAACACATGTAACAAAATTGTCTTCCACCTTATTTGCATTATTTTCCTCATCTTCCTCATCAGATCCCCAATCATATTCAAGATAAATCCTAGGAGTCTAGGGTGTGGGTGTGGGCTCAATGGAAGGACATAATAGAGGTGATTCTAAAACTTCTTCCAGTATGTTATCCTCACTCTCTAATTCCTTATCCTCAATCTCAACTTCTTCCATTTTCTCTATTCTACCCCATCCTCCATTAGAAATAGGACCTTTGCGATTTAAAACATATTGAACCAAAATCCTAATATGCTCACGATGAATTTCCTTTGAGATTTTCTCATAATGTAATGAAGGTGGACTCAGACATCTATACCCTACATGTGCATTTCCACACTCAAAACAAATAGGGGCCATGCGCTTTTTTTATTTATTTTTAATGAAAGAAGACTAACTACAAAGAAATATTTAGATGAATATGTACAATGCCAAAACTAACAGTAAAGTTTTATGTAATGAAAAATGGGAAGAATAAAAAAATTATAAAAAAAAGAAAATAAATACAATAGCCTAGAGTGGACGATCCTAACTTTTCATAGTGTTAACCATGCCAACACTCCGGCAACGATGCCAAAAACTTGACACGCGTATAACGTGCGTGTAATACGCAAGTGTACGTGTCGAAGTAATATGTGATTATGAGTCCCGAGTTATCGAACACGGGGAGTTGTGAGGTTAAAGACTATTACTAATTAGGATTGATCAGCTAAGCCGAAAACAAGAGTTGATTGAAAAAGAAAATAAAAATAAAAGAAAACAAAACAAAACAATCGATTAAATGGTTGGTTTAATCAATTAAAAATGGAATCCTTAGGATTGCGGTTTCACCACAGGTTCTCGTTGTACTAATTCCTACACAATTATCCTAATTCATCTCCTATTCCGGGTAGTGGCATGTAGTCAGAATTGCTCACTGTCGTGATACAATTCACTACCTAAGTCTAGGTCGGTTCCACCGTCGTAGTAACATATACCCTAAACTAGGTGCATTAGAAACAACCTCTGGGTTTCCACCATTAACTGTACATCACCTTGTTCAAGGGATTTATTAATTAATGTGAATCTCGTCTCTTTTCAACCGTTAATTCTTCTTTCAAAGCAATTAAAGGCATTAGATTATCATTAGGGTGATCAATCATAATGATATAATGGAGAAAATGAAATCATACCACGGATTTGAGAGACAAATTATGATAAACTATGTAAAAAGTATCATACAATGATTACCCGGGCTACTCCCGGCTCCTAAGGAATTATGGTTTTTAGTCAAAAATAGATGACATGGTATCACAGTAAGTCGAAAAGATGTAAAACATGAATTTTGAGATACAGTAAATTGGAGAAAGGGTTAAAGAGTGGATCTAGAGAAGATGGAGAGAATTGGCCGTCGTTTCCGCCGCCAAAACGCCTCCGAGGTCTTCCGTGTAGGGTTCCTCTACTTTTCTCTCTCCGTTCGGTTGCCGTATCATCCCCTCGTGATAGATCTCCCAATTGCGGTTCTAATGGTGCCTTTTATAGCCGTCGTACATGTTTAGGTCAAGAGGAAACCTAAAAATACAATTTTTAATACAAACATGTGTTAGATTTAACACATTAAAATTTAGTCTGCAACGTCTGAGTCGATGGTATTGAGTTTGAAGTCGATGGTATCGACTTCTTCACAGTAAAACGTCCTTTTCCTTTTCAATCTGGAGCAAAAAATATTTGTACTCTGATGCCATGTCGCTACTATCGAGTTGCAAGTCGATGGTATCGACTTTGCTCCAGTAAATAATAATTATCTGCAATAAAATAATCAATGAATAAAATCAAATAATTATTATAATAATTAAAACATGTAAAATGCATGTAAAATACATGTAAAAATATAAGAAATGATGCACAAGTGATTTTTACTAATTTGGTAAAATATGTATTAAAAAGATATTCAATTAAGCACAAATGACACAGAAAATAACCAAATTAGATATCAAAATAATAAAAATTTATGCATACATCAAAGCCTCATCATGATAGGGGCAATCTAATCGAAAGATTGTGAGGATTGTGAGTACAACTCTGGTTCTTGGTGATACCCAAGTGTATAAGGAAATAGGAGAAAAGGGTAAAACATAGACCCAAGAATCTAAGAGGAGGAGTCAGGTGACCAGTGAGACTTCCCTACTTGTGGTTGGCTCTGAGTCTGAGAGTCCGACCCAGACCCTAACTGTGCCTCAAAGAAAAAGGAGAGCATGACATCACTATAAACCCAAGACCATAGGTTATACGAGAAAATCATGATATTTGATTGAAAACTTTATGAAACATGTCCTAATTAATTTAGATGGTCAAACCAAGTCTAAAAGACCTCAAATTCGAACAATTAACTAATTATAAATTTTAGAATCTACCCATGCAATTAGATTTAGGTTTTGAATATATTGTGTCTATCATTTAGTTATGTTATTATCTTGATATTTATGAGTTTAAATGAATTATCCTTTATGCATATTGAATCTATTTAAACATAAACAAAAGGAATGTGGAACCATATCTCATTTTCTCTCTCCTTATTTCATATTTCAAATAAGGTACTCATTATTTGGGTAACTTGCATCAATGTCTAAGCTTTTTAAATTTATAGTTGAAATTTTGCAATTAAGACCCTAAACTTATTTAATTTCAAATTTGGGATGTTACAAAGAGCATGGCTATAGTTTAAGTCCCGGGGTTTGGTTGATGGTCGACAACCATGCCAATATCTCTTTGTTGGATAAATATGCTCTCTTTTATCTTGTAGTAGAATCAATCATTTCATGCTATTTGCTAGGCTGAGCATGGTCTGGTCTAAGTCCGGTTAATGTCAAAACCATAGGCCAGATTGCGCCTAGTGGTTTGCAGAATTTCCAAAATGGATCAGACTTCTGCTGGCAATTCCAGACTAAATTGTACTAGATTATAACTTAATGGTTTGATCTGGTCTAAAACCATTAAGTACAATTTACAAGTAGTCCATTTCTGTTGAATGATTAAATGATTAGTTTCATTGATGCCTGATTATTTTTTATGGTTACATGTAAGTGTTGTGATTTCATCATTAGACAAATACCAAGTGTTCTAAATTTAAACAATTGATACATGAATATATTAAAACAAAAATAAGAGTGGATGCACGTATAATCATAGATAAAATTTAGAAGGTACGTACTTATGCATGTATAAAATGCATAATAATGATATTCAAAAGATTAGTCTAATTATAAAAACAACTTGCCAATCTACACTAGGGCATTTCCGCGTAGACTGTAATAACAAAGTCAAGTTGTTCATGCAACAATAGAAAACGAATAAACTTCTTTTGAGATTAGATTGGTTTATTGATTTTGGTTTGCATGGTCACATGAAATTTAATTTGTGTTTGTCTTGTAGTGTTGTGTTTAAAATTGAATTTTAGAATAACATATAAAGGAGTATCTTAGTGAAGCTATGTAGAAACGATATATCATTATACTTAAATTAGTGTATTATGAGTATACTATACCGTGTTATATTTTTATTAAATGTTGGTCTAATTTTAGTGGTTAGGTTGATCCCTCAAACTTACACTAAATGATTAAAACTTGGTCTGAAGAGTTGAGACCAGTAGACTAATAACCTGCCCTAACCAGACCAAATTAGTCGATTTGGTGTGGTATGCACTAGTTTAGGATGTCCAGTTTTCTCTATTCACCCCTACTCTTTGCTAATGTTCATTTAGGATGGAGTGTTGGCCTTCTAGTAAGACTTTCTCCTTCCCCCTATCCGCTTTTAGTATTGTTGGAATCTTCTTACTATCTGTGGACATCGCATGTAAATCTAGAAACTATATATTATTACCTTGATTCATTTGATCTTCACAGTCCTATAATTATTCTCTCTAGTTATAATTTGTTGCTTATGAAATATTTTAATACACAATGTCTGTTCAAGAATGGTGTATCTATTTACCTTTGTACACTTCCCTCCTCTCAACCCAAAAAAGTGAACCCTTCCTATCATTATCTTGGTCTAGAAGTAGGGCACACTACTTTTCTAATTTACTCTAAATGTCATTTTCCCATTGTTGTAAAATGTCATAGAGTCTACTTTGTGCCTTGGTCAAGAAGTAGAACACTCCACTTTTCTTATATACTCTAAAATGTTATTTTCCCATTGTTGTAAAATTTTTTAGAGTCTACTTTATGCCTAGGTATAACACTAGAAATGATAGATTGTCTACAACTGAATGCCACATCTACATTTCCATGTCATATAGGTTCCTTAGAGGGTGGTGATGCCAGCAGTTTGAGTCTGCTAAAATCTCGGTGTCAAATAACAAATAAAAGGGGGCATATTCTGAAATCTAAAAGGAACTAATTTAGGCCATGCATATTGTGGTATGACTCACTTATTAATTGGTTGGAGGGGAAAATTATATTTGACTCCAAAATCAAGAAGGTTTACCAGTGTCCCAAATAGAGGATATATCTGAGGAACCAAAGTCTTTTTACTTGAAATATGAGAAAGCTTCAAAATTTTGCTAAAGAGACTGGCCCTTATAAGATGAATCTGAGATATGATGACCCTTCATACGATAAATCAAGTTTAAGTATCTCAAGTATGAGAAGTACTTAATTATATACACATGATCAGTCTATTAAACATAAGCATGAACCAATGACATTAGAGAAGGTGGAAAGAGAATGAGGATTTTGTTGTGTTTAAAATCACTAAGAAACTAATTATATTCTCTTATCTAGAACATGATACTCTTTTTATGAAAACAAATTCTATTCGTGAACAAGTTTTTAAATCTAGTCAACTGATATGCTTGACGAAAAGCAAGCTTTAAGTGTGGAGTAGTTGATAATGTCCATTTTTAATGTTTTCATGGCTATTAATACTTACATATTGCCTTCGAATAAAGAGAACTTCATAATCTACATGAATCTTGATATTCTCTACTATTGTGCAGATTGAACAAGGAAACTAGTTTTTAACATGAATTCAACAACAACTCAGGACTTATTTGACTAATCAAGTGAAGCCGTCCTGCGAGCCTGCTTTGACACAAGAAAATCTCATGATGCCGATGCAAAAAGGCCCCATCTCTACTAAAGGGACCACCTCACTTGTCTAAGCTATATTCAAACAATTGAGATTCTTTACACTCATATATCCATCAAAGGTACTCAGTCATGCCAAGATAAGTGGACGTCAAATATCTAAAGACCAAGTTACAAGCTACAAGTTTAGAATGGTGGCTTGACTACTCTAAGTCCATCAAACCAAATATGAGAAATGACTCTCAAAGCCATCAAAAATTTGATTGGAGAGATTCTCATTTGATCGGATCCAAAACATGTAAGATTGCCATTTGACCAAAGACGATGTGAAGTGCTTGTATACTAAATATTTTCAGTCTTGTATACGGCCTCCCCTCAACCGGACTCTGCTAGAAAATATTTGAAAGGTCTCTTATGCCCTTTTTCTAGACCAAACCCTATAAATAGAAACCTTCAGTGACATTCTTAGGGTTGGAAACTTTGTCCCCTTTTGCACAAATTGGATACTCCATACACTCACCACCCACCCTTCCACCAATGATATTATGATATTCTACAAAAACCTCCCCATTAGTCAATAAGAGACTTCCACATGTGCCTACTAGACATGCTTGTGGTCACGGTACAACGTTGCATACTTATACATGATTACCATCAACTCCACTCTTAGTAGCCTATGATTCTGATATACCCAATAACTTGGAACTAGTGGTGGAACTCAGCTATGAGCAACTAGTTTCCATCACTAGATTACAGTTCTTCTTTCTTGATCTTTCTTTCTATTTATCTCTAATATCATTTGAATATAGATTTCTGTTCTATTCTCCTTCCAATCATATTTCTGTATCGAAATTGTTCTTAGGTCATTTTACGATGGTCATAGTCTACTAGCGAACCCTAATTGAGAGAAGATTTGTCTTGAACCAAAAAAGAGTGTCACACTGAGACATTTGGTTGTCATACCATAATGTGTAGGTATTGACATTAGCCTAGATATGTGATGTCCAATAATTTACATATCATGCTCAAATTTGAGATAAGATTGAGTAGATCAATCTTGACAACATACTCAATAAAATTGGACTTATATATTTGCAATAGTCTTTGGTGGATAAAAGGTGTGATGGGGAAGTTGAAGGCTTCAATATGTATGTTTACCTCTAAATCATAATTACTCATTTCATTTTGAGTAGGCTTATCTAGTTTAGTTTTTACTTTTTTCCTTATCTTATATCCAATCGTAGTTTAAAATCACTTTATATCTAGATAAAAGTAGGTATACAAATATGATAAAATTTTATGATTGTCACCCATATCCTACGAATAATTACGAACCCACTATAGATAAACCTCACACACTAGCTAGTATTGAACGCCTTTTTGATTGGTTTATAAATTTAAAACTTTATACCTACAACTAAGAGTAGCAATTCATATATGATGAGTGTATCAACTCATATTTGATTGAATGTAATATATGTCCTATGTGTTGTTTCACAAACACGGTAAGCCCTAGTACTTGTCCTTGAAGAATGAACTGCTAACACTACACTTCCTTTTATAAAAAGTTGCTGGCTAGATTTTACACACATATGTCTTACAAATTTGGGTTACACCTCCCAACCCTAGCTTCATATGAACCTTCTCAACCACCTCCAAATTTTAATTTTGTTATGGTACCCCCTTCCAAACATCAAGAACTCCTTCCTTCCTTGCATCCTCTTCATCACTTCTAACCAACTTCTTTTTTCTCCATATCATCTCTATCTCTAACCAAGTTTTTGCCTCTTTTCTCAACATCCACCATGTTCAAGAAGGAAATAAAAAATAACATAGCGTACGATGATACAAATCTATTTTAGGGCTTCATCTTATGTCCTTTTGGTCTTTAATTACACATAAACATGTTAGAATACATATCATCTCCCCCAATAATGGTTTACTATCAAATACATATGGATGTTCTTTGCATGTTTTCCATGTACTTGGACCATCATATGGATGGATGGGATAGAAGGAGGATGACCTAAGGGTCTCTCTACCACTAGAGGAGCCAAAAGAGAGTCCAAGAGCTTCCCCAACCTAATATGTAACACCCCACTTTTCATCACATGTATAAATCACTGAGCAAAATCACTTTATTCAAGGGGGCGTCAGAAGATGCTATTCTTTGCAACTTTAAATTAATGAAACACTTTGCATTGATAGAAATCAGATTCATACATAGCTTTGACAAAAGGAAAACTACATCAAGTTCATCTAATCTACTTTCATAACAAGATTATACATAGTGTCAAAGATATCTATACTTTGGATCATCTTGGTAAAAGGCACCCCACTAGGTCTTTTCTTCTTAGAGACTCCTTAATCTATTCCTTGCATATCAAAAACTTCTTCCTCCTAATCTTGCTCCTTACCTACGGGAATCACACCCCCATCCAAGCATAAAACCAATGGTAAGTGGAATTGAACATATTATAATTTAAAGGAAGCATGTAAATTGAAAATAAACTTTGAACATTTAAACATTGAAAAAGGGACACAATTTCTTTTGAATTACTTCTTTATCTTGACTTATATAAGAATCCTCAGTGTTTTGCACTGAAGTGCCTCTTCTCTTATGCACTGAAGTGCCTCTTGGATTGCACCGAAGTGCCTCTTAGTTTTGCTCTAAGGAGCCTCTTGATATGGACCTTATATCAACTATCTTTTACATTATCTTTCTCTTGAAAACTCTTACTTTACTCTTAAAACTTAACCTTAACTTTACTCTTAATGCTCATGAAGGCAATACAATAATAAGAACAGTAAAACATGACATTCAAATCTTCAAAAATGCATTGACTTTAAGTAATTGAAACAGATAACACATTCATAACATTCATTGCATACATACATACATAAAATCAAAGATTAACTATGTTCAATTAGCATGGACCACTTACCTTGCACTTGGGGAAGAACTGATTTCCCTTCCTAGGTTCAGCAAACTCTAATCACATCCTTGGGGTTTGAAAACCCTAAACACCATGTTCATAACATTCAACATATCAATTTGCATTTCACTCATAACCTAAAACCCTAATTGTGATACATGTGATTCATTATTTCTAAATTACATCGAAGATTCTCTTTTTATCCAAAAAGATCTGATTTAATCAATTAAGATCATTTAAACAAGTGATGACCATTAAATTCATGAAACTAGGGTTTTTATGCATTAAATCGTATTAAATCAAGCATCTTTAAGCACTTTTGAAATTAGAGACAAAACTAGGCCTTGATTATATTTTTTATTGCATTCCCTGAATTTTTATGATCAAAATCAAATATACTTTTTCTAGGTTTGGATTTACCAATTAATTATTAGCATTTTCACAAATTAAAACCCTCTTGACCAATCATAGCTCACCACATAGGCAACTTGCTGGTTCAGGGTACGCTGGAGCGGAGCCACAGACAAGCCAATCAGCTTGTGCCATGTCGGTGGCCCATGCCCACGTGTCTAAGGTGAGGTAAGCAGAAAAGGGTGGAAACAACTCTCGCCTCATAACTGAAGATGCAGGGGCAAAAGGGTAACTTCGCATTGTGTTATCTTCAACCTTTGTTGGTTGCATCTTTCTCGAGCAGCAGATTGACACGGTCAACACCGGAGTTGACTTCGAGATTCTAGTTTCCATAGTGGCAAGTGAGAGCACCTTCCTCTTTGTCTCCTTACGCCGGGGTTTATCGTGTTCTCAATTAGATCGTAGGCGGCCAGGAACAGGGTGAATGATGAAGGGGACCTCTAGCATGGTGCAGAGAGATGGTAGGAGGGAAAGGAAGGGCCTAGTAGTGTCTGGTCTTGCGGAGACTTGCGGACACGACTCGAGTCTCACATGGCATTGTTACTGCATAGATATAGCTTGGACCGAGGAGGTTGGTCAGTGGAAGGGGTCCAAAATTTGGAAAAATCTTGATTCCTCTCCAGACAGGGAAATCGATAGATGGTTTGATTCAAAAAATTCTCCGGAAACTAAAGGGAACATTTTTAGGCATCCACATTGATCACAAAGAGAGAGAGGTGAGAGGGGAGAAGCAATAATATTGTAGCCATGTTTCTCAATCCGTCTCAAGGTAGGAGACGATAGGGAACCATTGAATATTTATATGATGGCTAAGCACATGTGTGACGGATAAAAGGATCGGGCCCTAGATTCCAAAAAAAGATGAACTTTGACATTTAAATGCATAAATCAATCAATGCCTTTACTTTAGGAAATCTAAATAAATTGAAAACTATTCCTTTTATCCAAATAATCTCAAAACTTAAGGGAAAGTGTTTAACACCTAAATCTTTCTGTAGGAAAGATTTGGGGTGAAAATACAAAAGTTAAATACCCTTTTCTTGACCCTTAATCCATTGACTTATTTGATTTATTTAAGACATGAATTAAATTCTTTTTCCATCCAAACTTGGCAAGTAACCTTATTTAAGAGGTTCAAATTATTCCCATTGGTTACCCATAGCATACCTTTTCTATACATTTCTACACAATTCCTTATTAATCAATTTACCTTAACTTTAATGCATTAATTGATTAGATATTGTGAAAAAGGCTTTCCTTTGTGATCCATTGAGTCAAAATTCAAAATAAAACTTATTGTCCACTCAAAATTTATTTCATATTCCCTTTAGTGCCTTTTTGAGTAACTTCTTAGGAGGGGAGAGAAAAGAAACCAACATTTATCTTTGAGTTAATAACACATAATGTACATATAAAAGAGAAAACGTATTTTGAGTCTTATTTTACTCTTCTCACTCCATTATCTCTTAAGAAATTTCATTTCATGATCTTTTTGCATTAATACCCTCAACTATTTGATTATAAGTAAAACTATATTCTAAGGTTCAAATTATTCTTGAAATTTTGGGATGTTACATAACCCTAAAGGCCAAGGGTCAACTTCGAGAAAAGAACACCAGGGATTGTAAAATTGAAGATCAAAGTGCAAGAAAAAGCCCCCAACACAATCATTATTTCATAGAATGGACGTTCTATCAAAGAAGAATTTATAGTTGAAATCCAAGTTAAAAAGCAGCTATAGCAAGTGCACCAACACTAATGTGGAGACGTTAGACCTAAATTCTCCCTTCAACTGGGGGAACAAATCCAACAACCAGGGGGTTCATGCTCCAAGATCGCAAGATTGTCTACCAGATCATCAGTCTTGGTAGGGAGCACAAAAAGGGCAAGCTGGCCCAACTCGTCAGAGGTCCAAGCTTTAGGTCAGAGACGACAAGATTGCTCTCTTTCTCTGAGGAAGGACATCCACCAGGGACCAGCTCTGTTGAGGACAAAGGTGAGGGATTCCGTGCCGCAATCAACTGAGTCTTTTCAAAGACCATCTTCCTCAGATATGTTTCCGCATGATGAACATCATCTGTTGGAATATCCAAGGAGCCTGCTCCAAGGATAAAATCAATCTTCTCAGAGAATTCAAGAACAAGTACAAACTCCATGTCCTTGCAATTGTCGAACCCCGTTGCAGTGGTGTCAAGACTGCAAACATAATCAAGAAAGTTGGATACACTTCCTCCCACAGGGTGGAAGCTCTCGGCTTCTCCGGCGGTGTGTGTGTAAAAGAGTGAAATAACCCCTTTACCAAAAATTTGAAATATCAAACATTCATTCCCAACATACTCAAAAGGTGTGTTGAAAAGGGTGTAAAATTTTCAAATATTTATTTATATGGTATACAAAAGACCATTGGAAAGTAGTGGAATAATGAATAACTGACTATAATCAATTTCATAAAAGATTATACAAGAATACATCATTATCCCTTTAGGGTTTACATCAAGATACATAAACAAGATCTAGATAGAGGGAAGTCTAACTACTACAATATTTTCTCCAAAGCAACATCTCCATCAACCAAGTCCAAGCCAAAAGCTAAGATCTTGTTGTCTTATCCATCACCTTGCTCAGCACCTGGGTGGTTGGAAAGGCACCCAACAAAAGGGAAAGGGAAGAAAAGTATGTGTCACAAAATAATTCTAGGATAACAAGATAAGTAAAGCAAGTAAAAATAGGCTAGGGTTCATCATAAGATGAAGATAACAAGAGTATGAGGCTATATTCAAAAGAAACTTTCCATTAACATTTATATTATAAAGGATTTGCATGTAAGATAATTATGTCTACCTAACTAAGTAGGGTTGAGGCACATATCAGACCTCTAACCTATAGGTGAGGGGATAATAAGACATTCTCAGTCACCTACACAATAATATGGGGAGAATAAAAACATTCCCCAGGGCGATTAAATACAAGTCCTCTGTGGGTGGTTGTACATAAGTACCATTACTTTAAATTAAATAGAACATAAATCTACATGCTAGAAAAGTAGTCATGGAAAGAGTAATTATAATAATCTACAAGCATGGCAGTGGGGTATAAGAACCAAACAAGATGAATTTATAAATTTATTTGAGGCATAGATACATTAGGTTTCAAGAATAGGGAATTAGGTTCAATTAAGCCTCATTAGGAAAGAATAGGTTAAGGCATAAAATTTCCCAACTAAGGTGTTAGATGCACATACCTCTTCTTTAGAGTCCTAGAAACCACTTTTCATATGCATATATGGGATCAGGGTCCACTTGTCCTAATATCATTACCATATCCATGTATTAGAACTATATTCATTCATTAAGGACTTAAAACCCCAAAGTTACCAACTTTTTACACAAACCATCAATTTAGACCTTGAAATCATCACTACTATCTTAGTTAGGTTTTTCTGATCAAGATGACATATAATTTTATGTATTTTGAAGATATGGGCTTTTCGAGGCATTTTTAGTGATTTTTAATTAATTTAATCATTCTCAATAACACTTTTTCAAAAAACTCAGAATCAGGCATTGAAATTATTTTTAATAAATAGAGGGGATTTTTTCAAGTTTAGAACATATCTTATTTTTATTTTTGGACCACGGAATTAATTGTTATGATTTTCTTTTCTAATTCAGACCAATAGAAAGATTACAAAATTCGATTTTCGTTCACACGGCATAGAGAGAGCGAGGGAGTGGGCCCTCTTCTTGGCCCAATAGCCACAGGCCAAGTCAGTAGCGCTCCTCGCTGGCTGCCGAGTTGGCGCCAGTCAAGGTCGGGTCAAAGCCACAGATCAAACATAGCAAACATAGCAAAAGATAAGAGTGCCCCTAGCACGAAACAAAGAAAGAAAGAAGAAAGAGTGGAGGGGTAGAATGGTCATTCGAAAAAGGGGGAATCATCCCCTTCCTCACATTCGTGCCATGGCAGTGAGCAACAAGCTGCTGCTTGCGTGAGTTTTGGGCAAAACTGCTATACTCGATGAAACTCGACGCTCAAGTAACCAAAAGAAAGAGGAGAAGATGGCAAATTCAATCATACCTCCAATTCGGCCGAAGATGAAGAGAGGAGAGAGAGAGGTCTGCTGCAAATCTAGAGACAGAAGATGGTCATTAGGGGGGTCAAATGGTGAGGAAATGAGGAATTGAAGGGTGCGTTGAGTTGCAAAGGCTCCCAGGAAGCCAATGGTAGGGGTATTTATAGGTGAGGGGTGTAAACTACGGTTTACGAGTTTGGGATGAGAGAGGAGTTTTGGGAGATTTAGAGCTTTCTCAAATATTCATAAAATTTACAAAATTTTTGGATAATGTGGTGCGGAATTGAAAGAGGAGTCCAACGAGCCAAAAATCTCATGATTTTGTGGAGTAGAGAGAGAGAGAGTGATTGCCTTTTGAAAATTCACAAATATACTTTCCTGTTTCCCAAACTGATCTGAGGTAGGAGATGACCCAGACCTATCTGATCAGTGGACGTGATTCCACAGGTCTCTCTCGACTGTTGGATCATGTGCTAAGGCAAGAGGCCACGTGACAGTTATTTTTGGAATCTGATTCTAATTCGACTAAAGTGTATTTGTATTCATTAATGTTTTTCTCTTTCCTTAATTGGGTGCCCAAATGATTCCCAAATTTGATGAAACTTGACACCCTGGATATTTTTGAGGTGCAGAATCCAAATCTGGAGTTTATTTTTCATTTTGAGAAACTTAAACTAGATAATTAGGCAATTCTTCATTTTCTCTCTCTTCCTTCATGTATGACTCTAAGATTATCCAAATATGATGAAATTTCACCCTTGTGTCCCAATTAATGTCTTAGATACAATTTTGCCATTAATTGATCATGTTGATGTTATTTATTTAATTAATTATCAAAATGAAGGTTCTACACACTTTCTCTCTCCTACTTTTGCACATTATCCAAATATCATCAAAATTAGTTGAAAATTTGGGCAAGGGCTTATATTCATGTTTAGATTATGAATTTGGAATTAGTTTTCCAACTTGAGGACATTAAGTATTTTATTTCTCTTTCTTGGATTATTTCCTATTTTCCTTTAATAAAGACTTTTATATGTATATTTACTTTCCAAATTGGGTGATACTTGGTCCTTAAGTAAATTTTAGTTCAAGAGAATGAAATTGTATATCAAATTATCTCATGGGTTTTCCTCTTTGTGATTTTTGAAACAATATATTTCATATTATCTCCTTTATTCCATATCATCTCCTTTATTCCATATTATCTCCTTTTGTCCAATTATTACATTTATCATCTCCTTTTTGTATACTTGAGAGTTTCTCTTCTTTTCCAAATTCTAAAAATTCCTAGAAAGTTCTAGGATGAATTCTTTTATAATTTTTAGTACTTAAGTGGACAATTGCACATCAGGACCATTACTTAGATTTCTACAGAGGTATTTGTTTATTAAACCCCTTTATTGGCATAAAAGGTGAATAGATGTTCACTAAACCACCATAATATCCACAAATTAAAAATAAAGGCCAAGAGGGATAGAAATGAAAGGAAAAGATGGGAAAGAGGATAAAAAGGCAAAATGTCCAGGATTAGGTATGTTATAGTGTGGGTCCTTTGGGACAATCACCGATGCAATGCAGAAGTCCTCCAAAGTCACTGACGGTTTGTTCATTGTAAGATGAACGACACCTGGTTCTTTACCATCGTCTATGGTAGCCCTAATCCACAAAAATGTGACATCCTCTATAACCGTCTCTGCACCCTCTCCTCTTCCATTAATGAGACATGGGTCGTAGTTGGCGATTTCAACACTATGCTTGATGCTAGTTAAAAGGAGGGTCGAAAAGGCTTTGACAAGTGCTCTTGTCATAATTTCCATTCCATGTTACACTCTATTGGTCTGGATGACACCCGTCCGTCTGGGCACTTCTTCACCTTCAAAAGGGGCAATATGCAAGAGAAGCTCGATTGGGTGGTAGCTAATCAAGATTGGCTATCAATCGAGAACAAAATGAACATTTGGGTCCTACCTCATCTCTACAACGATCACAACCCCATCTTGATCCCTGGGAACATAGGACCAATCGAAGACGATACAACCTTTTCTAAATGAAGACAAGCTGGAGCCTCATCCCGAAATTCCATAAGGAATTGCTCCCTAGATGGGACAACTCTGGGCCCCTCACAGATGCTCTCCCAAATTTCCTGTATGCCGCGACTAAGTGGGAATCCAAACGTCTAAAATCCCAACATAAAAAAGGATATAATTCTATGCAAACTAGATGAATGTCATGTACACTCCTCATCCCAGACTAGTATATCTAACGACATTTGCTCTATCCATTTACAAGAAGATTATGAAGCCATTCTTCAGCGAGAAGAAGTTGATTGGCAAAAGAAGGCTAACATAAACTGGCTACAACATGAGGATGGAAACAACAAAATTTTCCATTCCTATGTCAAAGCCAGAAGATTCCAAAATCAGATCTCAAGCATCCGCGGCGAGAATGGAGAATGGCTCACTGATGCTTCTCGCATCTGTATCCATGTGCACACATTCTTCAGCACCCTCCTCACCGCCCCAGCCATCTCAGCCTCCACCCTCGTAAAGATTACAGACTACATCGGAAACTTCCCTAGGGTCCATGATTCGCACGAGCTCGAGATATTCCCCACTACATACGAGATTAAGAATGTGGCCTTCCTTATGGCTCCTTCCAAGGCACCCGACCCTGACGGCGTGCACAATGACTTTATCCAAATGCACTGGAAACACGTCAGACACTCCATCATACTACAAGTCACTGAAACCTTCAACACTGGCATCATAGATTCCTGCCTTGTAGATTCCCAAGATGAAACACCCACAACAGTGCAATGAGCTTTGTCCTATATCCTTAAATAGTTGTTTTATCAAAATTATTTCAAAGATAATTGTGGAACGCATTAAACCATTCGTCCACAGTTGGATCTCAGAGAACCAGTCCAGTTTTATCTTGGGCTGGCACATAAGTGATAATATCCTCCTCATTTAGGAAATGATTCACTCCATGAAGAACAAGAAGGCAGGAAAGAAGTGGGCATGCATCAAACTTGACCTCTTGAAGGCCTTCGACAGGATGAGATGGCCTTTCATCAAAGATAGCCTAATAAAGGTGGGACTTCCACACAAGCTTATTTCTCTGATCATGCAAATCATATCCACTGGCACCACTTTCATCCTCTGGGAGGTTACCCCGATGGAGCCATTCAGAGCCAGTAAAGGCGTACACCAAGGGGGCCCCATCAGTCTATATCTATTTGTTCTGTGCGTGGAAAGACTCAGCCAAGCAATCTCCAATGTGGTTGATTTCGGCTAGTGGAAACTGATACTACTGTCTAGGGGTGGTGTCCCTCTTTCACACGTCATGTTCGCAGTTGATATCTTGCTTATGGAAAAGGCATACAAGTCCCAAGTAGCTACGATCTTGAGAGTCCTTGAGGAGTTCAGTCTAGTGTTAAGGCAGTTGCTTTCAAAAGATAAGTTCCATTGCTTCTTCTCCTCGAATGCATCTGCCTTAGAGAGACACAAATTCTGTCACAAAATTGGGATCTAGCAGATGAACGACCTGGGTAAGTACTTGGGGTCCCAGTACTTCATCACAGACTCAACAAGACAACATATGCAAATATTACCACATCCATCAAGGGGCACATGAACAACTGGGCTGCAAAGAGTCTCTCACTCACCAGGTGTATCACCCTTGCAAAGAGCACACTGCAATCAATACCTTCATATACGATGCAATTTGCCAAACTCTCCCCAAGCCTGTGCGATGACATAGATAGGCACATCTAGGACTTTATATAGTCAGGAGGGCACGCACAACAGAAACTTTCACCAATTGCATGGAAGAAGGTGGCTCTACCCATCTCTCACAGAGGCTTGGGTCTCAAGTCAGCACATGAACAAAATGAATCCCTCATGCTAAAGAATTCCTAGCATTTCATGACACATCTGTCCACCCTATGAGTCAAAGTAATGTGAGGCAAGTATATGCATAATGAAATCATCAGTAAGAAACCATGCTCCTCAGCGTGGGCATTCATCAAGCACAACTTAACCAAGCTCTAAGAGATTAGCCACAAGACGGTCCAGACTGGACAAACGACTAACGTTTGGTCAGACCGGTGGATTTTGGGGAAATCCCCTCTGGAGTATGATCCATTTCTACTCATCCCTCCAAGTCTTGAGGATCTCACAGTGCAATCTATGAAGCACCCCGACTCAGGTTTGGACTGGGGTTTTATCAACAGTTATCTACCCCCACTGGTGCAACAACTACTCCACTATATCAGTGCCCCTGAGCACGCCGATGGCGCCGATAGTTGGACATGGCCCTTCATTGCTACTGGAGAATTTACGACGAGTTCCGCCTACATTTGGCTCAAGAACCAGACACCTAGTCCATCCTCACCCATGTGGAAGAAAACCTGGTCAGTGAACCTCCCGAACAAGATTAAAACCTTCCTCTGGTTGGTCTTCCATGGTTCACTCTTGACTAACCTTGAGCTAGTTTGTAGACACATTGCAACATACTACATATTCCCTCTTTACAGCAATGCCTAGGAGTCCCTCTTACACTACCTTAGAGATTGCCAGTATGCTATGGAAATATGGCAAGATCTGCAAATGTCTGATGTCTTCTTCCAACTGATGGAACACGAGTGGATTCATGAGATGATATCCCCCATGCAACTCCTGAATAGAGAACCCTACACTGTGTAGGTTGTTGGTTGATATGGTGTAACTGCAATGATCTTACCCATGGAGGAACCCCACACCACAAATCAGTCACAACTGCATTCATCAAGGAGTTGACATCTTCCATCCTAGGACTGAAGAACCAACGATGCCCACATTACAACCCACTCACTACCACCAAGAGGCCACCTTCTGATTGTGATGTCGTCATATTTTTTTATGCTACTTTCCAGGAGCATTCCAAGAGGGTGGGCATTGGCATTCATGTGGTCGACCATTCCGGGTCATGCATCACAGGAATTGGTCTACCCACAATGGATTCATCAGCATTGGAAGCTGAAACTTCGGCAATCATCCAGGCCCTCCTTCTTTGTAAAGAGTACCACTGGACCTCTCCTGCTATTTACTCGGATGCATCTTCAGCAGTTAAGGTTATGCAACAGAACAACCTGCCTATGTGCTGACTTGAACAACACCAGAGACGATGTGCCTCTCTCTTGCTAGAGTTCACTAACATACAACTTTCTTATATCCCTATAAGCCACAACTTCATAGAGGATAGTATTGCAAAACATACCCTATTATCCTTTTCCCTGCATGTTTTTCACTTCGATAAACCATCATGGCTTTCCAAGGATATCCATGTACATTTTACTTCTATTTGGCCCGTAATAGAGAACGGGATGAATAATTTTAATCTCTATGGTTTGGAAAAAAAATTTCCACCAACAGGGTCATGCTAGCCAAAATGGTTGTGTTGCCAGCTTCCACAACACTTATGGCATGAGGAATGAACAGATCCAAGCCCCCCAGCATGTTCGTGCTACCACACACTACCGTTCTACCTAGCCTCCACCATGGTCATTCTACCCAACATGGTCGTGCTACCAACCCTCAAAGTACCAAATTTAACCTAACATTTTTCCATACCTAGCATGTATGTTCTCTCCTAGGATGACCGTGCTATCTTCCACCCAACACAGATGTTATGTCCAAAATGATCATGCTTCCATGAAATGGTAGTTTATTTCTACATTTATTTTCCTATTTTTCTCCAACTTAACCCTAGGTTTCTCAAACCGCTATGTGTACATTAGTGGTGGCTGGGAGTTGAAGGTTAGCCACCCTAGCACTTGTTGTGGCCCACTTGAGCATTCATTGATATCTCAACTACTATCACCTACTCGCACTTCATTTCCACATCTCCTACCTCAAAATCCTAGTTTTCTAGGGTTTTGGATACTTCCATCCACCATTTCATTCCATCCAACCCCCAAGGAGGGAGAACGACACGTTTCTCAAGATTGGAGGTGAAGAAGGAAGAGTCTTCACCAAAATTCCATGGCAACCTACTCCTCTACTCTTTCTTCTTTTATTTTCTTATGAGTAGCTAAGCCCCTTAGGTGGGTTGTTTGGGGTGAAAATGTGGCTTTAATACCATGTTGGGGGAAATTAATATGTAAACTCTATAATTTCATTTTTGAATGATTTTCTTCTACTTATATCTCATTTCCCATAAATTACTATGTGTTTTGTGATTGAAAACATTGTTTGTCTTGTGATTTATGCTTGAAACTACCTAGGTCTAAAAGAAAACGGTCTATATGTAGCCATTTTGGTATTTTCTCTAGGTGTAACTAGTGCATTCCTAGCTTGCACCCATCTTCCTTCATATAATATCCCTTTTCCTACTCCTACGTGTGAGATCTAAGTAGCTAGTCTAGAAGCACATAGAGCAATTGGCTTAGAGATATATATCTAAAGGCTAGATGGTAGGTGAAATATCCTCATTTCTACCTCCATTACTACCCTTGGCCCCCAATTTCCCTAAGAGATTCTATTATAGAAACCTAGACTTGATTAGATCCAAGTTGAATTTTACCTAAACTCTAATCCAAATGAGCCTCACAAGGTTAGATAGGGGTTGTATGGTGTAGTTCCCCTCCACACACCCAATTCCATCCATGGAAAATTAGTAGTTTAGGGTAATTCTCTAGAATCTATCTTGTTTTGTTTTAACAATCTAAATGAATGAGTATGATTTGCATGTTATGATTCCCCAAGCTAGGTTCTAGTGACATTACCCCAAACAACCCACACTTTGATAAATTGCACTAAAACCCTAATTGCCTCCCTACTTAACTAACATTATCTTACTTAGTCATTTATATTACTTAATTAATCTCATTCTTGTTCATGATAGCTAGCTATTGCTAGTTTAGTTAGTGTACACTTGTGGTTTTTGTGCTTTCTTTAGTTAGTTTGTTGCTAACTTAGTCCTTTGCTTGGCCTAGTTGCTAATTGCTAGTGTAGTTCCTTTTTTGTTTAGTATAACTAGTTGCTATCTCTAAGTTGTTAATTAGAATTACTTTGCTAGTATAGTGTTAGTATTAGTTCTTTTTTTTCCCTAGTCTAAATTTCTCTTTTCTTAATTAGCTTAATTTCTTTGCTAATTAGAACTAAACTATCTAGGGTTAAAGTAGGTTTTCAATATTTCCCTCTCTTAATTTCTTGTTTGAGCCATTGGTGTAACTCAACCAAATCCTCTCTAAACCCTTTAATCCTAGACTATGTAGTTGAAACCTAGCCAAAACAAACATAGCTCTAGTGCCCCCTCTCTCTCGGGTTCAGCCCTGACTTACTGCACTTGTAGATTTGTTTAGAAGTGTATCCATCAGGTTTTATAAATTTGAAAGACCATGTCACATACCTAAGGCATGTACGGTTTTGTAAATTGATTGGGTGTACTACTGACATACCAAGCTTTTTGGATCCATTTCTAGTGATATAAAGAGCCATAGCTCCCTAGTAGTTGTGGTGTGATTCTCCCCTTAAGCACTGTATTTTTCCAGTTTACTTGACTGGTTTTGGAAAACACACCAAGCTTTTTGGTACCGTTGTCAGGGAGTGAGGCTCTCAAGCTAGCTAGTTTGTTTAGCTTTTACTTTTCCTACTTCCCTCACCATTGCTATTTATTCTTTTGTTTCACTTGTGAAAACTTGTTTACGAACTTGTCTTATTTGGATTGGTTGTGCCTTGTGTAGGTGACCATTATTGCATGTTGGGAAGCCACTCTCTTTTTATTTACTCTTTCTAGAGGACCCTGAGATAGGAAGAATATGGCGTAGAAACCGACACTTCCAACACCAACAAGTCAAGATGGGATACTCATGGATGCTAAAATCAATAAGGATTTGTGTAACCATCCAATTCTTCCACCCCACAAACCACTACATGATTATTTCATGCCCAAGAACTACATTTTTCCAATTTCCACTTAGGTTGATAAGATGTCGGGGCATAATTATTCCATCCCTCATGGTCTTCTTTGGCTCTTCCCCACCTTCTATGGCCTCAAGAATGAAAATTTCTACAAGCATGTGGACTCCTTTATTGAGACATGCTCCACCTTTAGGACTCCTTTGACTCACCTTGTTTCCATTCTCTCTCAAGGACAAGGAAAAGGAGTGTCACTCCTCAAAACCACAATCATGACTTGAGAAGACATGAAGAATGAATTCTTGAAGAAATTAATCCTATTGACAAGTTGATTCAGATGAGAAAATGTATCACATCCTTCAGTCAAAAAGAGAATAAACATTTTCATGAGACATGGGAAAGATTTCAAAAATTATTGTGAGATTTCCCACACCATGAGGTACCACTCTGGCAACTAGTCCAATCCTTCTATGATATACTTTGTGATATAGGTCAGATCATTATGGACTCATCTTGTGGTGGAGCATTTATGGCCAAACCTCTCGAACAATCTTGTCCTCCTTTTGGCCAATTGGTTGAAAAGTTATGGCATCGAGCTTTTAGTGTGGGTGTATAATAGGATAGAACCATGCCAGTTGCCTCTCCTCAAGCCAACAACTAAGGAAAATGTCTAATTCCTATACTACAAAGTGGAGGAATCATCCAAATTTCTCATGGAAGCAACAAGGGAGAGCAAGGATAAAGGAACAACTCTAGGTTTGAAGAAGAGGTGCTTGGAAGGTTGAGGAACCTATATGAGGTCAATAAAGATGTATCCTCTCATGGACAAAATATTATTAGGCTTCAACAAAGGTTGGACCAAATATCCTCATCACTTTCCCATTTAGAGGAAGGGAGACTTCCTTCCCAAACTTTGGCTAATCCTAATAGTGATATTGGATCAATGGGTGCTCCTCAAAGCACCTACATTCCACCACAAGGGCAAGTGCCAACCTTGTAACAATACCAAGGCCCTCTAAACCCCTATTCTCCACCACTGCCACAACCTCCAATTCAATCCACAACCACCACTTCATAACCCACCACGACTACAATATCAACCATTTCCACAACAACCTGCAAAACCACAAACACAACCATAATACATCCTCCACAATAATAATCCACCAAAAACCACCGTCGCCACCACCTGAATCATCACAAACTCCCTGTCCTACCCATGATCAAGTGAAGACAATGTCAATCTTGAGTTTTGATAATATTGTTGAGTAGACCAAAAAGGGAAAGAGACAAATTGACAAAGATCATGATGGAATGATATTGTCAAAAGGATCTTGGGAGAGTGATAAGTGCACTACAGATCATGCTATCCCACCTTCTTGTGAGAGTTCCAAGTGTAGTAGAGATCATGCTATCCCACCTTTTTGTGAGAGTGCCAAGAACACTAACATTCATGGTGTCCCACCTCTTTGTGATATGATAACATAATGTGTTCCATCATCTATTGATTTTGTGACACTCACTTGTCCCATGTTCTATTGAGTTGGTAACAACAAGTGTTCCACCCGATACATCAAGAAGCCTTCTTGTGGTTCCCTGAAGTTCTTAAAATGTTCTAGACAATATTGATGTGAATGAGCCATTTTTCTTTGATGACTTAGAAGACCCCCTCTGCAAAGGTATGCATAAGCATAGCATGACCATTTTGGAGGTATTGAGGCAAGGGAAGGAAAATATGTCACTACTCATGTCAGTGATTAAGGATGTTTGTATCGACAATATGAAGATAATAGAAAGGCCACTTAAGAAAATCATGTTGATAGAGAAAGCAAGCTTCATATTAGACAACCCTTTACCTCTAAAGAAGATATATACGAGTGTTATACTCATCCCTTGTAATATCAACCATCATTTCATTGATTACACATTTCTTGACTTAGGCTCAAGTGTTAGCATCATTCCCTGTAGTGTGTTTGTTAATCTTGGCTAAGAAAGACTGAAACTAGCATATTGCATTCTTTTGTTGGCCTATGGGTCCAATAGAATGCTCAAGGAGAATATATATAATAATATGGTAGTGGCGGATAAAAAGTCATATGTAGTGTACCCAACTGATTTTCTTGTCTTAGACATAGAGTCGAAGGATGGGAAGACTCACATCATTTTAGGGAGACCATTTTTGTCCATGGTTGATGTAGATATCAAAGTACATGATGACATTTTGATGGTTACATACTTGTGTAAAAAGATATACATCTTTATGTTCACCACCGAGGAGCATCAAGACTTGATTGATGAGGAAAATTACTTTGAGATAGACTATGATGACATCACATAAGGGAAAGCCTAAAGGAAGCATCTTGAGATCTCACATGACCCTTGGGAAGAAGATCCCATTGTAAAAACATTTGGGAGGATGACCTATGATGAAATTGAAACAATTTGATTATGGATACTTGATGAGGAAAGAAACGCCAAGTCCAGATGAAGGCATTAAACTTAACACTCATGGGAGGCAACCCACCTCAGTTTTAGACTCTATCTCTCGCAACCAATTTCTTGTTATGCTTATGCTTTAATTTTCAAAGAAACACACACACAAACTATACTTGATGGCTTTCTATTTATCAGTCATGTTAGGACAAGTACATTGATGGAAGAATGACGCGTGGAGGATCCAAACAAGGAGAAAAACAAAAATTGAGAAAGTTGAGTGAAAATTCTATAGAAAAGCATCCACTATGGGCGGTCCACACAACATGGCCATAGTGCTAGCAATCCAACATGCATAACAATATAGAAGTTTAGAATAGTAGGGTAATGTGCACAGAGTTGTGGTAGACATTCATGGGGAGTGGTCGATATGGCATCTGGTGGGAAGGGTAGAGCCATCACTACCATTTTGCTCATAACAATCGTGATGGCTCTAGTGTGCCCATTGCATGCCATGTTGACCACTCCCCACGATTGTCTACCACGACTCCTTGCACATAATCCTACTATGAAGTTCTATATCATGATGAGGACAACATGGTTTAAGTTTGGAGTTGAAGGGTGTTAAGCCCTTGTTTTATCCTACATTTCTCTATGTCTCTTGTTCTAAATTTTTGCCCATGAAGATCAAACAATCTGACTAACCTTATTACTTGTCCAACCATACTTTTTACTTCTTTGCATACATGTATACATACATACATACATATAGTTTATTTTCCTAAATTTTGTATAATTTTTCAAAAAAAAATCTCTTTAGCATTCCATGTCATGCATTACATTTCTTATAGTTTTTTCATAATTTCTTGTCTATTTTAGTAGAAATTGCTTATTTGTTGTTTATTTCTTCCTACTATAGGTTTAGATGTGATTGAAGGCAATTTGGCACCATTCTGGTGAATTTTTCCCAAGATTGAATCCACTTTCCTAATAGTGTGTTCCAACAAAATCTCTACTTATTATATTATGAATGATTAGAATTGGGATAATGCATCTACTTGATGATGTTTCTCACTAAATGATTCCATAATGAAATTTTGCATGTGCTCCAAGCCTTACAAATAATTGAATGTTTTAATAAAAGTAAGACTCTTGCAAGCCTTGAATACTTGGGATTATTCATTCCACGTGGAAAGAGTGTAGTCTACCATATATTTCACTTTATAAATGGTTTGTCTTTTTGGTGAAAGTTACATGGATTAGCTTTCTTAGTAAAATCATACATGGATCTTCATCACCTATGACTCCTCTTTGACCTGACATTTATTGTATCATCTTCTTACCTCTCTGCCTCATGAAAGGATGTCAAAAGTGCACACATTAGCCTTAGCCATCCTCCAGAAGTTTGGGGTGGCCATATCCATACCACCTTGCTTCTTCCAATCACTATATGCCCTCCTTACATATGGAGCAGACAAAAAGAAAAAGAAAAAAATGAAATAAGGGATGGATCTTTGTAATAGTCTCTTAAGAAATAAAGATGATTTCTCCTATATAATAGTAGTGCACTCCCTTTCATAACCCTTTCTTCTCTTTTGATGCCTAGTAGGGATAGGATAAATCAACTCTAGCCCACACACCCGTACAGAATCCGGATGGGTCATGAGAGGTGAAGTATAGTGTATGATGGAGTTATAGCAAGTGAAACAACAACTATAATCATTTGGATGTATACCATGCATGATATAGTCTACCCAAAATTTTATGAAAAGTGCATCACTTACATGTGTGATTGGTATCCCATATTTAAAGTTCTTGTGTTCTATTCTTGAATCATGTGAAAAAGAAAAAAAAGAATAGGGAGTACATGATTTAAATGTCTAATTCCACATGTGAACTTGATTTACATCATGAAAACTGCATTCTCCTGTGTTTTTATTGAGTGAAGTGAAAGATAGATTAAGTTGGATCATACTTGAGGAAAAGTATGTTTTAAGTTTAGGGCGGTGATGCAACTCTATTTCTATGGCTTCATCTTGTATTAATTTGTCCTTTAATCACATCGAAACATATTTTATGTACATTCTTTGTAGTCTTTTTAGATACTTGGACCATGCATTGAATGGATGGGAGAGAAGGAGGATGACTTAAGGGTTTTGCCACCCCTAGAGGGGCCTAAAGACGGTATAAGATATTCGCCAACCTACCCCTACTTTCCAAGGGTCGACTTATACCAAAGAACATGGATTGTAAAGTTAAAGATCAAAGTGAAGGAAAAAGCCCCCGGCACATTCGTGGTGTCACAGAACGATCGTGCTATCCGTGAATAATTTATAGTTAAAATCTAAGTTGAGAAGCAACTACAACAAGTCCACCAACACGGTCATGCTATCCAGCACAACTGTGCCAAGAAGAACCCAACACGACCTTGCAAGCCATAATGGTCATACTATCAGCTTCCACAATGCCCATGCCAAGAGGAACAGATCCAAGCCCCCCACCATGGTCATTCTACCCAATTAGATTGAGCCACTTTACAACCACCACATATGTGTTATCCAACATGCCCGTTCTACCTAGCCTCCATCACATTTGTGCTACAGAATCTCCAAATACCAAAGTTCAACCTAACATTTTTCTATCCCTAGCATGCCCATTATCTCCTAGCACGCCAATGCTACCTTCGACCCAGCATGACCGTTCTACCCAGAACGGCCATGCTACCATGAAACTCTAGTTGATTTGTGCACCTATTTTTTTATTCTTCCCCCACTTAACCCTATACTTCCCAAACCACTATATATACATTAGTGATGGTTGGGAGATGAAGGTTAGCCACCCTAACACTTACTTCCACCCACTTGATCATTCATTGAGCTCCTACCTACTCTCACCTACTCCCTCTTCATTTCCACCATCTACTACCTGAAAATCCTAGTTTTCTAGGGTTTTGTCAACTTCCATCCACCATTCCACGCCATCCAACAACTAAGGAGGGATAATGGCATGCTTCTTAGGCTAGGAAGTGAAGAAGGAGTCTTCATCCAGCTTTCATAGCTATCTACTCCTCCACTCTTTCTTCTTTCTTCCTTTGTTTTGTTATGAGTAGCTAAACCTCTTAGGTGGGTTATTTTGGTTTAAAATGAGACTTTGATACCATTCTGGGGGGAAGTAATATGTAAACTCTATAATTTCATTTTTGAATGGTTGGATTCTAAATCTGTCTTATTTCAAATAAATTATCGTGTGGTTTGTGCTTGAGAACATGGATTATCTTGTAATTTGTGCTTCAAACCACCTACGCTAGGAGAAAATGGTCTATATATAGCTATTTTAGGATTTGCTCCTAGGTCCAACTAGTGGATCCCTAGTTAGCACTCCATCTTGCCACATATATATCCTTCTCCTACTCTGATGTGAGAGATCTAGACTTGTAAATGGATATCCTAAATTGGCACATTTGATCCATATTCGAGTTCAACATTTAAAAAAAATGTGACATCCGTCAGATTTGAGTTAGATTTCTAATATCAAATTTTGAATCTGATAACGAAGATTGTTATATCCACTATGGAAAAAAATGAACTTGACAAATATATACACTATTATTAAATGTTATTATTTCATGTGTATAATATATTTACTAACATTAAATGTATGATCTTTAGTTCGGATCAGATAGTTATCAGTATTTGTATATTCTTCGTTTGGATTGACTTCATTTGTTATTATATGATATTTGTAGGATATCACATCAAAGATTATTTTTGGATTCAGATATCGGATATAGCAATATCTACCCCATATTTGATCCATTTACAGGTCTAGCTAGATCTAAGTAGCTATTCTAGAAGCACTTAGTGAAATTGTCTTGGAGCTACCTAAAGGCTAGATCGTAGGAGATATGAGGTGAAATGCCCTCATTTCAACCCTTCATTACTATCCTTGGCCCCCAATTGTCCTAATATCTTCAATTTCAAAAATCTAGACTTAATTACATCCTAGTTGAATTCCACCTAAACCATAATCCAAATGAGCCTCACAAGGTTGAATAGGGGGTGCTAGGGTGTATTTCTCCTTCACACACCCTATTCCATCCATGGTCAATTAGTAATTTAGAGTAATTCTCTAGCATCTATCTTGTTGTTTGGTTTAACAATCTAAATGAATGAATATGGTTTGCATGTTATGACCCCTCAACCTAGGTTCTAGTCACATATACCAAATTACCCATCACTTTCGTAGTGCATTAAAAACATATTTGCCTTCTTTCTTAGCCAATGCTACCTTATTTAGTCATTTCTCTTTCTCAATTAATCTCTTGCTTGTTCATGGTAGCTACATCTTGCTAGTGTAGTTACTGTTCACTTGTACTTGTTTGTTCTTACTTTATCTAGTATGTTTCTAACTTAGTCCTTTGCTTTCCCTAGAGTCTAATTGTTGGTCTAGTTCCTTTCTTTCTTAGTTTAACTAGTTCCTATATCTAGGTTGTTAATTAAAAATTACTTTGCTAGTCTAGTGTTAGTTCTTATTTTCCTTAGATGAAATTCCTCATTTCTTGCTTAGCTTGCTTTCTTTGATAACTAAAACTAAATTGTCTAGGGTAACATAGATTTTTGCTTCTTGCCCGCTCTTAGTTGCTTGTTTGAACCATTAACTCAACTAAATCCAAGATAAACCCCTCCTAGACTCATAGTAGGAACCTAGCGAGAATGAACATAGCCCTAGTGCCCCCTTGGGTTCAACCCTAACATACCACTCCTATGTTACTCCAAGCTTGTGCACTTGGATGTGCCTAAGGCACATCTGGTCATGTCAATTGATTAGGTGTATTGTAGATGCATCAAGTTTTCTAGCACCATTGCCATGGATAGAAAGTAGCATTTCTCCCTAGTAGTTGTGGTGTGACTCTTCCCTTAGCACCATCTTTTTTTAGTTTACTTGACTACGTTTGTAAAAGACACCACTCCTTTTCACCTTCCTTTGAAACTATTTTTGAGGATTCCACTTTTTTATCAAAATAAGTTGAAGAAAAGTATACATATCTTTTCCCATCACATCTATCCTTGGCAACCCATAAATTACATGATTTGAAGGAACTTGATCATTTAACATATGGTCGTCTCATAATCTTACACCTTTGTACACTTCTTCTCTCACTTATGTAAATTCCTCTTGATCAAAGCAATCAATAGACGATTACCATTCTAATCAAAATATTTCTTCTACTCCCTACCAACTCTAAAACCATTTTAAATCCATGATTGTCGGGGTTCTCCTCCAAATATTCAAGGACATCCTTAAACCCTACCTCAAATTTATCACTGACCACTATCCTAACTATATTTTCCTCACTGACTTCTCAAACATTTACAACCATATCACATAGATTGAAGGTGATGACAACTTATCCTTCACAACCATTCATATAGCCCTCAAGAAACCCACCTATAAATAATATCACTACAAGATTTTTGCTACTTATTCTCTTACTCCTCTAAATCAATATTATCACTTTTTGTAAGTTCTAACATACACCCGTACAAAAACTAATGTGAGATCACTAGATCAAGAAATCATTATCTTTTGCCTAGCTTGGTACATACGAGTCTAATGGGATTTTCTTGCATTATACGACTTCTTTGACACGAACCAAAATATTGATGAGGTTGAGGACCTATATGTAAATATGATGTGTGGATACGCATAATACATAACCTCTCAAGATCTTTTTAGTACACATAAGTATTCGACTTCTTTGACACTTTGACTCACATAATTAACATCATGAATGGGCTTGTCAACCTACTCCATCTTCCACTCAAGGAGAAGGATCCTCTTCCTGAATTCCCTCACCTTCTCCAACTACTTGCCCTCCTCCCCTAACCATGTCTGGCTTTCATGTCTCTATTGAATAGCTAGTGGGTTTCATGATCCAAAAAAATTTCTATTCTAAATTACATACTATTTATATTAAGCTCAAAATCATACCCATCGTACCTCATCATCATCGTACAATCCATAAACATAAGATTCTACACTCCTTACCCTATAAGGACCTTCCCTATATCCCCTTCTCTCACTAATAAGTATGATTCATATGCCTAATATTAGTATGATCTTTTGTCCTCTGTTGCTCCAGCTCCAACTCTACCCCTTCTTAATATCCACCAGAACCCCCATATTATCCCCTACTTTACCTTATCCACCTATGAACTCTGTTTTCAAAGAGTTATACTGAAATTTTGCACTAACTTATGGGCATGCCAAGGCACTTGCCACCCAAGGTTACATGACTTGAGGTGACACCAACGATAGGTGGCTCGACTATCAATAACCATCTAAAAATGAGGAAATGGATGAAGAGGAAGGAAAAAAGGAAAAGATGTGATAGGATGATGATGGTGACGTAGTACCTGATCTCAGAGTTCCTAATAAATAAGATGGTGAACCTACAACAATTTCCTAGACTTGGAGCTCAAGATACATATTGTGATCGATCTTGAGATTGGGTTTATAGTCTTAGTGTTGGTGGCCTTTTTTATTTTCGATGATACAAATGTCATATATAGGGTACTTAATTTGTCATGTTATGCATTTTGCTTCTTTGTTTGATATAATGTTCCTTTTAAGCACACCATGTATGAACCTTCTATATATGTAGATGCTTGTGCACTTTGAAAAGAATTTTCTTAGTTTGTACTAGATCTTGTGTTCATGTTTTGATGAATGTATGTGGCTCTTGGAAACTCAATTGGCTAATATACAGCTTTATTTATGTTGTCAAAATCTTCTTGGATAAGTTATTTCCATTATTTTTCTCCCCCATTTTTATATGACAAAAGGGGGAGATATTGATTCAAATACATTATAAGTGTGTTAGCACATAAGCTTTGTGTTATTCTTTGAAAACTAACAAAGTTTATATATAACATAAATCAAAGGAAAACCAGTTGATTGTTAGGGTTTTTTTGTCTAGTAACATCAGTAATTGTTTTTTTCTAAGAACATTGTCAACCAATGCAAGTGGTAAAGAATCATATAGTCGTTGTCTAATTTTTCTGTACGAAAAGCAACTAAAGAAATGTGACAATCCTCCTAGTGAGGAACATCGATTGATTTTCTCCCTAGGAAAGCCATCCAATGGTGGTAGTTGAACACCATAGCTACCCATTAATAACTTTTCCTGAGACAAGATCAACTAAAGATAAAAGAATGTGACCAATTACTTAGTACTCCATATCCATTTTCGGAGTTAGCAAAGTAACACTATAACTATTGAGACTCTACATGCTCCACCTAAAGCAACTAAATTTCATCCCAAAAATCTTTGTTGACCAATCGACAAGTACCTCCATACATGTATACGAGTCATTAGAGATGCTCTTCATGCACTTGTGCACCTTAAGTTGAGATTATTGTCAAAAGAGCCCTTAAATTGAGTGATTAGAAATTATTATAGGAGAGCCATCCCTAACTGAGGCTCACACTCTCTATTTTCCCATTGTTAATTGAATTCTCTCTTCACAAAGAGAGTCACTAAGGCACGTAGGTTGTGACAAAGGCACCCTTAAGTAAGGTTGTGGCATTTCCCGAAAAATGGTGAAAATTCCCATAAAAATGAGAAGAAGCTTGGTGTAAGATTTTGTGATGATTAATATGTAATATCAGTTTCAGAAACCCTAGTAGGAATACATGTTACGTTGTGGAACTATAACAACTTAGCTCAAAACCGTAATACATTCTTGTTTACTTTTGTGTTTGCTTGTTATCTCTTTTCTTTGATGTATTTGGTGGTAATCAGTTTTGTGTAAATTTGTGTTAGCTCAATCCACCCTTGTTAATCCTTAGATCTTACAACTAGTGCAACAAACCGAAAACAACAAAGAGAAGATGGTGGTAGAATATAGTATGATAATTAATTTCCACCGAAAAATTAAAAGCTAAGATCAATAGACATCCATAAGAAATGACCGTCCGAAATTTGATAGACGTATATTTAGTTTTCAGAAATGACTCTCCAAGGATTCTAAAAAATCAGAACCAAAAATTACAATCGAATGGGTATAATAATGCATATAAGAGAAGCTGAGCTATACAATACGCCCAGTTATGTCATAAACAATCTTGATGTAGGAACCTCAATAATTACAAATCAGAATGCATTATATTTGTTATGTATAGTCCCTTTCTATACAATCTTATTCATAATGGATTAGTCTTCCAGTAACCGCAGCCAGACCGTAGAAGAACATAATATTTTGGTTTCTCGAGGTCTGATCATCGCCAGACTACTACTGTGTACTAGCTAAACAGGCAGCGCGTCTTGCAAAATCTGACCATTTGTTTTGTCTGACGATGGCCGCTGAACTTACGCAAGTAACACATCCAGGACAGCCCAGGAAATCCACTAGCAATAAAAAATGGACCGCAATATCCTTCCTCCAGATTTTAGACTTGTCAACAAAGGAACAAAAAGACCCCCCCCCCCTCGGTTACTTGAAAGTCGTGACTCCAATCGAATGCTCATCAAACCCACATATGAGAGTCACTGTTCCCCATACAATAGGTTTGCAAGAATTGGCAGCAGTCTTGTATGGTTGTCGTGAATCCCGATATCAGTCCTCCCTATTCCACCATTGGAAAGATCAATACGCATGGCATGTTCATGGCTTTATTTGACGGATTTTCCCACCGCCAACACCACAAAATGTAATCTTCACAAATCTTCTCCATAAGAACTTCTAAACAGATACATCCATGAAACAAGCATCCTGATTAAAAGATATCAGATGCATATTAACAATCTCAAATTCCTACCAGACAGTGATCAGTCCACAGCTTCTGACTCGATCGCTTCTTCTATCCTCCTGATTACAGTACTTAGACTGTGACCATTCTCCAAAGCTTTAACAGCAGCTCTGTGAGCTTTCTTATGCCATTTCAGAAGATTATATGATTGCAGCACAGACCACCGTGCCTGATTAGACATCTAGAAAATTCCAAGCAGAAAAAGATTTAAGCAATCACTGATATAATTTAAACACGCAAAAAAAGGTACAGAACATAGAGCAAGACAATGACCTGGCGAACAGATAAAGGAGGTCTCAAGAGTACAGATATACTCCTAAATAAATTTTCATCATTTTCTCCTCCTTCAGCATCACCATAGATAAGTGCTTCTGCTGCAATTCCAGCAAAAAGTACCATGCAATACCTGACACCATTAAAAGCTCGTTTTAATAAGTTAGCACAATATTTATCAAGTTTTTCTTGATTGATAGGATGGGATGAAGTCAGGGAGAGGGTTAAACTAACTAAAGTTCAAACACTATGATTTTCATATCAAAGATAAGTTAATGGTTAACCTATCAAATGCATTGCAACTAAGTCTTCCTTCAGCCAGCTCAATCTCCAACTTCTCATCCCAAAATTGTGTTCCCGCCTATGCCATTGAGAAAGCAAAAATATACTTGTATTAGTCAGATACGCAATTGGTTTTTCTGCTAATAAGATTATAAAAGACCACAACAATAAGTATTCAAGATTGTGTGTTTGTCTACGTAACCAAGAAACAAGGCATTAGCCAAAACTTCCATACTAGTGGAAATTTGACTACATGTCAACATAAGAGCATAGTAAATTATAGGCAAACAATATTTACAAGTTGTACAAGAATACAAAAATTTATCATAACCTGTTTGACTAAAATTTATTTGAAGTATTGTTGACTTAAGAATTCGCTGTTAAGGAAAATGACGTTGGGAACAGCAGTTTTGACTGAATAATCAAAAACAATATCCAAAAGTGGAACTCATGTAAATGAAAACTGAAGTTGGACTAGAAATTAAAATACGATCATTACGATGTATTGTAAACTATTTCCAACCTAATTTGTTTCATTGAGTGCATTTGAAGTAACATGGTTTAAATGATTTTCAGTAGCCATACTGCAAGTCACACAAAATGGTATATAAATGAAATATAACGTACCACCCACTACACCAACTTCTACTGGATTTCACTTTTCATTCAACTAGCTTACATATGAATTAGGCTTGTAAATGCATTGAATTCAAAGAGGATAGTGCAATATCCAAATCCGAGTGAGAAAATTTGATCCGATCCAAAATCCGACGAATATCATATGATATCTACATTCAAATCTGATCCGTTCAGATACTATCCAAATTTGGATGACTATCCAATTGGAATAGATATTATATTAATTTTTTGACAAATATATTAGGGTAAATTACTATTATTTTAGTAAACAAATATCATACATGTTTATATTTGCATTATATTTAGAATAGTTTTTTATTAATAATAATAGTATATGTACATATACATAATTGTCATATTCAGATTTTTCGGATTAAGTTGAAAATTATTCAATATCCTATCCAAAATATCAGGATTTTATATCTGATCCAAGTTATATGGTTTCTTTCTTCTGAAATCTCGGATTGATTGAATATGTGGATTCCAGATATTGATTTACAAGCCTAATTATTAATGATGACTTGTTTTATGCATTATAGAAGTGAGAAATTAATGTTTCCAACACCAAAAGGTTGTTCAATATGGTAACATTCAATAACATCACTTTAAATGAAGTCACTTAATTGCATAATCCACGGTTTATATGAACCCAAAGGTGCTATTTCCAACTCCAAGACGTGTTTCCATTTACATGATTATGTAAGTTGATAATTTCAAAAGCACTATAAAACATAAGTATTGAAATCAAGATGCTAGAGGGGATCGGTTAGACACCTTGGTCGCCTTGGCAAACAGCTAGGCATTGCCTTATTCGAACCATTTTTTTTGTCTATGTACTCATTTGACCCATGAATATTGGAACTTCTAAAACATGGAGGTTCCTCGTGGGTAATATAGCATTTCATATTTGGCATTGAGGCCTTTTATGCATAGTGACAAATTTGAGATTTGTGTTTGGAAATAAGACTCCATGCATCATATATCTGTATGTATGTATATAAATATAGGACAATGATCTAGTGAGAAACATATCTTGGTGAGACCATGATAGGCATTTGAATAACTTTGCACAGTGATCATTTTTTAATTATCCAACCGTACGGATTGAAAATATACCTTATTGTATACCTTCCTACAAAATTTCATCATTATAGGAATTGTATTGCATGCACAATAAGAGAATACTTTTCAACGCTCAATATTGAGTTTCAGGATGATTGTTGGATGTAAATTATGTATACTGTACATATGGTCATGTAAAAAGTATCTGATTGCAATGATTATATATATATATATATATATATATATATATATATATATATGTATATATGACAACAATCACGCACACACACGCACAAGAATATTGAGTCAAGGATGCGTTCATAGTTTAGGATGCCTATAATAAGAGTGGAGGGAAAGAGGGAAAATAAGAAAGATTTAGTAGTGAAAAAGAGATCTTCAACGAATACTTACTTCGAGTTGATGCTTATGAGTTGATGAAGCGACAAGTCGCCACTATTTAGAAATAAGAATTAAGAGAAGTGGAGGAAGAAGTGCAACTGTAGGGAAGAAGGGAAATAAGAAAATGGAGGAGGCGGTAGGAAGAAAGGGGAGGATGAATAAAAGAAGTCGCAACAAAAACAAGGAAGAAAAAACACATAAGGAGGACGCAACACATTGGTAAGGGGGGGGGGGTGAAGGAATAAAAAAGAGGATGATGACGCAATACTTGGGAAAAGATGAGGACACATCATAAGATGGGGAGGAAGGGGGAAAAGGACGCTGCAACAACATGAACTATCAGGAGAGTGGGGGTTGGGGTTTAGTGTATATTGGGAGTTCTTTGTATGCAATTTTATAAAAAAGAGCTAGTGACTTAGAAGAGAAAATTGTGTAAAATCAGGAAGAGTCAAGAAAAATCACGAAAGATCGTACATATCAGGAAAGTGATGAAAATTCGCAAAAAATCTACAACCAATAGAATAATTTGGTAATGGGAGCTTATAAAATCACAAAAAAATGTTATATTTTCGTAAAATTTGGAGACTTTTGTTACAAAGCTTTTATGTCTATAAAGAAAGTCTTAAGTATCGCAAACCCCACAATGTTTCCACCAAGGCCTTAAGAAATAGGACCTTAATATGCAATTAGGAAAACAATGGGAACAATTAAATATTGTTACATTATATATTTCTTGTTTTACATAGCCTGTTATTTGTTTTGTTATTTCTCTTTTATATATGGACCTCTCTGTAATTCTCCCAGTATTATATATATGAGGGTGCACACATTGTGCATCCCTGAGCTTTCTGAAAACCCTGACTCTGTCACATGGTACCAGAGCAGGTCGAATCCTAGCCGTCTCTCCCTCCCTCCCTCCTCTCTCTCTCCTTCCCTCTCTGGCGGCGCCGCCCCTCCCCCCCGCCGCCGCAGCCCCGCGCGTCGCGCCCCTCCCTTCCGCCACCTCGCGTTCCGCGCTGCGGTGCGGCAGCAGCCCGCCGGCAGGGCCTCCGTCCACGTAGGAGCAGCCCGCCCTCCTCACGTCGCCGGTCCTCTCCCGCTTGTGGCTCTGTCTAGCCTCCTGGCTCGGTGTGCCGCTAGTGCTTGAGCAACATAACCAATTTTTGGTAGTTGTTCGCAGAGCAGGTGCACTGCCAGGTGGCCGTCTTCTACGGGACCACTGAGCCGCCTGTAGATCTGGACTAGTTTCGTCTTCAGGGGGAGATCGGAGAGTTGTTCGTCTGAGGGACAACTTTCAGTTCGTGTTCGTCTGTGCCTGCCTGCCCGTGTAGGCTTCGGCCTCCGGGTTTCCTGCTAAGCTTTGGCGCAGTTCGTATGTGAGAGATCCTTGGGTGATTTTGTGCCTGCTTCTGCCTGCCTGACGGCATAGTCCGTCTCCTTCCTGTGCCTGCCTTCCTGCCTGTCCTCATGGCGTCTTCTGGAGATGATTTCTGGAGAGACTCACACCGTCAAGTTACCACCGTTAAACTTGACGGGCGCAATTACCAGCTTTGGGTGTGCTCCTTTGTGATATATGCCAAATCACAAGGGAAGTACTCTCATCTGATTCACACTGGTCCGCCTCAGCCTGCAGAGAACGCGGATGCAAAGGACGCCAAAGCTTTTGATGATTGGGTCTGTGACGACTCGACTGTGATGACATGGATTCTCAACAACACCGTTGAGAAGATCAGTGTCACTATACTTCGGCTACCTACGGCGAAGCAGATGTGGGATCGGCTCGCCAGTACCTACTCTCACAGTCAGAATCCCAAGAAGGTCTTCAACATCACCAAGAAACTGGGGTGACTCCACTTCACGGGATCTGACATCACCGACTACTTCTCCACCTTCACCGGCTTGTGGGGTGAATTGGAGACTTACCACCCGTTGTCTACTTATCTGACGACTATGCAGAAACAACGGGCGGAACTACAGTTGATATAGTTTTTGAGTGGCTTGTCAGAGTCCTATGCTGGCGTTGTGGATCAGATCTTGGCGAGTGATCTGCTCCCTACTTTGTAGAGTGCCTACCAGCGTCTCCAGCGCCTTTCTTCATCCACACCGCCTTATACTACTAAGACTGGAGATTCTACTGCCCTGGCTGCTTGGGCCGGGCGTGGTCGTGGTCGTGGCCGTTCCACTGATGGTCGTCCTCCCCTGGATACGGGACGGGGACGTGGACCTGTTGCTGGACGAGGAGCTCCTCCTGCTGCCCCACCTCCTGCTGTTGCGCGTCCTCAGCAAGGACAGCGCGTGTGTACCTTCTGTGGCCGGTCTAACCATATTGAAGAAAAGTGCTGGGAAAAGTATGGTAAACCGGCTTGGGCCAATGCTGCTGTAGATTCATCTTCTACTGCTTCTGAGGGTGTTACTCAGACGCCTGAGCCAGAGACTGCGGGAGCGACCGCAGACTACATTCGTGTTGAGGTGGAACGCCTCCTTCTTGAGCGTGTTGGCTCTTCGTCTGCTGCTTCTACTAGTGGAGCACATGCTGCATACTCTGGTTATGATACTGCATTCCTGAGTTCCTCCTCACCTTCTACTTCTGGTAATACAAAATGGGTGATAGATTTTGGTGCCTCTGCACATATATCTGGCAATATATCTTTGTTTAAAACTCTATCTAAACCTGCCCGTAACTCATCTGTTATGCTTGTTGATGGCTCAAAGTCTTCGGTTTTTGGAGTAGGCGACATAATTTCTCAGTTTTGGCTCAAGTCTGCCTTATATGTGCCTAGATTTCCTCTGAACTTATTATCAGTCAGCAAAATTTTACGAAGTTTAAAATGTAGCCTGACATTTATTCCTGGTTCATGCGTTTATCAGGACCTTCGCACGAGGACGAAGATTGGTGGGGGGTATGAAGGTGTTGATGGACTATATTACTTGGACCAATTACCGAGATCAGAGAAAGCTGATGTGGTATCTGCTTTATCGGCTTCTGTTTCTGCACTGCAGTGGCACTACAGGATGGGACATCCATCGTCAGAGAAGCTGCGTTGTTTAGTTTCTGATATTGGCAGTTGTAATTTTCAGTGTGAATCTTGTCAGTTGGGAAAACAAACTCGTACTGTGTATCCTAGACGTAGTACTGTGAGCAGTAAAAACATTTTTGATTTAGTTCACTCTGATGTATGGGGCCCATGCCATGTACCGAATTTGTCTGGTTACAAGTATTTCATTCTATTTATTGATGACTTTTCTAGGACTACTTGGTTGTTTCTATTAAAAAGTAGGTCCGAAGTGCTGTCTACTATCAAGTACTTTTTTGCTGAAATAAAAATGCAATTTGGTTTGCCTGTTAAAGTTTTCCGCACCGATAATGCTTTAGAATTTGTTAAGCAAGAAGTGGCGGTTTTCTGTAAATCTGTTGGTACGCTACACCAGACTTCATGTGCCTATACCCCACAACAAAATGGTGTCGCTGAGCGGAAAAATAGACACTTATTAGAAGTTTCCAGGACTATCATGATGCATTCTCATGTGCCCCGCTCCTATTGGCCTGAGGCTATTTTGACTGCGTGTTTTCTGATTAATAGAATGGCATCGTCTGTTATTGGAAATAAGATTCCTATACAGGTTCTGCAACCTGAGACTTCTTTGTTTACTGTGCCTCCTAGAATTTTTGGGTGTACCTGCTTTGTCAGATTACTTGGACCCACTTCTGATAAGTTGTCTCCTCGAGCTGCTAAATGCATTTTTCTGGGCTATTCTAGAACTCAAAAGGGTTACAGGTGTTATAATCCCAGTACGAGGAAATGGTTTACTAGTAGTGATGTTGCCTTTTTTTAAAATACATCGTATTATGCTTCAGCAGGAGACAGTTTGCAGACAAACATTCTTGCCTCTCCTTTGCTTGTTATTTCTGACTGTGTGCCTGACATTACTGACACTGTGAATACTGAAAATCAAGATCCTCCACCTATTGTTTATCAGCGCAGGAATAGAGCACCTTCTACACAAGTACCCCCCCAAGACAACCAATCTTCTCCTCCAGAAGGTTCTGCTGCACCTGAGGTACATTCTGACCTTGACATACCTATTGCACTCAGAAAGGGTACTCGTTCCTGCACTTCTCATAGCATTGCTCAGTTTGTATCTACTGCTCATCTGAATACTCCATCTAGCAATTTTGTATATGCTTTATCTATTGTGGTTGTACCTAAAAATGTTCAGGATGCATTGAAAAGTACTGCTTGGACATCTGCTATGAAAGAAGAAATGGTTGCTCTTACTGACTGAGACACTTGGGAGCTGGTGGATCCACCTCCTCAGTGTAAGCCTGTGGGCTGCAGGTGGGTATATGCCATAAAATATCAACATGATGGTACGGTTGAGAGGTTGAAAGCACGGTTAGTTGCAAAGGGATATACTCAGACATATGGCATTGATTATTTTGAGACTTTTTCTCCTGTTGCTCGCCTTAACTCTGTCAGGATTCTCCTATCTGTTAATGTGAATCTGAAATGGCCTCTTCTGCAGCTTGATGTGAAAAATGCTTTTCTGTATGGTGACTTGCAGGAAGAGGTGTATATGGAGCAACCTCCTGGGTTTGTTGCTCATGGGGAGTCTCACAAAGTATGCAGGCTTAAGAAGTCTATCTATGGGCTCAAGCAGAGTCCTCGTGCCTGGTTTTATAAGTTGAGCAGGATCATGATTGATTTTGGTTTTCTGAGGTCACAGGTTGACCACTCTGTGTTCACAAAAAAGACTTCAGCAGGTATTACTGTTCTGATTGTATATGTTGATGACATTATTATTTCTGGCAGCGACTCTCTTAGTATTCAGGCTACCAAAGATCATCTAGGCAAGCACTTTGCTACGAAAGATTTGGGCAGACTTCGGTATATTCTTGGCATAGAGGTCTCTAGAAACTCTAATGCCATAGTGCTTTCTCAGAGAAAGTATGTTCTTGATATTCTGCAGGAGACTGGTATGCTTGGAGCAAGACCTGCGGATACTCCTCTAGATCCCAATGTGAATTGGGATGATGATTCCTCTTCTGTGTTTGTTGATCATAAAAAATTCAGGAGGTTGATTGGTAAATTGATTTATTTGACTGTTACTCGTCCTTATATTGCTACTGCAGTGGGTCTTTTTAGCAGGTACCTTGACAAACTCAAACAGTGTCACTGGGATGATGTATGTCACATTCTGAGATACTTAAAAAAGTCGCCTGGCAAGGGACTTCATTATAAAAAGAATGGGCACTGTGTTCTTGAAGGGTATTCTGATTTTGATTATGCAAGCAACAAAATTGATAGAAAATCTACCTCCGGTTACTGTACGTTTGTAGGAGGCAATCTTGTTACCTGGAGGAGCAAGAAACAGAATGTTGTTGCCAGATCTAGTGCTGAAGCTGAGTACAGGGCCATGGCCCATACTGCCTGTGAGTTACTGTGGGTGCGTTCTCTTCTGAAAGAGTTTGCGATTGAGTCTTCTTCGGCCATTCCTATACACTGTGATAACACAGCTGCCATCTTCATTGCAAATAATCATGTCTATCATGAGCGCACCAAACACATTGAAGTTGACTATCACTTCATCAGAGAATCTATTCTTGCTGGCAAGATATGCACTCCATTCACGAGATCAGAAGATCAAGTTGTTGATATCTTCACCAAGTTGCTGGCGAAGAAACAGTTATGCACACTAATGGACAAGTTGGGCATGATTGACATCTATGCTCCAACTTGAGGGGGAGTGTTACATTATATATTTCCTATTTTACATAGCCTGTTATTTGTTTTATTATTTCTCTTTTATATATGGACCTCTCTGTAATTCTCTCAGTATTATATATATGAGGGTGCACACATTGTGCATCCCTGAGCATTCTGAAAACCTTAACTCTGTCACAAATATAACATTCTAGGGTATCAAGTCCCAAACACAAAATGCTAAATATAGAGACTCACAAGTTGGTAGTTGGGGTTCGATTGGTCACATTGGAAAGCTAACATTCGGGTATCATGCAAATTATTTGATGAAGTTTTGGAAAAGCATGGTTTCAAATTGGGGGTGGGGATCAATTGAAATATTGAAGTGAGACATATTGATATTGGCTGCAAGCATGTACACAGACGTAGTTATGCTCATGGAATAGGACTTCGACTTCGAGTCGACTTCAATAGGTGTGGAAGTGGAAGTTTGTAGAAACATCAAGGTAACTTTGAGGATTTTTACAACCAAACTTCAACGCATCTTTGACAGAAATTAAGCTAAAAATCATGATTTCATGATGAAGTTTGATAGATTTGATCAAATCTAGATTTAAAACAAAACATATGTTTATACATAGCCATCCAAACAGGTTTACATGTGTAGAAAAACACAGTCACATCCAAATGTACAGGACGTCGTAATAGTGTTAACTTCGACAGACATGGAAGTGGAAGTTTGTGGAAAATGTAAGGAATCTTTGAGGAAGTTGTAGACTAACACTTCGACACAAAATAAGCTAAAAGATAGTGAGATTGTGAGGGAATTTGGCAGAAAACATCAAATTTTGGTAAACACATACTCCATTTATAATCTTCTATATGAAATGTTTAGAACTTAAATCTGTTACATATATGTGGTGTTTCGTATCTACAGAAATCCCAATTGGACCACATTCTAGAATTAAAAAATATGAGTCTATTTCCAAATACCTTCACTATGTGTGCAACAATAATAACTACAAAGATCTTTGAGAAGATGGGAGGTTTTGATCTAGTTGGGTCAATTTCATCACCAACTAGGTTAAATTCATTGACACATATCAACAAGTAGGCAACCAATGGGGCATGGAAGTTTACCATCTTTCGACATCGACAGGCGTAGATATATGTAACATCGAGGATATGTCGCCAGATATCAAGGATGTTTAGTACCATGGTTATGCACACATACATGAGCCTTGATATGCATGTCTTATGTTTGGAAAAAAAATCAAAACACCCCACCTTGATCACATAGTTGTGTGTAATGATAATAACAAAAAAAAGTATAATGAATGTTTACACTGGTCACATATGCTTGTGGCTAGGAGGATACAATATTAACAGTATGTAGATAGATGGCTGCATCGAGTATGCGGAGTATATATATCTTACGAGGGCTGATTATAGGTCGCATATCGAAGTAGGGGTGGTAGGAACTAGTATATTTTAGACTTGCGATATTGCTATTTGTATATGTTAATATATGTGTAACCACCTATGTACATTAGACTATTAGAGAGGAAAAGGTTAGGGACCTAATTGTAAAGTTTATAAGGTATTTTGTGTATAAATGTACAGTACCCCAACTGTACAATTGACTCAAGGGATTCTCCCACTTTGATCTAGAAATGACATGGCATTAGAGTCTATGGTTTGAATCCCTACGTGATCCAGGGAATACAAGTAATCATCCTTGATTCCCCCTTTATGTTGTTCGATTGTTCCGGTGCTTCTGTTGTCATCATTGTTGCACGACAATCACTGTAGATGACCTTGCTCCTAATCTACAATGATCTACTAGAGGAGTCTCTTGGGGTGGATCTTCCTTAACTCCAGTGGTCACGAGGAGGCCTTCTCCAGCCACATACTTATTTGGGGACCCTCCTTCATCATCCCTTTCATTTGTTGCATACAATACAACAACTGCTGCTCCTTTTGCGGCCCGAAAAGGGGGAAGAAATGGTGGCGTTTTCCCTTCAAAACAGGTCCTAGATGGGCACCCTTGACCTGATTTTTCTCTCTTGGGGTGATCAAACCTATTGACAGCAACATTGGTGGTTATTATCGCTTTTTCATCCAACTTTGGACTATGGAACTGTAGCAGTACTTGTATTTGCACACAGAAAGGCTGTTTGAGTGTGGTTTTATGGTGTGGCTGCGTCCAATTGCCATTTTTCATTGTCTAACAACCTATAAGGGTTCTCATACTCATATTTTCTCTCTAAAGCTTTGTTCTAATGGCTGAAAAGAAGGAGATGGTAGCCCAACTGGCAACTTTTACGGTTCATAACCAGATAATTATAACCTAGGCACTTAATGAGAACAATTATTGTCAATGGAGTGGTATTGTTAAGATCTGGTTTAAGGGCCAAGGGCACATAAACCATCTGATTTTTGAGCCAACCAAAGATCTTGATGTGTTATAGCAATGGGAACAATATGATATGAATCTACTGAATACGTTGTGGTGACAAGATGCAGCCGCATATTGCAGATATGACAAACCACTTTAAGATGTGCAAAGCATTGCAGGATCAATTTTAACTTATGTGTTCAAACAATGTCTCTTGCATGTACAATATGACAATAGAACTACATAGGGACATATCTCGCACAATACTTTGGAGAAGTGACTCACTTGGTTGATGATCTGCACAGTCTACTTTCTCTCTCGATAGACATTCAGAAGATGCAGCAACAATGTGACTAGATGGAGGTGATCAAGTTTTTGGCTGGACTTCACCATGAGCACGCCCGTGTCCACGGTCTGATTTTGTCTGGAGCCGAGCTTCCTTCTTTAGATGGACACCGACTCTAGGGTGTCACATGCTTTCTTCGAGCATGATCCATTCAATGTACTTACTCACATGGTGACGAATCGCCTTACTCACTTTTTTTCAGCAAATTCACTGCATTTTGAGTAAGGGTGTACATCGGCCCCCAACCGGACCGGACCGGTTAAGACCGGATAAGTAAAAATGAGTGGACTGAAGACTGGACTGGATAGGAACCGGTCCGGTTCAGACCGGACCGAATAAATGTTAGACTGGACCAGGACCAGACCGATGGGACCGAAATAGACAATTTAATGTATGTCTTGCATATCTTTGTGCTTTCTTATTTGTTGAATAATCATATATATGCCATTAGATATGCAACATAATATTTAATGCACTCAATTACAGATTTCCATGCAGTGTAAATAAGCAAAAACCAAGGATACACCACCATACGTTCTTTTCTGTTCACGTACGAATTGCTGTGTTGTAAGTTTATTAAAAAGCCATATAACTTTTATCACCGTACATTCTTTGTTCTTGACATATTGATAAGCTTAGAAATATATTCAGAAATTTAATTTAGTGTAAACAAATGCAATGACATTATATTATAAAACCATCACATACAGTTACCAATGTCCACTGACATTTAACAGTTTCAAGTGTGGGGACTGATTACATACATAATGTTGTGATCTGAAAGGAACATAGAAATGCAACAGTGACATACTTAATATCACTAAAAAAGGAGATGTTGTGGTGGTATGAGTATATATTATGTATTTTTAACCGGTCTAACCGGTTCAGACAGATTTTAACAGGGTTTTGACCGGGCTGGACCAAGGACCAAATTGGAGAAAAAAGTGGACCAAAGATTGGACCGAATATATAACCAGTCTAAGACCGGATCGGACCGGACCGATTGACCGGTCATGTCCGGTGCCACCGGTCCAGTCCAATATATGTACAACCCTAATCTTGAGGAAGTAGTCGTGGTAGAGGCGTCACCCAAGGAGGAGAACTAGTCATGGGGCATTCCTTCAGCGTCCAGAGTATACCCACTGTGACAGGATAGGGCACACCAATCGTTCTTGTTACGAACTAAATGGACCTCCAACTAAGTCTGCCAGACGATTCTAAAGAGGAGGTGACTCATCAGGTGTCCTTATTTGAAGAGGAGTACTCAGTCGATTTGCCTTCGTGCTTCTTAGTAGGTTACATCTTCAATTGTTTCTCTTTTCAAAGATTTGGTCCATTAGCTTGCATCTCTCAGGCATTATCATCAAGTCAGACACAGTCCTTGATTTAGGTGCAACTGATGACATCATGGGGGTACCTCAATTGTTCACCACGTATACCCACAATTCCCGGCCTACCCAATGTTACCCTTGTAGATGGTTCAGTTGCCTCTTTTAAGGGAACCGAGACAGTTTCACCTACTCCACATATGTGCCTTCGTTGTATGGGTTCACCACTACTTAGAGGAGCTTAGCTTCATGTACGAAGCTACTATGAACATAAAGTGCGACAAACGGGTTGCTGTTTACATTGTTCAGAGCCCAGTTTTTCATGAAAGAACTACACACTGAAGTTAACTGTCACATTCTGCGAGAAAATATTTAGGAAAAGTTGATCGAGTTTCTACCAATTAGGTCAAAGAGACTAGATAGTTGATTTTTTTACAAAGTCCCTAAATGATTGGTGGGTTTAATATTTATGTAACAAGTAGGCAGATATGAAATATATGCTCTAGCTTGAGGGAGAGTGTTATTATATGTGCATGGACCTATATGATTAAGCGGGGAATAGGCCATACATTATCCCACTTGCACGACTGAGTTGAGGGATTTTCCCACTTTGCTCTAGTGATCGCGTAATATTTGGTATCTAATTATTTTGGAACTAGTTAGCACCAATACAATTGATGAGACGATCAATGGAATACATGTTGTGATTATGTGAATATTTCTAAATAAACCTCACAATATTGAGAGAACCCTAAGACCCCCAAAGTGGGCAACAAATCTTAAACAAAACAGAGGAAACTGTTTGTTGTTGTTGTGGTTGTGGTGGTGGTGGTACTGTGTGTGTGTGGGGGGGGGGGGGGGGGGGGGTACAAATGGGGTTAGATGGGTGATGATGGTGGCAAGGGATGTGAGGTGATGCTTAGAGATAACAATTCAGCAGAATAGGGAGAGGAGGTGAAGTGCAAGATGAGAAGGCGGCTAGGGTAAGGAAGGGTAATGAAAACCTAAAGGGGAAATCAACAAAGCCATACCGATACATATAGGACAACTTGTTTCTTGGCACCAGTGCAACTCCACATCCTATTGCTTTACAAAGACAATGAATTGCTCCAGCTTGTGCCAAAGTACATGTAACTAATTTTTCTTGCGCATCAACTCACAGCTGTAGTGCGCAATGTGCTCTGTCCCTACTGACTAAAATCTCGTTGCCATCCATTCTAATTTCCCAAGATGAGTTCATGCCAGTTGTGGAAATAAGAGGAATGGAAAGTGGTAAAGCGGGATTTTGGAGGGGAGAGAGGTGGAGATGGAAGAGAAGTGAAGGTGAAGGAAAGGAGGGGAATAGGCTTGGTGAAAATATAGTATTAATGGAACCAAGAGAAAGTCTGAAGATCCCACAACAAGGTGCAGGGAGAGGAGTGCATTGGATTAAATTCTTTGTTAATAATTATATTATTTAGATATATATTACACTAACTATTACATTTAAGATTTGCATTATAATTAGGATTCACTAATAACTTGTAAAATGTCAGTAAAAGTTTGCGATTTGTCTAACGTTGGAACTTCATCACCCCCTAAATTTATGTAGGGATGAGAACCAGATACAGGTCACAACTAAAGTTGAAGAATGTCAGAGTGATTTTTTTGGTACCACGACAGTACGAGCCAAAAGCCTACACAAAGGAATCATCTTACGGCAAGATTGGAAGGAAGTTGTATAATACATGAAGATGATAAGATGGTTATCAACCAAATAAGTAAACAAGAAAAGTCCCTTCAAATTTATGCGGACCACATGCAGTGGGAAATGATGTCTTCTAGTTGCATACAAACTATATACTCCTGCTCGAGTCACATTAGTTACAAAATTTTAACCAGTCATTTCACATTTTACATTTCACTTTTGATAAAAAGTTAAAAAATTATCTATATGGAGCATATGTACCACATGAACAATGCCAATGATTTTTTCAATTAGCTGGACACAAGTTTAGAAATGGAACTGATAAGGCCACTGGTTCAGTTTGCAATTTAATCATGTTCTACTAGTTCTTCAACATGTCGTCATTAACAGTATTATCTTCTGAACAAAAAAGGAAGTCAGGTAGTTCACTTTAAACAATCTTCTAAGGCCCAGTAATGAAAGAACCCAACTACGCCACCTAAGCAATTGCCTAGTCAATATATAAGGGGGCTGCCATTGACAGAAAAAAAGGTAAGATGCGATAGTGACAAGTAGCAGGCCCAGCCTCCACGAAAAGTTCACCCTCCAGAATCAGTGTACAAATAATGTATTATGTTAAGAATCAAAAGGATCTGGAAAAGATTAATCTATATTTGGAAGTACTAAGTTTAGAGTAAAACAAAAAAAGGAGACAAGAAGTTAGATTCTAGAAACTAGAAAGGTACTACACAAACATTATAAGCAGACAAAAAAGATAGTTCCTTCCATTAGAAATATTTAAGACAATATTAAACACTTGTTTATTAATTAGATGAGCAGATTAAGTCACAACAACAAAGCCACAGTGTTATATTACAACTTACATTAGAAAGGGAAATGGAGAGCAAAGGAAAACAAAGGTCATCTATGTAATACCTGGCCTTTTATGTCCATTTGCATCGCTATTATAGGATCCAGAATCACTCCACGAACTGGGCAGCCCATCAGGTATGCTGTATAAAAGATCATGGTTAAAGATAAAATTAGCCCATTCAGAAAATATACAAAACAGAATCACTTCTATTATAATATCTGGCTCCCGAAAGAAAGTCTTTCCAGGGAGCGGCCAGTAACGATCTCTTACCGGTTAGCAAATGACCAGCTTCATGAACCAGAATCCGGCGCCTATAAGGTGGCCATAGAGAAGAAATTTGAGCAAGACAGCTGCCACCAAGAAATATAGCATCTGCTGAGGCTAATGCCAATAATGCCGCTAAGTTAGGTCGTATATCGATTCCCTTGGAGAGAAGAAAAGATACACCTCCAAGGAATGCAATCAATGCCCATCTAGAGCCTCCTGAGACACCCCACTTTTTTGGTGAAAACTTGATGGCTGCACAGATATAAAAAGGTAATTTCTTGTGCAGCATGAAATTCAGAAAAAAAGGGCCAATTATGATAAGTGCATACACCATGGGGTGCAGAACTGGCTGGCCATACCATATAAGTGACAACTAGATTATCTTTTTTAGAACTACAAGTAAATTAATATATAGCAGGGATTATTACCTTCAAGACCAGTTGACTCCTTCAAACCTGTAGGAGTGACATCTCTAGATCCTTCAAGCACTATAGGGAGAAAGGAGATATTAGGTCACAGATGCTAATGCCTTCACAATATAAGATTCCAATAAAACAAAACACAATATACAAACATATACAATAGAGTTGACATCTAATATGATATCAAAACAAATTACCATTCAAATTCGCAATAGGTGGGAGAGAGCGATATACAAACAAAGATATGCCAAAAGCATATCAAAGTTAATGTTACTTGTATTAAAAGTATTTACATGAAAAATCAATAATGCAATAAATATCTTAGAATGATATTCTTTATAGTACTTCTACATATATATGTCTTACACCTGCAAGAAAACTACACCATGAAGATCAACAACATGACTATGAGATGAGAAGAATAATCCATTTGAAGACTATCAGCTGATTGTTGACAATGGAGCTGCAGATCTTATATGTATACTTTTTATTTCTTTTCTTTTTTTGAAAATTGGTGATTCATTCATCCCGTCACCTGGGTTCGAACTCAAGGCCTCTCGATCTTACATCATCACTTTTACCACTAGGGTGCCACTTCATTGGCGTATACTTTTTATTTCACGTAGTGCTGCTTAGGAAGTCTAATCCCATGTAGAAAAACTCCTTTCAGAAGAATCCCATCCAAAAAGCCTTTGATTCTAAGATCTATGCCAGCTTTAGAAGTTTGTGGTGTGACTCTACAACATTAGAATCCATTATTTTATTTTCATTATACCCAATAAAAACAAAAGCACATGTACCTAGTGACTTAACACCTGCATTTCTTACAACACTTTATTAAGTTAAAGCCTATTATAAAACATAGGATATTTGAAATGTCTACAGTCTACATCAAGACCTTTTAGAACTAACCCACAAAAACTGTTGTATTCTGTTGACATCAAATAGACATTCTAGGTTTGTGTAGGATAGAAACTGTAGAAAATACCCCCTCTATCCCAGATTTCCATCCTTACTTTTGTGTTTCTATGTGCCAATACCATCATGTTGTTGACTTGAGAGTATTGTCCATATTTTGATAATGACTTAACCATTTCATTCATATGTATCTAATATGTTTGTTCAAGATTGATTTCAGGCTTTAGGTTCATGAAAATGATCAAATTACACAAGCCCTAGCTTGTTCAAGTTCAAGTCAAAAGCAATGCAAGTGCGCGTTTTGGAAAATCACTCCAAATGACCTTAGATGATTTTTGTAATCACTTGTATTAATGATATGACTTGTAACTAAGATGAGAAAAAATCAGGGATACTTAATTCCAACGTTTGATCATTCAAATGTCAATTTAAAAAATTTGTCACAGGTTGTTTATCAGTCGAGTTGGAAACTCGAGTTGGAAACTCGACCGATCCAGTGATGGATTTTGTGAAGAGACCAATCGGTCGAGTTGCACACTCACAGAACTCGACCGACCGAGTCACTGAGCAAAACTGATTTCAGCTCATCGGTCGAGTTTCCCAGAACAAATTCAACCGATAGTTTGAAAATTGGCTTTGTCTCTTAGTGGATTGGTCGAGTTTGAAAATTGACTTTGTCTCTTAGTGGGTTGGTCGAGTTACCTTTATTGAAACTCGACTGAATGTACTGTACGGAAAACGCAGAAAAAGTGATTATAACCATTGGTGAGTTGTTTTGAGTGAGAATAGATCCGTTGCAACTTGAAAAACGTTATATTTCGCCCTAAAGTGATCTCACACTCAAGGGAACACCCCAGCTATAAATAGGACCCCTTGGAGTTCATTCCAAGTTTTCTCATTCATGCTATTCTAAGTTCTTGCTATAGTTGAGTGTGTTGCAACTCCTTGAGCCCCCTTCTCTCTCTCATTTACATAGCATTTCATGATTATGAGTGAGTTAGGCCAGTTGTAAGAGAGCTACTTCCTTGTGCTTGTAAAACTCTCATTCCATTCCATCTTCCCTACCTCTTTTCTCAAAGAAGCAAAGGTGAAGCAAGCTACTCCGAGTGAAGGTGAAGTTCTTGTTGTTCTTCTTCAAGGTTGAAGAAGAGTAAAGATCTTCAGGTGAAGGAGAAGGCAAAGGTTGAAGATCCAAGAAGAGTGGGTAATTCCTTGAAGACTGAAGACTTGTACAAGAGTAGGTAAGTCCTTGAAAAAGGCGGAAGACTCTTTGCAAAGTGGGTAAGTCCTTGGTAAGGTTGAAGACTCTTTATAATGGATAGATAAGTCCTTTGGTGAGTCTTGTGTTGTAACTCTTATAGGTGAATATATAGAGGAAAGTACTTGCAAAGTCCTAGAGGATGACCTCTCTAGGTAGTAGATTGACTCTCTCATAGTTTGGAGAGTGGAACCACTCTAAACGACCTTGTCTAAGTACTTGTTTCATTTTCTCTCATCCTTGCTATGCTTGTTAGTTAGGACTTCAAATTGCTCTTAACCTATTGGTTTTGATTGATATAATTTCAAGCTCTAACTTATCTTGTGAGAATTTTTGAAACTCTATTCACCCCCCTCTAGAGCCCTAGATCCAACAAGTGGTATTAGAGCCAAGGATCTTCTCCAATAATCTCCGACGAGACGAGAAGATGGGCAACAACCTACTTGGTTCACTCAACCTATAGGGAGACTTCTCCATGCATCATCCGATTTTTTATGGCACCAACTTCCTCTACTGGAAGAGGCGTATGCAGTTCTACATTTAAGGCATGAACTTTGATATGTGGAAGGTGATGGTCACACCATACAATGAGTCAACTGGAGTTGTTGCAACATGGAGTGAAGCTGCACTTAAAGAAGCCCAACTCAATGTCAAAACCATAAGCATCCTCTATGCAGTCCTCACCCCAACGGAGTTCAACCGCATCTCATCTTGAGACGTCGCCTATGAGATTTGGGATAGATTGTGCATTACCTATGAGGGCACAAAGCAAGTCAAGGAGGCTAAGATTTACATATTGAATAGCCTTCTAGAGAACTTCAAGATGGGCAAGAAAGAAGGGATTACGGAGATGTACTCTAGGCTCAATTTCATCATCAATGGCCTAGCTGCTTTGGGCAACACCTTGGATAGAGGTGTAATCAACTCCAAGATCTTGAGGACTCTACTAAAGAGATGGGAGTCAAAGGTGGCCTCCATTGAAGAAGTGAGGAGCCTTAGTGACATCCCAACCGAAGAGCTCATTGGCAACCTCTAAGCTCATGAGCCAAGGCTTGACAAGCAAGAAGAAGAAGCCAAGCAAGAAGAGAATGAAGCTAAGAAGATTAAAAATAGTGCTTTCAAAGCACAAGTGGAGACGGTCATCCTTCAACAACAACTTGTTTGTCAGACATCTCCCTCCTCCTCAAGTGAAGATGATGTCCCTAGTTAGCATGAATCCAACTACATCAAGGGCAAGCACTTCAAGGGAAAGCAATCATCCTCCTCTACTCCTAGATGCTACAAGTGTGGACAAAAGAGACATTACAAGAGTAAATGTCCCAAATCAAAAAAGTCACACCACAAGGACAACTCTAAGAAGGAGGAAGAGTATAAGAAGGAGAGCAAGTACAAGAGGAAGGATAAGGAGAAAAGATACAAGAATGCAGCTCATGCAGCTTGGGAGGAATCATCATCAAGTGGCTCTAGCTCCGAAGAAGATGGGGAGTGCCACCTTACACTCATGGCCTCTACTAGTAAAAAAATTGGTGAGATAAGTGAGGTAAGTGAGGTAAGCTTGCATGAGTTATCTACGGAAACTATTATTGATATGTTTGTTTCTACCTGTTCTTCTTTTGCTAAGTGTAAATCTAAAAGAAAAAGGTTAGGAAAAATTATTGATGATTTGTATGTTAAACTTGAAATTCTTAAGCTTAATGAGAAAACTTATCTTGAGAGCTTTGATAACTTGTAAGGCCAATATCTTAATCTTGAGCTCCAATGGAATGGAGTTGAAGTAGAGAATGGTGTCTAATTTAAGAACATTGAAACTCTTAACGAAGACAACCAAAAGTGCCTAAAGGAGCTTGAAACTCTTAAAACTGAAAATGTTGAATTTAAACTTGTTGTTGATGCTCGTAAGGATGAGACAGATGTTTATATTAAGGAAATTCAAGTGCTTAAATCTGAAAATGCTAGGTTGTTTGGTCGAGTTAATGATTTATCTTCTAGACCTATCTTTCCTAGTAATGATATTGCTTCTATATCTCTTGAGAAAATTCTTATTTGACTAAAGCTCTCTGTCTAGAAGCCGACCTTGTTCATGCTAGAAATGATATTGCTAGTTTGTCTTCTACTATCATATCTCTAAATGATGATAATCATAGACTTAGGACCTCTCTACAGAAGTTCCTCAAAGGGAAAAACTCTCTAAATGAAATCCTTGATCATTCTACCAAACAAAGTGGTATTAGTGGTTTGGGATTTGTAGGGGGAGCACAAAAGGGCAATTACAAAGCCAGAGGTAAGAAAAAGAGCAAAGAGACCTCTTTCTTTGTTGGAGAGTCTTCCGACACTAAGAATCCTATGGTTTGTTCTTATTACAAGTGTGATGATCATTACTCTACTTATTGTCCTTACAAGGCTAAGGGGACCAACCCAAAGATGAAATGGGTCTCCAAACTAACTCCGGATCCTAAAGTTTGAGTTGGGAATCGACACTCCTTTCTTGCAGGAAAAAGGAAGATAGATTATTGATAGTGACTGCATTAAGCATATGACAGGTGATATAACTCATTTCAACTTCACCAAAAAGAAAGGAGGTTCGGTTACCTTTGGGGACAACAAGAAAGGTAAGGTCAAAGGTGAGGATGATGTAGGTGAATCCTTGTATATCAAGAATGTTCCTTTTGTGGATGGCCTGCATCACAATTTAATTAGTGTTAGTGAATTATGTGGCAAGGGTTACCTTGTGTTATTTACTTTCTTTGAATGTTTGATTCTAGATTCCCTCACATATCAAGTTATATATAAAGGATCTAGAAGTGGTAATCTTTATGTAATTGTTCTCGACTCTATTAAGCTTGTTATTGGTAGATGCCTAGTAGTCAATTCGACTGATATTTCTCTTTGGCATCGTCGTCTTAGTCATGTAAATATGCATCAACTGAAGAAGTTGAGCAAAAAAGACTTGTCAATGGACTTCCCAAATTGGATTTTGAAAAAGATGAGGAATGCCAACCTTGTACCCAACGATAGCAAACTAAGTCCTCATTCAAATCCTAAGAAGTCATTAGTACCAAAAGAGCTCTTGAACTTCTTCACATTGATCTATTTGGACCAATGAGAACTCAATCGCTTCGTGATTCCAAGTATTGTCTTGTTATTGTGGATGATTTCTCTAGATATACTTGGACCTTCTTTCTCGTTTCCAAGAGTGATACGCTTGATGCTTTCTCGATTTTTTTACAAACGGGTTGAGAATGAAGCTTTTTTTCGGATCTTTTCCATCCGTAGTGATCATGGGGGAGAATATAAAAATGACCTTTTTGAACGTTTTTGTCAAGAATCTAGTTATGCACAACTTTTCTTCACCTCGAACACCTCAACAAAATGGGGTTGTAGAGAGGAAGAATAGGTCACTACAGGAGATAGCTAGGACCATGCTTTTAGAGTATGACACTCCAAAGAAGTTTTGGGACGAAGCCGTCAGTACCTCATGCTTTGTGCAAAATTGAGTTTTTACACATTCTTCTAGAAAGAAAACCCTCTATGAGCTATAACGTGGTAGGAAGCCTTCTATCGTGTATTTTCATGTTTTCGGATGTCATTGTTTTGTTTTGAATACGAAAGATTCTCTCGACAAGTTTGATCTGAAATCTTACAAGGTTTTCTTTCTTGGCTATAGCACTACTAGCAAGGCTTATTGAGTGTTTAATATTGATCTTGCTAAAATAGAAGAATCTATAAATGTTAAATTTATTGAGACTAACCCATCTATTCCCAAAGATATTGTTCCAAATGATGATGTTGCAGGTGAGGTAATTCATATTCTAAAAGAGCTCAACATCACTCAAAAGGGAAAAGAGGTGGTCACTCAAGAAGAAGAGAAAAATGAAGAGAAGAAGGATCCAACTCTCCGATTTGCAAAGAATCATCCAAAAGAGTTGATTTTAGGTGATCCATTTGAAAGAGTGAAGACGCGGGTTGCATTCAACAAAGAACAAGCCAACAACGCCTTCATCTCACAACACAAGCCAAAGAACGTCAATGAAGCTCTTGGGGATGATGAGTGGATCCTAGCTATGCAAGAAAAGTTGGAGCAATTTTAAAAGAACAAAGTATGAACCCTAGTGCCAAGACTAAGTGATAGAAAGATCATTGGCACCAAATAGGTCTAACGCGACAAGTTTGATGAAAGCGGCAAAGTGGTAAGGAACAAAGCAAGGTTAGTGGTTCAAGGCTACAATCAACAAGATGGTATAGATTCTGATGAAACATATGCACATGTAGCGAGACTTGAGTCCATTTGTATGTTGCTTGCTTTTGCTAGTTATAAAAACTTTCTTCTGTATCACATGGATGTTAAAAGTGTGTTTTTAAATGGTACAATTGAGGGGGAAGTGTATGTTGCACAACCTCCTGGCTTTGAACATGATAGTTTACCTAACCATGTTTATCTGTTGCAAAAAGCTCTCAATGGACTCAAACAAGCACCTCGAGCTTGGTATGAGAAAATAAAGATTTTTTTTGTTAGATCATGTTTATATCATGCGCAAAGTAGATTCCATCTTATTTCTAAAGTACACTTCTAAAAATTTTCTTATCATTCAAATATATGTTGATGATATCATTTCGGCAGAACTAACCTTGATCTTTGCAAAGAATTTAGTGATCTTATGCAGAGTGAATTTGAAATGAGTATGATGGGTGAGCTCACGTTCTTCCTCGGCTTTCAAATCAAGCAAACTAAAGATGAAAACTTCATCAACTAACGCAAGTACACAAGAGAGCTACTTAAGCGCGTTGGGATGGAGAACACCAAGTTGGGACACACCCATGTCAAACACCGTCAAACTTGATAAGGATGAATAAGGTGAGAAGGTAGATGAGAAGTTCTATAGAGGTATGATCAGAAGTTTACTTAACTGTCTCTAGACCTGATATAATGTTTAGTGTTGGCTTGTGTGCTCGTTTTCAATCAAATCCTAAGAAATCACATCTTATAGCTGTTAAGAGGATTTTAAGGTACTTAGCCAAAATCCAAAATTTTGGACTATGGTATCCCAAGTCAAGGAACTATACTCTTATAGCTTATAGTGATGCAGATTACGCAGAGTGCTTGATTGACAGAAAGTGCACAAGTTGCACTTGCTTTCTCCTAGGACCATGCTTGGTGTTTTGGTTCTCCAAGAAATAGAGCACAGTAGCATTATCAACCACCGAGGCTGAATACATTGCAATCGGAAGTTGTTGTGCCCAGGTCCTATGGATGAAGCAAATGCTCCAAGACTTTAACATTCATTTTGATGCTTCTCCTATATATTGTGATAATACTAGTGCAATTAACTTGTCATATAATCATCTTGCATAGTAGAGCTAAGCATATAGAGGTTCGCCATCATTTTTTTCGTGATCACATTGCCAAAAAGGATATCTATATCACGCATGTGGACACGGAAAATCAGTTGGCGAACATTTTCACTAAACTTCTAGCTAGAGAGCAATTTAACTTTATTAAATCTATACTTCTTATAACTGCTTTGAATGAATCTAATATGCCTTCTAGCTAGTTGTTATCTATCTTATATGCTCTGCTTATGCTTTGATCATCATTGTTTGCTAATATGCTAAAAATCGATTTTCATGTTCTTTTTGCCTTGTTTTTTCTTATTTTTGGGTATTTTTTGCAAACGCTTGTTTTATCGTAAAATAGTACTCAATGATGAGTGATATGTGGCTAAGTATGTTCAAAATGCAAAATGGACTTGAAAAATAAATTTAATTAGCACTCTAATGGTTAGTAATTATAATTTCTAAAGTTGGTTCAGGTTGACCATCGGTCGAGTTGGCAACTCGACCGATCAGTGGCCGAGAGATTTTTTAAAAGTGTCTATCGGTCGAGTTTTCGAGTCACAAAACTCGACCGATTGCCAGGCTGGAGCAAACATAAGTTAGGTTCGGCCGACTTTTCTCCCTCCTAAGAGAAAAATCGACCGATCCAACCTCTAGCTCCCTCAAACTCTCAACCCTAGCTCTGACCTTCCTCTTCCTAGCCCTAGTTTGACCTAGATCGACCTACCTTGACCTCTTTCCTATCAACCCTAGGTCTGTGAATGGGTTTTGGTGGTGTTTCTCTAGCTTTTTCTCTCATTTTCCTCTCCTTTTCGTCTTTATGGCATCCAATAGGAGAAAGAGGGCCGCCCCAACTAGTGCACCTTCATCTTCATCCAACTCTTGCTTGATTCCCTTTGATGACACTTTCTTCGTCTCCAATGAGGCTCTTAATCGGTACAAAGAGCTCCTTCCTAGGAATCTCTTTCCGTTTCGTGCCTTGTTTGAGCCACGCCCACGAAGACAAGAGGTCATTGACCAAGTAGCTAAGTTGTTGTACGATCACCACCTCTCCGCCTTCTGTGTCGAACGCCTGTGCCACAACAATTCCATAACTAGCACAAAAGTTGTTCATGAATTCTATGCTAACTTGCAATGGAATTAGGACACTCGCACCACCACTCAATACTCAAGTAGTCCTAACTTCTATGATCGCCGGAAAGAAATTCCAGGTCTCTGAGGATACCCTGAACATCTTCTTTTCGGGTACTGAAGTGACTAATACCTGGCGAAAGGACTATCTCGAGTATTTTGACCTAGTCAAGCCTGAGGGCTTCTACAAGCAGTATGATCTTACTCTCCCTGATATTCATAAGTTCTTGAATAAGCCTCAATTCCCATATAGGAAGAAGTGCACCCTTCCCTCCTTTGCCTTAAACTTCAAGAGATGCATACTTGCCTTAGTTGTTAACTGCAATATTCATCCAAAAAAAACCAAACTGAAATTGCAGAAAACATTGCGGTAATTATGTACTGTCTCTTGAAGAACATAGGAGTCAAGTGGGCAAGATATGTTCTCCACCATATGAAATGCTTTAACTCAGGCAAGAATACCCGTGGCACCCACCCACCCTACCCAGCCCTGATATGTGGTCTTTTCCGGCTTGCCACTAGCAAATCTGTTTTCCAAGACATGCACTACAAACCTGCCTGGAAAGGAGTTTGCATCAGTGAGACCACACTTCAGAAGTCCGTGCCTATCTCATCCTCTACCACACCTGGTGCCATTACCTCTACATTTACCCGAGCACCTCCACCACCTCAGCCTACCTGACCTGCCCGCGCCTCGTTCTGTGTATCCAATGAAACCCTTATGGGCTACATGATACATCTAAAGGCGTACAACCTCCAAGTTCAAGAACACATGCATCAAGACCTCTGCGTCATCATGTCCAACATGAACATGTCCTGTGCACACCCTTATCCTACCTACCAGCCCTACTCAAGAGGTGACTATGCATCCTATGCATATGATCACTATTACCCTGCCCCTCCGCCTACTTCCGCTGCTACACCCTCTGCTGCTGGTGAATCTACCCATGGAGTGTTGCCTCTGACAGCTGGCCACTTGGCCACTCTGCTTGCTAGTCTTGGCAACTATGCTCCTTCCTTCCCACAGGCCAACGAGCTCCATGCTCTTGGCTTGTCTTAGGATGAGCCAAATGCCCATTGGCCCGGCCGTAGTTTTGATTCCCTTGCTGATGAGAAGATGTCAGACCAGGCTGATGAGGAGGTTGTTGCTGATGAAGAGGCTGATGAGGATGATGATGTTGATGGCTCTGATGGGTTTGCTGGTGCCTCCGGTGATGAAGGTGATGTTGTTCTCACTGTTGTACCTTCAGACGGAAATGATGACTACGAGACAGATGCTTCTGATGTTGATAATGATGATGTTGTGGACATAGATAGCTTAGATGTTTAGTTTTTCTAATTTTTAGTCTAGATGCTAATCATATATATCTTTCTAGACTATTTTGTATCACAAACATCTGGGCACATTTTCTGAGTTGTACTATTTTATCATCTAGTTTTCATCGTTTTGGCTTGTCGTTGTTTTCTGAGAACATGCTCTCTGTGTTGTAATCTTAATCTCTTGTACAATAACTCTTTGATTTCCTATATCTCATGAGTTTGTGCCATGTTTTACCATATTTTGATTATGACTTAGATTGTTTGTTTCTCTCATATCTGTTTAGTGTATGTTTTGAGATTGCATGTTGTGGTTGTATGTTTGTTTGTGCATGGAGAAAACCCATTTTCGTGCTCTTCTACACCCTTCCTTTTTTATAATGTCAAAAGGGGGAGAGAAGTTCAATGTTTTCAAGCTCAACCATATTGCTTTTATTGCCTATATGATCCTTTTCTTGTTTATTATATGTTTTATCATGTAACTTGCTAAAGGACCATATCGTATATATATGTCATGTTGCTTTGTGTAGATAGACTAACTATGCAGGTAAGAATAAGCATAGATTGAGTGGGGGGGGGCAATTCACATTGTTCAAATCATGACCCCCCTACAATTCACAAGGCAAAGGTATAACCTTACATATCCTTTTCAATATGATTGAGGAATTGTTTGTCATTGTCAAAAAGGGGGAGAATGTTGACTTGAGAGTTCTACATTGTCCATATTTTGATAATTACTTAACCACTCCATTCCTATGTATCTAATATGTTTGTTCAAGATTGATTTCAAGCTTTAGGTATATGAAAAGGATCAAATTACACAAGCCCTAGCTTGTTCAAGTTCAAGTCAAAAACAATGCAAGTGCGCGTTTTGGGAAATCACTCCAAATGACCTTAGATGATTTTTGTAATCACCTGTATTAATGATATGACATGTAACTAAGATGAGAAAAAATTAGGGACAACTAATTCCAACGTTTGATTACTCAAAAGTCAATTTAGAAAATTTGTCACGGGCTGTTTATCGGTCGAGTTGGAAACTCAACCGATCTAGTGATGGATTTTCTGACGAGACCAATCGGTCGAGTTGCACACTCACAGAACTCGACCGACCGACTCACTAAGCAAAACGGATTTTAGCTCATTGATCGAGTTGTCCAGAACAAACTCGACCGATTGTTTGAAAATTGCCTTTGTCTCTTAGTGGATCGGTCGAGTTACCTTTATTGGAACTCGACCGAATGTACTGTACGAAAACGCAGAAAAAGTGATTATAACCGTTGGTGAGTTGTTTTGAGCGAGAATAGATCTGTTGCAACTTGGAAAATGGCTATATTTCGCCCTTAAGTGATCCCACACTCAAGGGAACACCCCCAACTATAAATAGGACCCCTTGGAGTTCATTCCAACTTTGCTCATTCATGCTATTCTAAGTCTTTGCTATAGTTGAGTGTGTTACAACTCCTTGAGCCCCTTTCTCTCTCTCATTTACATAGCATTTCGTGATTATGAGTGAGTTAGGCTAGTTGTAAGAGAGCTACTTCCTTGTGGATGTAAAACTCTCATTCCATTCCATCTTCCCTACCCCTTTTCTCAAAGAAGCAAAGGTGAAGCAAACTAAGGTGAAGTTGTTGTTGTTCTTCTTCAAGGTTGAAGAAGAGGTGAAGATCTTCTCCAGGTGAAGGAGAAGGCAAAGGTTGAAGATCCAAGAAGAGTGGGTAATTCATTGAACGCTGAAGACTTGTGCAAGAGTAGGTAAGTCCTTGGAGAAGGCGGAAGACTCTTTGCAAAGTGGGTAAGTCCTTGGTAAGGTTGAAGACTCTTTATAATGGATAGGTAAGTCCTTTGGTGGGTCTTGTGTTGTAACTCTTATAGGTAAATATATAGAGGAAAGCACTTGCAAAGTCCTAGAGGATGACCTCTCTAGGTAGTGGATTGACTCTCTCCTAGTTTGGAGAGTGGAACCACTCTAAACGACCTTGTCCAAGCTTGTTTCATTTTCTCTCATCCTTGCTATGCTTGTTAGTTAGGACTTCAAATTGCTCTTAAGCTATTGGTTTTGATTGATATAATTTGGAGGTCTAACTTATCTTGTGAGAATTTTTAAAGCTCTATTCACCCCCCTCTAGAGCCATAGATCCAACACATGCCACTGATGTTGCCCCGTTCTGCTACTGTTGCTACCCACTATGGCACAGCCAAATATGCAAGCAGTCACACAACTACATTCTGATGGCCAATCATGACACCACATAGATGTTGCTCCAGTTTATTTTAGGCACCGCCACTAAGCTGTTGCTGCATCAACACCGTGCCATCACAACTGCTATTGCACAGCCAATACAACAGACACAGCAACATGGTATGACAGCAACATAGTGGGACTATTCGACGTTAATGATCATTCATCCATTGGAGGCTAATATGTATAGAGCTGTTGGAATGGTTTTGACAACCCAATCGACAAAAATAAAACTCAACATGATGATTTAATATCTTTTCCCTAATGAAGGAACCCCATTGTAGATAGTTGAATACGATGTCCACAACCGTAACACCTATCATGGATGGATTGAGACTTCATTTTATTTACTGCAAATGATTGCAGCAATGCGCAAATTTTACCGCTGCATTGAAACAACCATCCATAGGGCACTCAATTCTTGAATGTCACTGATGATGTTGCTATCAAGATCTTCTATGCCATTCTGCTTCGAGCTTGTGAACATGATCTCTTGATTCACAATCAAATGCCACTCTCTCAAGAATCAGTTCATGGATCTCCTATGGATCTACTCCAATCAGAAACTCAATGTGCACAGACTAAGGCTCTGATACCACTAACCAGTTGATGGGATAAAAAGAAGATGGAGAGAATTGTATTGATAGAGAAGAAGCATGGAAGTAGAAACAAGCAAAGACAATGCATTATTATGTGGATTTAGGAGTTTGACTAAATCCCTTGACCCTATGCCCTTCCTCAATCCGTGATTACACACCGGAGGAAGAAGAATTACAAGGTTCACTCGGGAAAGAGGTCTGAGAATAACCATAGAAATCTCTACGAAACACCATCGTGTTGGGGATCATTTCTCTTGAGCTAGTGATGCTTCCACAGCTTCTGGACGACATAGAGGGATCTGTTTAGGAGCTGTATATCCCTCAATTCCAGTTGGACACAAAAAAAAATCCAGGATTGGCATGTCATAGCCGGAGTGGTCATCACAATGTGGTCTTGATAAAGTTGTGGCTCTTCTGATCCCAGCTATTGGTGTAGTTCAAAGTAGTGAGGGTTGTCATGCCATGTTCGCAGGGTGTTTTGACCTCTTCACCTTTGACTGGTAATTACTAGTTACTAGTCTAACGGCTGCAAAAACCAGTACATGATGATTTCTAGACTTGTAGACTTCAGGTGCAAATACTCATTATGGTCGTGAAAATTGTCACGGAGTCAAGGGTGAACCATGTTGCCTTCTGTAATCTCATTGTGTCTTGTCTTTGATATGGTCCTAGCACCGATCAGACGGCTTTGAAAATAAGAGTTTGAGGCACCAATTCCTAATAGTAATCTAATATCATGGTAAACGGAAATCTTCATACTCATAGCATCATTTTTATCTATGAAACGGGTCAAAAGGCAGATATAATGATTCTGGATCAACTAAGTGCCATTCAATTAATAGGCATCAACAGGTGTCTAGAGTAGTAAAATATTATTTGAGAACATGGAAAGAATATGTGGATGTCGTCCTTTATATGAAAGTTAAATTATGCACTACAAAGGTTAAAAAAGCATAAGGGTGGGTTAAAAGTAGTGGGTGCTTGCGTTGTGTTTAATCTGATCCAGGTAAAATATTTATACATATTGTTGCCGAGCATAAAGTCATACTTCTAATCCCGATAATTCAATACAGTTTCTACTTGTCTCAGTTTGAAAAGGAACAAAAAACCATCCTTAGGTTCTCCTCACTGGTATTACTCCCTTCCTTGAGGACAAAACAAGGTCAGATATTTGTCTTCAACTGCAGTTTCCTCACTTGTTGCAGCAGGACTGCATAGCTCCCACAGAACAGTTGGATTACTAACATGTACATATCAGTTACACTTCGCAGTTAAACTACAAATTTACCTGGCAGTTCTAAAAAGCCACATTGACTTAACATATAGCAGCATTGAAACTTCTCCTTGAAAACTATTCATTTCATATTGCTTGGGTGCCTTCGTATTTATACTGCGCTCTTTCTAGATAATGATCCACAAAAGGAAGAATAACAATCCTCTCCGGCTATTTAGATAAAAGTTGCAGAGAGAAATTCGTTCTATGATTTTGTATATCAACTTACTGACTTGAGCTGGAGTCAAGACGGAAGATGCCAATTTAAGTAATACAGGAAAAAAAATCTGCGGCAAAATTCGCAAAGGAACACTAATAATCATATTTGATAAAATCGAATAGCGATTCATGCACTGAACCACAGGATCAGTGAGCTCTGTTGCGACGATTATTGCACAGCTCTAGTGTAGAAAAGAAGGGCGTCCCACCGGCCCCTTGACCGACACAGTAGCTTGAGAAGAATGATTAAAAGCAATACTGCATTGTCATCCATGCCAATTGAAAGTCAAACTCGTCCTCGTTCTAAAGGGGAACAAAGAATTCACTTTCGCGTACCTATGTTTTTGCATTTACCAAAGCTAGGAAGAAGCCCACGAGCCTGGAGGAAGCCATAGGCGCTGCCAACTAGCTTCATGTCGTCGGCGTTGACACAGGTGTCCAGCACCTCCCAGTCCCTTTCAGGTCGAAGACGCAGTGACTGAAGGTACGACGCCGCGGATGACGAGGCATCCCGAATATTTTGGAGGGCAGCGTCATCAGCTGCAGCCATGGATTTCAAGAAGCGGAGGGCTCGGGGCAGGTCCTTCTCCCGCACAGCGTCCTCGTACTCCCGCCATGGGGTATCCTTGAGTGCCGCAACGCGGAGGGTGCGGTGGATTGGTGCCCTCTTGTTTATGGCAAAGGGAACATGGTTCTGCGGAGCAGAGGGGCGAGACGGAGAAAGATTCGAGAGTGCAGTGGATGAATGGAGGAGCGACGTTGGCAGGGGAGATCGTAAGAGCGCAGCCATTGGAGCCAGCGGGAGTTGGGATAGAGAAGCTATGCCTATATCGGCCGGTGAGAAAAATATGTAATCAAAGAATTTCCATGGCAGATTAATATTATATATTGCGTAGAAATTAGACAAAATAACTAACTTTGTTTGCCAACATTTATATTTGTTGGATTTGCTCACATCTGGTTCCGGCTAAATAACAATTTTGTTGTTGCAAAAGTAGGACTATAAATGGGTAGGATATGGTGCGGGTTATGGGCATATTCATAATCGTAACCATTTAGTTAAATAGGTATAGATATGTGTATATACTCACTTTTTCAAGAGTTATACTCTAATCATACTCATATCCACATAACCATTGTGTATATACGGTTATGAATAGACTTGCTACAATTAAACACCCCAAACTTTGGTACAACAGACACCAGGGTACTAGTACGGCATGTTTGGTTCGCACGAGAGGATTAGAATGGGATATGTATGGTCGTGTTTGGCAATGGACTGGACCGGGATTTGGGCGTGTCGCGTAGCGCCACGTCGGCCCAATCCAGTCCGGCTTGGGCGAGAAATGCATTTGGCAACCAACTCATTTTGATCCCCATTTTGGGATAACGGAATCCCATTATCTGGTTTAACTCAGTCCCCATCGAGGCAGGATTGGAATTCTCAGTCCGGTTTGGCCCGACACCACCCCCATGCCCCTGATCCCTCGCAACCCCGCAACCCTCCCTCTCCCTCTCACCCTAACCTTCTCCTCTCGGCGATCTCCCTCCTCGCGACGCTTCGCTACAGTCGCCCATCTTCACAACTTTTTGTCCGTGAGAAGTAAAAGTGAAGGCTGCTCGAGGTCGCATATGGAGTCCAGTGGTCGTCGGGTGAAGCGTCCGTGTGGAGCATCAATGTTGCCGCCTGCCACCGCCGGTCTACCTGGGCGGCTAGCTCCCTCAAAAGCAAGGTACCCATGCCCTGCCCTGCTCTTCTCTACTACCTGCTCTGACATTGATTTGTCTTGTCGACGCACAGAAGAAACCCTAGCTCGCCCAAGGCAAGAAGAAACCCTAGCAAGTGTATGTGTGCCTTCTTATTCCTCTCCTTCTACTGTGAGGTTCTACACTTCCACATACGCCTTTTGGAAGAGCTGTTCGCGGAAGTTGGTCGTCGTCATTTGTTGCTGAACTGCAGTGGTTCTCCTCAATCGTGCTCCGACGGCCCTGCCCAGACCTACGATTCTGCACTCTGTCGTCGTTCTCACCCCCTTCTGCTCAGGTTGGTCACAAATTAGGGTAGAGTGTGCTTTGTTTGTGAGGTCGATTAGGGCATACATACAACAATCAGGCATGTGTATCGATTAAGTGGCAAATGAGCCGACAATATCTGCAAATATTTGAATCGTTATGTATGACGCTGATTTATTCTACTTCTAACTACTACTGTTATCTAGAAATGCATCAATTTACCGCTATTATGTGTGTCTGTGTGCTAAGTTATAGCAGTATCTAGTAACCCTATAGAAAATAAAAGCAACTAGAATGCATGATTTTCGAGATTTTTGCCGGCCAGGTTATTTTGAGGATATCAATTTGTGTTAGTAGACCATAGTTGTTAGTCTTGTCCTAGATTTCCTTTTCTGTCATTTGTTTTTCCTCCCCTGGTTTCTGGTTTATGTGACTTTGTCTTTGTTTTTCTAACATGATTGGGCAGTAATGGCTGTTAATGTCTTGGACATATCTGTTTGCCATACCTTTATTTAATGTTCTATTTTTTGTGATACTATTATGATATCATAATAGTAGCATCAATTGCATATGCTTTTTGGAAAGAACAAGTGAACCCAATATGGCATAATTCTACACATTTTTTAGTTCTCTATTGAAAGCTAGCTTGACTTATAGTACTTATTTAATTTTATTTTATGATTTTATCAAGTGAAAAGGATGTTATTGTGAATGTTGCATATAAAAATTAGGACTCCTATATGTTTTCATCCCAATGATTTTTAATCAAATGAAATTAAATTTATGCACAATCATTCATATGATTCATGTATGTCTGTGTTGGTATTACATATAGAATATGCTCACGTGGTTTCAAAGTGGATATGAATCTGGATTTCAGCTTTCATTGATTTACAGTCAACTTTCCTCTCTATCTTGCATTTAGAGTATCCATTATTAATCCTACAATATATACCATGGATGAACCTAATTTTTGCCTACATTAGCTCACCATGAGCAGGTAGTATCTTTGATTTGGCATGTGGGAGCAGAGTCATTGTTATTTCATGCTTATGATGAGCTTTTAATGAATTAAATGTTGTATCTAAATGTTACTCTTGATTTTTTGTTATCTTGATTTTATGTGTTGTTGATTGATCACCTATAATACAATTGTTATATCTTTATATGTGTTTTGAGATCGTACATTGATCAATAAGTAAATTTGAATGCAAGATATCAATCTATCATATGGTAGTGGTTAGGTTAAGAGGGGAAACAACTGGAGATTTAAAACTTGTCTAACTAAATAAATGTGAGGTCTAGCTTAGGTTAATCTCTACATCTATAGAGTGATGCCTGGAAAAGTTTTTTCCCTATATAAATGAATAATTTGTTTATTGTGTGGTATTTTACCATGAGATATGTGGCTAGGTGAAACCCACTGCTCAAGATTTTTCTCTTCATTTAATTAAACACATTAGTCTATGTTTTATTTCTTCTTTGTTAAATTGTTTTCAGTTCATGTAAACCACCAATTAATCATAAAAAAGATCAAGCTTATTGAAACATTTGAATTATTGTGCTTAACAACATTTGACTCCTCATGGAGATGACCTCTATTAGGGCAAGTGGTTTGAGTTCTAACATGTATTCAAAATTCATGCAAATATACTAATAGTTTACTATTATGCACGGTATTATCTATCAAAATGGATGAAATTTTTATATTCCTTAAAAAAAATTATGTGTGCTTGGATATGATGGAAACGATCCCAAAATGATGGATAGAGATAGAAATTCACATCTAGTTGAATATTTTAAATAGAATTGTACTAATTCACAACAGAGAAAGTGTGGTGCTACCTATATATACATCTAGTTGAATATTTATCTATAAAAATGCTTAGCACGTATCTTCTGCTAGTAACCCTATACAACAGACCACCTGTGGTACTAGCTTTTCGAGCTGTTGCACCTGCTTACTTCTTATTTTAGTTTTTCAACTGTTTGCTTGTGTTTTTGGTTCAGCTATGATCTTGCTCAGTTGTTGATTGAGCTCCCTATATATGCTTGTTTGACTGTTATTTCGTGACTGGTCTATGAATTACAACACGTAATTGTATGCACATTTGTCCTATCAATTTACACGTTTGAATAGTTTGTTATGGGCTAATTGGTTCATTTTTATGTGTCTTTAATTTAAGAAAAAGTCATCTTGATGTCATTCAAACTGCTATTTTTTAAATGTTGCATTTAGTGTTGAGTATTACAATATTCTAGGTCTGTGTATGTTACATCAACGTAATTGTATGCACATTTTTCCATCATGACATATGTCATACGACCCCTATGTGGTGATTGCTCGAATATGTGTGTGTGTCTCTACAGTCTGATTGTGTGTTTATTGTCTATCCTATAGAATTTTACTGTCTATAGTTTAGCAAGATTGTATTTAAGGGCATGTATTTAAGGCCATGCTTTGCTTTGTGCAAGGGTAGAAGTAACACATGTCAGATACTAATTTATTCTTATCATTGTAAACAACACTCACTGTCATTATATACTGCAGCAACTACATGAGTATGTCTTACGTAGACCCGAAGCACCGTATTGTTTGGTCAAGAGAGTCTGATGCCGCTCTAGTAACAGTATTGCAGAGACAATATGACTTAGGAAGGTGTATTGACGGCCATTTTACTAAGGACTCTTGGAGGGAGGTAACTTCTGATGTGCATAATAGGATGGGGAAGGACACGGGTAAGTTAGACTAGTTCAAAACTCGGTGGAAAAACCTGAGGAAGGACTACGCCACTTTGAAGCTTGTGACCAACAAGAGTGGCGTTGGATGGGATAACACAAGGCACATGCCCACACTGCCTGACACCCCTGAGTGGAGGTAGAGCATTGTGGTATGTACAGTAATCACATTCTTAACCCCAACAAAGTAATGTCCTACATCTACACTTACATTCCCTAATACATTTTTTTTAATACTCAGGCAAACAAGGACCTTGCTAGGTTGCTTAGGTGCCCCTTTCCCCACTACTATGACATCGAGATTGTAAGGACCCTGACCTTCGTTTAGGGTTTACCCTGTTTGCTTTGCTTAACCTTAGTGGTTTGGTGCTTGCTAATCACTTTTAGTGGTGATTAGGGTTTGGTTGTGCTTTGTTGAGAGTTGTAGGGGCTACTTGCAAATAACCCAAGTTTACGGTTTTGTGTGCAAGTTTGCCATCTTGTGAGATGTTTCCCTCTCTTTGCTTCCTCTAGGGTTGAGAGGAAGGCTTGGGCTTGTTGTTTGAAGTTTCTTGGGCCTTGGTTGAGTTGTTTTGGGCCTTGAGGTGTCTTGTTTGGGCTTGGTTGAGCCTTGTGTCGGCCAACAACCATGTGTGTCGCCCAGGTACCTTGGTGTGTCGCCCAGTGGAGCTGCTGGTTGTGTCGCCCATGATGCTTGGTCTTGTTTGGTGGACACTTGGTGCATATCTTGGACAAGTGTCTTAGACCTTGCTAGAGTGGTGGCTTGAGCCCTAGGACAAGTGTCCCTTGGGTGGACGACACATAGCATGGATCTACCTTATTTTCTCCTCCCTTTCCTTCTATATATGTGGTTCTTTCCCTTGCCTTAGCTTCCTTTGATCCTTTGGTCTCTCCTCCACCTTGAGTGCACGACACTCCTTCCTTCTTTGCTTATGTAGGCCAATACACTTCCTTGGATTAGCAGTGGTGGCCGATACACCCCCTTGGAGGAGCTGTGGTGGATGATATCCCTTGGACCTTGGAGTTCTTCTTCTTCCTTGGAGCTTGGAGCTTAAGGCGGGTTGCATAACTTCTAACCCTAACTCCTTTACCTCTAGCTATGATCTTGTTGCATGTTAGTAGTTAGTTCCTTGCTTTTGTACCTTTGGTGGCTGATCCTCCTTAGGGTTTAGGGTTTCCTTGTGATCTAGTACACCTTGCTCTCTAGGGTTTGAGTTTCCTTGTGCTGGAGGTTGATGGTGACCCCTATTGGGTGATACCCTCTCTTGTCTTGGTGTGTTGGACGACATGACTGTCTTTGTGTTGGACGACAGGAGTGTTCTTGGTGTTGGGTGATATCCTTGCTCTTATGATGGGCGATAGGTTGAGCTAGAGGAGTGTTGGCCGATATGGTGGTGTTGGACGACATGATGGTTCTTCTTGTGATGAGCAACACCTTTGTTATTATGATGGACGTTAGACCAGGAAGTGGCATGATGGTTTGCTTGAGTTGAACGATAGGGCCTTGTTTGGCAAGCTTGTTTGGGTTGGACGATAGGCTAGTGTGAGTGTTGGCCGATATAGTTGTGTTGGGCAAGTAGGGTTGGTAACGGGCGATACATCTTGAGCTTGTGACGGGCGTCACGCCTCTCGCTTTGGTGTGTATCGGACGATAGGCCTTGGTTGGTGGTTGCACATTTTGTGGAGTGTTCCTTCTCCCTCCCTCTCTCTCTCTCTCTCTTGGTGGTTGGAGATGGTGGTGATCTGGCCGTTATGCTAGCAGGAGTATCGGGCGTTGTGGTTGGGGTGCTGTGACGGGCGTCACCCTCCCTGGTGTGTCAGCCGACAGGAGGTGTGACAGGTGTTGCCCGATACACATGGAATGCCCGACACCCTCTATGACACGCGTTATCTCCTGTAACGCTGTGTCGCGCAGCGTTACTGCTTTGTGAACCAGCCGTTGTTGTTGGTGTTTGGGTGAGGGTTGTAAGGAGTTTTAGTGAGGGTCTTGTGATCTTCCAGCGACAGACCCTTGTTTTATGAAAGTGAATGATTATGCACAAACAATAACAATGTTAATGATAATAATGATGCTGATAATAGTAGTGATGGTAATAATGTTAATGGTAGTAGTGATGATAATAAGGAAGGTAGAGGTAATGATATGCATGATGTGATCCTTGTGCTTATCTGTTACTGATAAGGTGAATGGTGGTAGTTACACTAGTAGTTTGCACAATGATAATGGTAATGATAGTGGATGGTGACAATAATGATAGTGGTAATAATAATAGTGCTTGTTCTGTATATTCAACATGACTGCTTACATAAAGTAAACATCTTGTTTATTCGTATAATTCTGAGATGAGGATAAGCATGGGTATGGTTTGATGTGCTTTATACACTTGATCACCAAATAGTGTAAATGACAAGTATAGCATCTCGAATATCATCTTGTGATAATAAGTATAGTCCTTATGTTGAATCTACGATTATTGTGTATCCTAACCGATGGAGGGATGATTAAGCCATGAAAAGGCTATGAGACATATGTGATGAGTAACATCACTTTGATAATTATTCTATAAGGTTGTATGTATGATGTGTTGGTCCCATGATGTTAATGCAAGCCTTGAGAGGCAGTGGCAATACATGATGAGGGGTTGAGATTCCGTGGTATGTGGTGATCCTTGAGATGGATCTAGATGGTTGGCAAGAGGCCAAGTAGTAACATGTGATGTTGGATCCTTGAGATGGATCATGTTGATGTGGTTACAATAATAAAATAATGATGAGTTTATGTTATTTACTTTCTGTTATATCTTGCATGTTATACAACTTGGTTGAATCTTGCAATCCATCTAAAAGACACTAATTAATCACAGTGAAATATATCATGTAGTTGCCCTGGCCATAGATCCATCATCGTCAGGATTTGGTGATGGTGAAACAGGTTCTCCTACGGGTTAACCTGGAAGCACATATTGTTGAATATGTGTAGGTTGCTCCTTGCCTGAAAATGAGGAGGTAAGAGTGTAACTTCAGTTGCAGACTCAGATATATGTATGAAGAGCATGGTGAACATGCCCATGGCTCAGGATATGTGATGTGAGGAGCATGAATGCATTCATGGCTCAGAGCACGGTGAACAGGCACGTGGCTCAGTTTTACTAGCGCCGAGACCTGTTCCAAGGCGGGCTAGAGTGAGGGTAGCCTATGGAGCTGACCCTGTGGCTTAGACCACTTCAGCATGTGACTACGGTCCTGCTTGTGTTGTACTCGTGTACTGACCACGAGGTGGGAGGTCGTGGAGTCCGGCTCTTCCATTGACCTTGTATGGCACCGACTTGGGTTTCGTAACCGAAGGTTGGATTTGAATGGTACGGTTCACTTCCTCAGGGCATAACAATACGTAATACAGCCGTTTAGTACTTTACTGCTTAAGATAAACACGAAACATTGGTTGAAGCCTTGTTTGTGTAATATCTCTGTTATACCTTGCAGTTACTTCTATAGTCATCAGGTATGTGGTAATATGTCTTATCTTGATAATCAGGTTATGTGGTATCATATTTCTGATAATCATGTTATATAGTGATATATCTTATCTTGTCAATCATGTTCCATTTAGAGATACTTGGTTATATGCTTTTGTACAACTGGTAAGCTTGTCGGTAAGAAATGCTTTGCTTTATATAGATTTCTCTTGCTATACCAATTATTAGTTATCTACTGTTATAGTTTATCTTGCTGAGGTTCTGTAGTTGCGGTGGGGAGTTATGTTTCCCGCTGGGACAATGTTCAATTGTCTCACCCCGCTAGTTTACACCCTTTTTAGGTGGTCGAGCTAGATGTGGTGGTGGTCGTGGTGTTGCGGCCGAGTAGCTTGACGAGCAATAGAAGGCGGGCGATGGATATGCTGCTGTTTTGGACGTTTTGTAGTAGAGTCTAGAGTCATCCCTGTACTCTCAGGTCCTTGGTAGTGTTTTGATGTTATTTCACGATGAACGATCGATAATGTTGTATATCCTGCTGTTGGCCGGATGTGGGCCTTTCTGTATATGAACAGGTGGTGAACTCATATGACGGATGGACAACTGTTCCTTGAAGTTGTGAACACGTATCAGATCTCGTGTATGTATATATATGACATGTTTCTGTGCAGGATGAGGACTGGAATGTAATAGTTTCACAGTTTATCAGTTTTCCGCAATCGGTTTTAATTAACATGTGTTTTCATAATCTGTGGTTATGGTGATTTTCGCACATTTTCGTGTAACACCTCGTTATTTGTGTGATAATGGGATGTGTTGCCACAATTTTTGGTATCAGAGCTTTAGGTTCGCTGAGTCTATAGGGATTTAGGACTAGGTGAGTCTGTTCTTATGAGTTTTCCAGGTTTTCTTACAAAATCTTCTGCCCTCAGCGGAAGAAAAGCCAAGATGTCTAGAAACCATGAAGAACACTCTGCTGAGTACAGTGATGTTGCATCGGTTGATGGAGCAGATGGACAGGCACATGAAGATCAGGTGCCTAAGGGTACCCAATTTAACCCAGCCATACTTGAACATCCTGCTTACCAATAGCTTATGGGGCAGTTAATGGCTATGATGAATCTCATGGTCGAGCGATTACCAGTGCCTCCTCCACAAGCACAGGTTCCCCATGGAGAAGCATTGGGTATTGGGAAGACCTTCGAGCGGCTTCGCCGAGTTGGGGCTTCGGAGTGTGCTGGAACGGCTGATCCAGCGGATGCAAATCTGTGGCTGACAAGTCTCGAGAAGGCTTTCTGGATCCTTGACATCCCCGAAGAAGACAAGGTAAAGCATGATGTCTACCTTCTGAAAGGTAGTGCTGGTCACTGGTGGACCATCGAGGAAGAGAAGCGGCCTGGCGAGGTGATCTGTTGGGAAGTGTTCTGATGCGAGTTCGTCACCAGATACTTCCCAAAGATGTATCTGGATGAGAAGGTGAGTCAGTTCGAGAACCTGAGACAAGGAATGATGAACATCACTGAGTATGAAGCTAAGTTTATGGATCTGTTGAGGTTCTGTCCTCACATGGCGGCAACAGATGAGGAGCGGATCAGACGCTTCGAGAAGGGTTTGAGTGCTGAGTTGAGAACCTCGGTATCTGCGTTGGAGAACCGAGAATGGTTTGCTACGTTCGTGGAATCTGTTCGACGGATCGAGAGGACAGTAAGGGAGAAAAGAGAGTCTATGTCTCACAAAAGACCTGCTCAGTTTTAAGGACAGAGGTTTGGTGGCTTTAAGAAGCCCCGGTTTTCAGCACCGTCAGCGATGAGAAGTTCTGGTGTACCATCTCAGTGGTCTCTGAGTAAGGGGAGAGGTTATGTTTCTTCACCGTCTAAGGCGCACAGTTCAGCTTCTGTGGCAGTGACAAGGCCAGCTAGGCCACGGTTTGAGGACAAGTCATGTCATCTTTGTGGACAAGTCTGGCATTGGAAGTTCAATTGCTCGAATAGAGATGTTGAAGTGACGTAGCAACCGAGACAGAGTTTTCAGAGGTCAGAGAGACCACAGCCCAGCGGTAGCAAAGGACGAGGACGCGGTCAGGCATCTCCAGCGGGATCGTCTGCTCAAAGAAGTAGAGGTCGTGGACAGCAAGCAACGACTCGATTCTATGCCATGAGTCAGCCGGAGGCGATAGTCAACCCGCGAGTGGTGACATGTCAGATAGAGTTATTTCATTCTGATATGTCTTCTTCTTGCTTTATATCCGTTCTGGTTGACCCGGGTGCTACACACTCTTTTATCGCCTATAGTATGCTTGAAAACTATCGTTTACTTGTTAGCTGTAAGAAGGATAGCTTGTTGTTAGAAACCCCTCTTGATGGTTCCTCTTTGCTTTGAGAAGAGTGTCCATCTTGTGTCTTGTCTTTTTCGGGACACCGTATCCAAGTGGATCTTATACCACTTGATATGCATGGTTTTGATGTTATCCTTGGGATGGATACCTTAGAGAAGTATAAGGTTGTTTTGGACTGTGGTTCCAAGCAGGCAGTGTTTGATGTTGCCGGAGAGAAGTGGATCTTCTAGGGAGATAGGAAGATTCTTACGAAGTGTTTAGTGTCAGCTATGGTGGCAGATAAGTTGTTACGACAAGGATGTGAGGCGTTCTTAGCTCACGTGGTGGATACCGTTGTAGTTACCAAGGGGAAAGGTCCTAGTTTTGAGGAGGTGTCAGTGGTTCGAGAGTTTGCAGACGTGTTTCCTGAGGAGTTTCCTGGTGTTCCTCCACCCCGAGAGATTGATTTCGAGATCAATCTGGTTCCAGGAACACAGCCAATTGCATAATCACCGTATAGGATGGCTCCAGTAGAGATGGTAGAGTTGAAGAAGAAGTTGCAAGAGTTGTTGGAGAAAGGTTTTATCCGACTGAGTACGTCGTCGTGGGGTGCTCCCGTGTTGTTCGTTAAGAAGAAGGATGGTTCGATGCGGTTGTGTATAGATTACCGACAGTTGAATAAGGTCACGATCAAGAATAAGTACCTGTTGTCGAGGATAGATGATTTGTTTGATCAGTTGCCGAGGATAGATGACCTGTACCAAGGCGGGCTAGAGTGAGGGTAGCCTATGGAGCTGACCCTGTGGCTTAGACCACTTCAGCATGTGACTACGGTCCTGCTTGTGTTGTACTCGTGTACTGACCACGAGGTGGGAGGTCGTGGAGTCCGGCTCTTCCATTGACCTTATATGGCACCGGCTTGGGTTTCGTAACCGAAGGTTGGATTTGAACGGTACGGTTCACTTCCTCAGGGCATAATAATACGTAATACAACCGTTTAGTCTTTACTGCTTAAGATAAACACGAAACATTGGTTGAAGCCTTGTTTGTGTAATATCTCTGTTATACCTTGCAGTTACTTCTATAGTCATCAGGTATGTGGTAATATGTCTTATCTTGATAATCAGGTTATGTGGTATCATATTTCTGATAATCATGTTATATAGTGATATATCTTATCTTGTCAATCATGTTCCATTGAGAGATACTTGGTTATATGCTTTTGTACAGCTGGAAAGCTTATCGGTAAGAAATGCTTTGCTTTATATAGACTGCTCTTGCTATACCTGTTATTAGTTATCTGCTGTTATAGTTTATCTTGCTGAGGTTCTGTAGTTGCGGTGGGGAGTTATGTTTCCCGCTGGGACAATGCTCAATTGTCTCACCCCGCTGGTTTACACCCTTTTTAGGTGGTCGAGCTAGACGTGGTGGTGGTCGTGGTGTTGCGGCCGAGCAACTTGACGAGCAATAGAAGGCATGTGATGGATATGCTGCTATTTTGGACGTTTTGTAGTAGAGTCTAGAGTCATCCCTGTACTCTCAAGTCCTTGGCAGTGTTTTGACATTGTTTCACGATGAACGATCGATAATGTTGTATATCCTGCTGTTGGCCGAATGTGGGCCTTTCTGTATATGAACAGGTGGTGAACTCATATGACGGATGGACAACTGTTCCTTGAAGCTGTGAACACGTATCAGATCTCATATATGTATATATATGACATGTTTCTGTGCAGGATGAGGACTGGAATGTAATAGTTTCACAGTTTATCAGTTTTCCGCAATCGGTTTTAATTAACCCGTATTTTCATAATATGTGGTTATGGTGATTTCCGCACGTTTTCGCGTAACACCTCGTTATCTGTGTGATAATGGGATGTGTTGCCACAGAGATGATGGAGGGGAGGAACATTGCTCGAGGACACCATGCAATGTCTTCCACAAACACATAAATCACTTCCGACGTTGCCTCCGAGGATGATGTTACTGTCGACTTAGATGTGTCTGCTACACCCATGCACACAGAAACTGCATCAGGGGAACTGAACATACGCGCATATGGGATGCAAAGCGAGGGTGACACCGGGGGAGGTGGAACGAATACCCTGAGTGTTGGGGGGAGGACTCCTCTTGCCCATAGGCGTAGGAAGCGACCATCAATGCCGCAGGAGCAATGTGTGATTTCTAATGAAGTGTTATCTGAATTCACACAGGTGTACGCAAAGGTTCACGAGTTAGGCACGGGTGTGGCAACCAGATCCTTTGAAAAAGAAGAGTTTGTAACCATTTTACAACATTTCAATGACACTTTCCCCGATACCCCCACTGCTATTTTTACAACACTTGTGAACGCCATAAAGGACTCAACAAACCGCAACATCTACCTCAGCCTTCAACACACCCCTCAAAAGATACCAATATGGTTACAAGACCTTTGGGAAAGGTCCCAAGTTGGCAATGCAACAACAATACCTTCAATGTCATCCTATTTTGTGCCATCTCAGCAACCATTTGTGTTGCACACCCCACCACCCGACTTCAACAACATATCGAGCATACCTTCCATGTGGTATACTCCATCCAATGATGCTGGCCCTTCAGGATCATAAGTGGGAACTACCTTTTTCCATTATGTTTGCTATGTTTCAAACCATCAATTTATATTTGCATAACTGTTGTAATAATTACTTTCCCATACAGACATTTAAATTTTCTTCAGTGTTGTAATAATTGCTTTACCGTACAGATGTTTATTTTCCATACAATCTAATTTATTTGTAGCCTTCAAGCCGTTGTTTCACATGTCAACTGGTTTATATTATGTTCAAGTAGTTATTATCTTATTAATATCATTTTACTTGTAGGCATCATGTCTGCCAGTGACCAAACACAATCACCTGACCTCCTCACACACATTTTAGACACCTTGTCTGGTCCAGCAAATCACATTGTCGATGCAATTGCTGAGTCGATTGCGAACTCCATCATAGATGACATTTCCATTGATGCCGACATACCACCCACAATACCTAGGTCAGTTAGCATAAGGAGTGGCCACATAAAGGTCTTAGAAATATTAACCGGTCATGAATAAAGGGCTTATGACCTATACCAAATGTGACCACATATTATAATGGCCCTTGTGGACAAGCTTGAGAGTCGTGGCTTGTTACAAAGTACTAGAGGCGTCACTTCAGTTGAGGCTGTATGCTACTTCCTACAGATGGTTGGCCATGGCCATACAAATCGTGCTTTGGAGGAGGACTACATTCACTCTGGTGAGACCATAAGTAGAAAGTTCAACAAAGTGTTGGACGTTGTATGTGCGTTGACCCATGACTATATTGTCATGCAAACCGCATCGACATGCACGACAACACATTCTCGTATATTAGAGACCCCAAGGTTCTACCCTTACTTCAAGGTAATAGTTAGCCCCTACAAATTTATAATATTTTTCAAATATTATGTATGTTTACAACCTATTTTGGTGTTATAGAATGCCATCAGGGCAATTGACAGAACACACATCCAAGTCTTGGTCAAACGAGATAAGCAAAATCGCTACTGAGACAGAAAAGGGAATGTTTCTCTGAATGTCATGGTTGTAGTAGACTTCTCCATGGAGTTTACATTTGTCCTAACTGGGTGGGAGGGGTCGGCTGCTGACCAACGAGTCCTACAATCAACAACGACCACTGGAGGGTTTAAAGTTCCCCCAGGAAATTTTTACCTAGTTGATGCAGGGTATGCCAACACTCGTCAATTTCTAGCACCCTATCGCAATACAACTTACCATATTTCTGAGTACCGAGGAAACAGACACCCCTACACCAGAAAGAAGGAGATCTTCAACCACCTCCACACTCAACTACGCAATATTGTTGAAAGAGCATTCAGGGTGCTGAAGAGACGGTTTGCCTATCTTAAAAAGCGGGCGACATATCCTATTCATTCATAATGTCACCTCGTAATGGCTTGTTGTATCCTCCATAATTATATCAGATGCCAATATGATGGTGAAACTACCATGGATGAACTCCCAGATGACAGTTCAACGTCTACTGTTCCCCCTTCTGGGGTTGACCCGAGTTCCCTCCAACAAACAACTCCGGTCAATTCAAGTGAGGGCGATCTTTTACGTGAAACCATTTCTAATCTCCTTTGGGAAACTCGTTGACCTCTAGCATTGTACTTGTCATAATTTTTTAACTTGTATGATAACTCATCGACCATGTGACCCTGGAGCCCTAAATTGTTTGTTTTAAGAACTATTTTATGGATCCTAATCATAAACGTCAATTTGTATTTGGGTAGGTTGTCTTGAAATGGAGAATGGAATGCCTTGTTGTACATGCGGCCTTCAATGCATTGTACGCGTGTATATGGATGCCGCAGATGTGGCAAATGGATGTTTTGAAGACAACAGCCCCCACAGACCGTATTTTATATGTGGTAGGGGTCTTGTGCCGAACACATGTCAAATGAGGTTGCCCACGCAACGTGTTCAACCCACAGTGGCCATGCTTACTGCAGTTAGGGATGCAATTCTATCACAACTTGCATATGCACGCAACGAACGCAAACTATGGTCTGAACAATGTGACTTTGTCTGTTCGACAAGAGTAGACACTGATAGGCTCCAACAAGATATTTCCACTCTACGAGAGAGATGCCAATATTTTCGCCAACGACTTCACATCACGAGCAATAACGACTCTTCAAACGAGGACAGATACAATACATCATAGATGTAGAACAACCTTTCGTACTAAATTATCTTTTATGCTTGAAAAAGCAGTTAGGCCTATTTTATGTTCAGAAAATTTTATTTGAAATCTATGTTCAGAACCCAACATTATTTTAGTAATCATCAATCATGTTTTAGATGTTGATGAATCCATCTGAAGTTCTGAGGTGTGATTGTGGATTAGATGCAGCTTTGCAGCTTAATATAGAGGATGCAGGGTTGTATGATTTTTGCATTCTGAGCGAAAGGTCGGGCGAAATATATTACATATGTCCTTCTTGTGAGGTGCGTTAGTAAATACATACATAATAGGCTTCCCTTGTGTACGCTGCACATTCTTTGTCATTCACTTAAACTTGATAATACATTTTAAGGAAAAGATCGGTTCATATACTTCCGTTGGGCAGTCGATCTCCCCCTAACAATTGATTCTTTGAAAGCTTAGATTATGTTACTAACTGTCGAGTGCAAGTCACTGTGGGGCCAGGTAATGAACATGAAGGACTTTGTTGAAATTCATCACAACTACGATGATATATACACTCAAAAAAAGTATGAGCATGAGGTTCTAGAACGCTACATTGCCAGTTTGGAGGAAGATTGTAGTCTTCTTTTGGACATTCCTTCACCCACGGCGACACCATAACGTTGAATGGCAGAGCTACATATAGTTTGTCTTCTCGATTTACATTGTCTACCATTTGATGTTTTTAACATTAAATCTTTCTTAATTCATCCGTTGTATTACATTAATAGGCTTTTGTTATTTATCGTAATGTTGGTGTATGTTTTTTGGAGAGTGCATATTTTTTCATCGTGATGTTGCTGAATGTTAGTTAACACCGAATATGCATATTAATTGTGCCATACACCCTTACGTCTGAAATATATTACTTATATAATTTGTAATATGGTTGGGCCTCCAACGACGCCTTATTTTATGTGGTGTACGGAGCTTGATATGGTTCTCAGAGGTATGATGAGAAATCAATATGAGTTGGGGAGATGCGTTAATGGAGTATATACTACACATGCTTGGATGGAGGTATGGCGTGACTTCTGAAACATAACTGGGGGCCTTACATATCTTTGACTGAGTTGCAGATGAGATGTCAACACATAAGGAGAGAGTTCATAAGAGTCAATATTTTTATTTTGGGAGATTTATTGCCTCCCCCGCCATTGGCCGTGCAGCGCAAATTCGTGGCGACTCGTCGCATTTACCTACCTGGGTTGCTGAATACCTTAACACTGATGAGTGAATCAAACAACCATGTTAGACGGCAAAAGTAACACATGAACTTGTAATATATTTCCACGACATTGTAGTTGTTTGTGTTTACTTCACAACATTTAGTTGCAAAACTTATGTGTTGCACCGTTTTGTTTGGACCATCACTTAAAAAACTTCTACTTTATTGTTATGTATTGAAGGCATACATCACGTTCTTACTTGTTTGTAGCTAAGTTTGGTTGAAGCATTTATTTGTATTCAATATTGTCACAGTTATCTTACTATTATTGATATTTGCTAGTACTTATATTTATTTATTAACTATAGATGTCATCATCGCGGTCAAAGGCAACGACAAAGTTTGAAAAATTATTGATGTCTCTGTCGAAGATTTGAAAATATGTAGAAGAAAACCTTGTTTGCAAGAAACAATGTTGCGAGCCTACACGTGATGAGGGCACAAATGGGAGCCACAAATAAGCCAAGGGTGTTACTCTTCCTATTCACCATCTGTCGTTGCTGTTTTAGTGGCCAAAAGACGCCATCAAATAGGAAACCAATAAGTTGTTGAACGAAGCTTGTCCTGTGTCATGGGACGAGTATGACGAAGCCATGAAGTTGGCCGACTGGGACGTTCCTACCTGGGATCAAAATAAATCTTCCTCTACATCAAAGTCTGTCCCCCACAATGGCTGCTCACCATCTTAGATTGTGTATCAATGTCTATGTCTAGGTCTAGGGCAAACTTCTTTTTTTGTGTCCCTCAGTTTGTATGTTAGAGATGTATTTGCCCGGGAACCAATAAGTTATTATTTGTTTTTTATGTGGTATTAAGTTTTGCTGGAGACATGCTATTCTCTTTGCTACGTGTGTTTGCTACCATTGAATTTAAATACATAAATTATGCATTTTATATATTATTTATTTGTTATTTATTATATAATACATTCTTTATGCAATTATCTTTGAATGTTATCTTTCATTGAAACAACAACAATATCAAGATGTTACACACATTACTTGACATATTGCAATTTTCTTTGCATCTGTATTAATATTCACGTTAATTTATGTACAATTAAAAGAGAACGAACCGATTAAAATTTAGAAAATTAGAGCAGTCCACAAAGATTAAACCAGATATACAAATGGAAATAAATTAAAAAGTAGAGAGGCTAGTGATACAATATGATTTTGAGTTAGAGCCCACGGATAGGATATATTTACTAAGTCGCGCTCATCACTTAAGAAAGCACACACAATGCTAGAATAACACACACACAAACACGACTCATTCTCTTATTTATAGGTATATAACAAGATAACAGGACAATTTCAATAATCTTTTCATTTTATATTTCCTGGATCAAATATATAAAATACTACCTATTTACAACATACACAACAATCGAAGACAACAATACCGTTTGGTTTATTTTAAATCATCACGTACTTATGACCATACTCATATATTATGTTTAGTTTTCCTAAGTACAAAAATGACATTCACAAAATCTACATTGATTTAAAAAAAAATTCCTTCTGCTTAAGCGGCATCACAACTACACATTCCTTACTCTTGTTAAAACAGTTCTGCAACATCAGGACAGAATCAGCAGATACTGACTACGTTGCCAAACAAAAGCAGACTGAATCCAGCCTAGTAGCCAAACAGAATCAGACTGTAATCAGACTCAAATCAGACCAGCTGACCAGAATCAGACTGGGATGCCAAACAGAATCAGGCTGGGTTGCCAAATAAAATCAGACTGAATCCTGACTAACCCCGTCTAATCCCATCCTATGTTTGGATGCAACACATGATAGGACTTGTGATGACTTTACATAAACTTGTATAATCAAATAAAAAAATTATATTGGATGTCTTGCTATGAAGTTGGGCGCAACTTTCAAATTTTCATCTTTTATAACTTCAATTGTTTGACGTTCACGAAATGAAAACACAACCTCAATGATAATAACATATGCAATTGGGAAGTACATTGATATTTTCACATCTGCTACTAATTCAATCTGGAATAGAATCTCTTACAAAATTATGTGTTCGATCATCATGTGGTCATAACAACCGAGAAGAATAAAAAGAAGAAAGAGATACATGTTGGGTTATTTTTAAAGCCGACGATCAAGAATCAGCAATACAATATACAAGCATGCATAATTTGATTTCCAGAAATATCAGGTTCCGTATACGATCAAGAGGAATATGAAGTACTTTTTAATGTTCCTTCAGGCAGAAGGTTCAGATTGTGATCTTCGAAGATGACGCACAGCAACACCAGCAAAGTTGATTAATAAAAATTGTGCTTTTCTTGCCGTCAGTAGTGTACGCCTGCGAAAGTTTCCTCGTTTCTCAGTCACGCACAAGCTATAGTCTCTTCGTGATCTCTCTTCTCCGATAGCCTTTAGTCTGCGGATTCCTCACAGTTTCTCGTTAGACGATTTAGTCATGCATACGTACCTTATTCAAGTCAAGAGTCCGGCGAGAAACTTTTCTCGCACCGTGTCGTGCACAATGAGGGAACGGGCAGAGGCACCGTCGCCAAATACATGTCGGTATAGTATGTCATCAAATACATTCTATTTTGTACAAACCTTATACTGGACAACAAAGAGTAACATGTTGATACAACTAAATCAGAATACAAGAAAAAGAATGATGATTGTTGGCTTTAGTTGTGACTATTACACAGTTTGACTATACCAGAATATAAAATTCAATAATTGACTTAGACATCATGTTGGTTTGATTTCATATTGGGAGGAAAATTACAACCAACAATATGTAGCATATCCTCAAACTTGTGGTGTAGAAATATCATTCAAGGTAGTGAAAAATAAGGAACAAAATGTGATAATGAATTTATGGCCTTTTTAATTTGATAAAAATGTAGAAGTGACCCTATGAGGGTGTGTGAGTTTTAATGATTTTTATTTTATTTTACTATTGAAAGACACTTATATTTACCAGAAGTAAGTGTTACAATATAGACCATTATATTCTAATATAAACTTTTACTATTACAAGATTCTTATGCTTGCAAAATGTGAGTGCTAAGAGATACAACATTATATTCTAATATAAATTATTTACATAAAAATATAATTAAATGGATATATGGGTATACAAGATATGGGTACATCTATAACTATAACATTATCCAGTGAGAGGTGTGTATGTGGGTATAAGGGTAAGTGATTATGTGGTTATAAAAATTTATACCCATGATGGGTTCAGAGGATATGAGTTTGAGGGTATGTGGGTATATCCATGTCCATTTACAGCCCTAGGAATGGTATTGTTCTAGTCGTGTAACAATTAATCTTTATTCGTATAAATATCTTGTTTTTTATTTAAAGGTAAATATACAGTTCGAATGGTCTGCAACAATTTTTGTAACAACAATCCTTAGTATAAGTAAGTTCATAAAACATAATATGATTGACATAAGCCTTTAATCCAATGCATGCTTTCTAGTAAACTGTATGTATTTCTTGCTATTATATTGTAAAATAATAAAATAAATGTATTTTTACCCTGCGTTTGTTACATGATGAATCATGCCGAGGGAAATAGTGAGGAAATAGAAAATATTATTTGTTTTCTCGGTGCTGGAATGAAGTGTATTCTATGAGGAATCCATCGAGATATTTAGTATGTTTCTGTCCGCATGGAGATGCATGATGAATCATGCAAAAAGAAATTTTCTTTAAAGACTCTACTACTTATTTAGACCTATGTACAATTTTTTTAAAATAAATATGATTCATGCTGGTGTAGGTATTTTACAAAGAAATTCTCCCTCTTCATTTCTATAACTATGTAACGAACTATATATATTTTTAGTTATTTTCGATCCCTACCGCTTTCCCCGTACATATTACCAAACAACAATGTTCAGCAATTTTCCTTTCCCAGTGTCCCCTTCCCATTCTTGTTTATTTTTTCCACCACGTACCAAACCCAATCTTAATTTAACAATAGCCTATATATTATTCGTTACTTTAGTCGCCCTATACTAGAAAATGAATTAGTCTTTTTCAGCAAAAAGATTAATTATTATTTATCTTTTCTCTACTCTTGATGGCAGGCCAAAAGAAACATAAATCTAAGGTTTCTCATACATGAGTCAGGAGGGGCTAGTAGTAAAAGATAAACTAGTATTATGTTTATGTGTTTATCTTATTATATTAGCCGCACAGTTGTGTTCTCGGGGTATGCCGGCCAAACATGTGGAGGGATTCTTGTTGGTAACATTCTTCCATTAGTTACGAAATGCTTTGAATTTGTCAAGGATAGACTTGATCGAGTGCCACTGAAGAGTCTAATGTTATAAGGAAGTTCTGCCCTCCACTCACAATTGACATGAACTTCACTTTGAGGTAATCGATGTTGGATAATTAGACTTAAGTTAACTAAATTTAGGTACACAATTAATCACTAAAAAATACAGCAACAATAATAGTGATAGATGTTGGATCTAACATGATGGGCTCTAGAGGGAGGGGGGGTTGAATAGAGCTAAAAAATACTTGAACCAAATTCATTAGACGTTCAAATTATATCAAGAGATAAAGTTGCATATGTGGAATTTGAGTGTAACTAAACATACATAGCAAGGATGAGAGAGATCAAATTAGAACAAGAATACAAGCTATGTATAATGATTCCAAACTCCAAAGTAGGAGAGTGTACATCCACTACCTAGAGAGGTCAACCTCTAGGATTTTTTAACCATGACTCACTCCTTATATTCCATTATAAGATTTAAAATATATAACCTTTCTTTTTTGAGACAAGGTTACCCAATCATCCCTTTAAGGACAATGGGCCAATAACCTCATAAAGGACTTACCCATCTATGACCAAGAGTCTTCTACCTCACCAAAGACTTACTCACTTTTGTAATGAGTCTTCCGCCTTCACCAAGGACTTACCCACTCTTGCAACAAGTCTTCCATATTGAATGAATTACCCACTCTTTACTTAGATCTTCCACCTTTGACTTTACCTTCACCAAAGAGAAGATTTCACCATGGGACTTCTTCCATTCTTCTTCTTCACCTCTCTTTGCCAAGAGAGAGAATCTTTATCTTCATGGTAGAAAGAGAGATTGGGAGGTGGAGGAAGTAAGAGCCTCACAAGATATACATGTAGGACTAACTCTCTTACAAATCTCCTACTCACTCTAATGGATGTACCAAGTGATTAAGCTTAAGAATAGAAGGAGGCTCTTGGAGGCACTCAACTATAATATAGGTACCATCATAGTGATGTCTAAACATGGGATGAAGCACAAGAGGTCCTATTTATAGTTGAGGATGCCTAATAGCCAGTAGAAGCACTTAAGGATGAATTCTAGCCGTTTGGGGTTTTGTAATGGATATATTTTCAAAATTTGTAGCACTCCAACAATTAGAAATACTTTTTCTACATATTTTGTACAGTGAGTTGGTCAAGTTTCAATAAAAGTAACTCAAACAATGGCACTATGCAACAAATCAATTTTTAGTTGGGGGTCGAGTTTATCCTAGATGAAAGTCAATGGACGGCTTAAATTGATTTGTCTGAGCAAGGGTGTCAGTTGTGTTTGTCGTGGGAAAACTCAACCTACCCTAAGAGTTCCCAAGAGCATCAAGGGCGTCAGTCGATTTTATCCTAGATAAAACTCAACCGATAAAAATCTGTGGTAAATTTTAGAAAGAAGCCATAAGAGTACTTAAATATTCGATTTAAGTGCTCTTAATTTGTTTCTAAGCTTAATTACAAGTGATTTACAACATGATTCTAATAGATATAGACCCTTTTATACAAAAGTACACTTGTATTGATTTTGACTTATTTTTCTCCATGTTGAGATGCATAAGTTATGGCATTTGCAGTGTGTCTATATGTAATCTGAAATCACTCAAGTAGAAGTATTAGACACAAATAAGTGGAATGGTTAGTCATCATAAAAATATGGGTTTATTCAATTAGACTTTGAAAGTCAATTAAACTTTGAGTCAACATTCTCCCCCTTTTTGAAGAAGACAAACTATTCCATAAATGTATTAGAAGCATTTAAGTAAAATCATACCTTTGGAGAAACCCAGGGGTTTCAATAGAATTGAGTTCATATGCTCTCACTCAGTGATGCTTCTGGAGTTCATACACTCCCCATCAATTGATGTTATTTCTCCTACATAGTTAGCTTTCACAACATTTATAGAAACTATATCTTCTACTCATATATGTCTTCTTCATCATAAAATTATGTGTTGGAGAAAACTATTAAACCAAGATTTTAACCCTCAAGATGACGAAATTTACATAAAAACGTCAGGGCTCATGAGCCATGAGTCTTGCTCTGAAGGCCGTTTCTGCATAAAAAATACTAGTCTTGCACCAAAATCTCACAGTAGAGTAGAAAATTAAAAACTGTATAAAATCTTCAAATGATCCAATTTCTGCATATAATGCAGCTTTATTGGTTGCACATAACAAGGCTATGCAAGCAATTCAAGATAGTAGATATGCAAGTTAATGAGCAATATTAAGTATGTATGAAAAAAAGATACAAGCATAGCATATAGTTGGATACCAATTGATGAACAAGACTAGATATAGATGTAGATAGACTACTAGTAGATGATGTCACAATTTAGAACTATTAGTAGGATCTAGATCATATAAGAATATGCACAAGTTAAAGAACAAGCTATGATTATATGTAGAGAAATATCCAAACAAAGAGATATGTGATTTTAGAAACATGAAAGGGTATTACTCACTAGCAAATATGCATAATTACCAAAAGATGATTACCACAAAGAAACTCAAGGTTGTATCAAAACAAGATATACAACTATATAGATGTAGCAAGCTAGAGAACAATGGGAGAAATTTAGATCACAACCAAGAGATCAAAATATCATCATTAGAACATGCATAACAACTCAAGATAGGTAATTGCAAGATATAGAGATACCAATAGATATTAAGACAAATAGAGATATATGTAATCTAAGGAAATTTAAAGCATGGGAATATGCATACAATGAAAAAGATACCAATTGGAGTGCCATACAATAAGGGTATTGGTTGAGAAAGTCTAGTTGAGAGAGAAATTCTTATTCAAAAATCCATCAGTGTATTCTATGGATAATGTTTTCAGTCAAGTTTCTAGGTTGAACTTCTTGACCGACAACAATTGTTGGCAACACCTATTAGTGCTTGTCGGTGGAGTTTCTTTTAGGACAAACTCGGATGACAACAAATGTTGTCAAAAAAATACATATATTTCATAAAAACATAGCTAGAGGCATGATAAAAATATGTCATATCCAAACATCTACAAGCAAGCTAATAATACACTATGAAAACATCATTGGTAGTTTTTGAGCAAGAAAGTGATGAGAATCATGATAAACCAATTTTGACTAAAAAAACTAGGTCTAGTGCATACAAATTTGACAAAAACAAGATATGATTGGATATGAGCAAGAATACCATGACCTCTACTCTTACCATTTCTTTTTCACTTGTTTCCATCCCGTACACATCTAACCTTTCCTCTTTCATGTGGATTGAGAAGTCAATTTTCATCAATAGATCAAGTCAATCCATTAGCAAGTGGCCTATAAGAAGAAATATGAAATGGTTCCTAATCATGTTTTTGGGTCCAGAGGGGTTAGCTTAGCATCACAAGTCCTATTACTCTTGGGTGCTTTCCTAAAAGGACAATGTGTAGAGAATGAGAAAATTCATTGCAATGATTACATGATCTCATAGCCTTGGAATTAGAGGATTCTTTATTGAAAATTAAAGGTCCTTTGTCTTTGTTGTTCCATTAGCTACTATCAAGTCCAATGTAATTTCTACCCATTTGTTCAGTAGTATGATCTAGGATTTGATTAAGATTCTTTTTATCATCTAAGAATATTTGCATATAGGACCTCAAACTATAATTGTTATGCATAAGAGAAGTAACAATAGAAGATAATTGATTGATATTATCTCTAGCATGCAAAAGACCGATTTCTAAGCAAAGAGCTTTTGTCATATAAGAATCTTTTTCAATATGAAGAGCAACAAAATTATTCTCTCTACTAGTAGAACTAGAGAAAGATTCTAGGACATTGATTGTAGCAGGAAAGGAAGCATTTTCTTTTTCAAGAAAAGTAGTTTTAGAAAGATAGATATTATTTTCATATTCTATTCCTTGCAAAATAAAGTCTTTGTCCTCTTTTTCAATTTTAAGAACATTAATGTCAAGCATGAGAGAATTGAGAATTTTAGTGTGCTCTTCATTATGACTAGACATAAGACATTGAACTTCTAAAAATCTAATCTTATTAAACAAATTAGCATTTTCAACTTTAAGAAAGTCTACTTGACTAAGATAAGCATTGTTTTCATGTTGCAAGAAAATTTTAGCATGTTCAAATCTTTTTCTTCATGCAAGCTATCAACAATTCTGGAAAGCCTTTTCTTTTTCTTTCAGTAGACTTAAGAGAGGCACGAGTAGCATGAATAATTGTAATTAAAGATTCTTTATCTAAAGAGTTTACATTTATCTCATTTGAATCTTCATTTGAACTTGCCATGAGAGCAAAATGGCATTCTCCATCTGCACTAGAACTTGAGCTAGATCCTCCACTAGGTTCTTCACTTGATTTGAGTTGGATGAATCACTAGAGCTAATGTGTCATATCTCCTTCTTCATGTGCTTCTATTATCTTCTCTTGTGATGATGTGTCTTTTTTCCTTCTGGACAATCTTCCCTGAAGTGACCCTCTGTCCACATCTGAAGCACCAGGTGGAGGAGGAAGGATTGCCTTTGTGAAGTCTACCTTTGAAGTACATTTTGCCTTTTTTTTCAAATTGAGAGGATGGAAAGCTTGACCAAAAATATCTTCCAATTTGGGCTTTGATTTCATCCTTCTTCATTCTCTTAAGCTCTTTCTCTTCTTATCTTTCTTCTTCCTCTTGCTTGTCAAGTTTAACTTCATGGGCTTGTATATTTCCTATGATCTCTTTAATAGGAATATCTCTAAGACTCTTTGTTTCTTTAGTGGAGGTCACCTTGGATTGCCACATCTTGGGGAGGGTTCTAAGGATCTTTGAATTTATCTCTTCTCAATCCATAGGATGACCTAGAACGGCAAGACCATTCACAATGGTGTTGAGCCTTGAGTACATCTTGGCAACCCTCTCCTCCTTTCCCATCTTGAAGCTTTCAAGGAGGCATTTGAGCATATTGACTTTACTTCCCTTCACTTGCTTCATCCCTTCATAAGTGACACATAGCTTTCTCCATACCTCATAGGCCATCGCATAAGAAGAAATCTGGTTGAACTCAGTGGGGGAAAGAGAGGTATAGAGAATGTTGATGGCTCTTGCATTCAAGATTGCTTTCTTCAAAGTAGATTCATCCCATTCTTCTATATTTATCTCTGGTAGCTTGTATGGAAGATCCACCATTCTCTATAGATCAAGACTTGATCCTTGGATGAATTATTATAACCATCTCTTCCAATAGAGGAAGTTGCTCCCATCCGATATTGGAATTTTGATGAGGTATCTCTGACCTTGATAATCTCCCATCTTCTTTTCTATTAGTCGATATATTGCATGTTTCTTATGGCTTCGTTGTGAGATGAAACCGCATAATATGGTATCTGATATTCTCTACCTAACAAGTAGCTCCATTATTGTCACAGTATTACTACTGAGTCATCAATGGTTGGAACATCTATAAGTTCATTATATGAACTTCTAGATCCATATATCATCACTCTACATTCATAACACAAGTATACTCAGCTTCTATTGTAGAATAGAATCAATGGCTATCAGTTTGAAACCCTTCCAACTAACACCATTTTTCTTTCAGTCAAACATATTTTATTTGTTCACTTTTGTCATTTTGGAATCTTTCATGGGGTGTAACCCTTTACACCCAACTCTTCCTTTATTGCTATCTTTCATTACTAGCAATCTATCCTTAAATACTTTTCAAGTGCTAATGGATATCTTTAATAACATTCCAATAACCCTTATTGGAATTTAATTATCATCTTTATGGGACAAGTACATTTATAGCATTCATGATAGATCCATTTCTAGAACCTATGACATCTTAATCATGTCATTTACATCCTTCACAAGAATTGGAAGATATGATTCATGAGAGATTAATTTGGATTCTCTCTCATTGAATCCTTCTGTGCTGAACTCTTACAACACATGGCTATAGTGTGTGCTCAAACTTATTTTGTGAAATATCCAAGAACTATCCTATAGGTCTTGATCCTTATCTTATAAGATTTTTCACCTTATCCTTCATTGTTGAAGTTATTTTCATGCCAGTTCTCAATAGTCATAATATTGAGAAGTTATTCTTCATCATATGTGGCATATGCATATATACTCCCACTAAATCTTTTGTAATCACAAATTTCATCTTTTATCTTGATTCGAGTCAAACTCTTTGACTATCTTGTCAAGTCAAAAGATCTCTCCTCTAATATTCCCGTTTCAATCCCTGATTGAATTTTGTAGTTTATAGACTTTAAATGCATTCTTGAAGTTATAAAATCCTTTTAGGTTGTGTCACGAACACATCCTCTAATGTATTCCCTTTAAGGAATCCATTTTTTATCTTCATATACTAAATCTCATAGTCTATTTTAACTACAACAATCTTGACAATTGGTAAAAGAATTTCTATTATGTTCAACAACTTGAACTGATTTGAAAAATTATTCCACCAAAATTTCCTTTTATGTTATCGATGTAGATTTTTGCCACAAGACCCTATTGCACCCTTTTGGTATTACCCCTTTAGGTGGCGCTATCAAGGTCCTCCCTTGTTACCTTACATGGACCCCATAATGGCTTGAGCCATTACTTAGATTATGGTGCTTAATAGCTTCTAGTCGATTAGTTGTCTCATCATGTTATGACCGACCTAACTGAATTGTTAGATTCACAATCCTTCAATTTCAGATGTATTCTACTAGAATTTATTTTATTCTGTGTCATTTGATGAATTTGAGATTCCACAACAACTTGTGATTCTCTTAGTTTTCATTGTACTTTGTTGACCTCAAACATTTCGAGTTCTACTTTTACCCCCACTAATTATTTGGGAACTCAGTTATCGTATCAACAAAACAATTTTGTTATTGGATTGGGATTAATAGTAATATTCAACAATTATGATTTGTGGATTAACCTTATAAGAAACTATATTTTTAAATAGGTTTCAGTCGTTTAGACACATTGGGACATTCCCAAATCATATCATATATGATGTCTTATAAACCATTCAAACGGTACATCATTTAGTGATAGGTATATATATTTATGAGGATACAAGAAGATTAGATTAATTGATAATTATATCATGACTCATCATGGTATAATTCCTTAATTTTGACACATCATAATGTTCATATGTATTTGACTCGTGATACATTATCACAGTTCTTTCTTTGAAGATTCTCAATGTATTCATGTAAATGTATTTCAACATTTGATCTCATCAAAGTTTCTTAATACTTTCATCAAAGTCATACTTCATTTATAATCTCCTTGAACACTTCAAGAGATTTATGTTTCTATTATACTGAGTACATATCATCATATTAGTAGTAAATGAAATGAGGTATAAGTAATAATCTATAGCATTCATTCCATAAGATCATCATGCATCATATGTATGAGGTCTGATGGAATTCTTATCCTCCCACTACATCTAGTGAAGGATGTCATGTCATATTGTGTGTAAATAACGCTTTGCATGTTTCCTTAGGTTCGATAACCAAGGGAATCTAGATTAAGATCAATACCTATTCTAGACATGCATTTCTTATATGTACGCCCAAGGAGACTAACGATAGTCTTGAGTTATCAATTACAATACTTTGGTATTAAAGTTGAAAAAATTATCCAAGATTCTTTTAAAGCAAAGATCATTAGATATTTGGGCATTGCCATAAAAGATCATATCTTTTGAAATAGAAACATTAACATCTCACTTTATTGATGAATCATTCTTGTCATACAAGATGCTTTAAAGTAAATGTTTCTATTTGTTGGCACAATGAAATAGCAGTTCAACTAACTCTATTACATGCCCATTTGGGCTAAGATAATTTAAATGTAGACTAAAGCTTCCACAACTCTTGATCTGCTTTGTCCATCTTTGTTCTTTCATTAGGGATTTTACTTCTTTTCAGATCCTGCACTTCAAGTATGTCAGATCTCTATTTGGTATCACATACCAAAATGAAAAAGTAATCAAATTTATCTTATAATGTTTATACGTGAAGTGGAGGCCTCAGTGCCTTCCTTATTCTTCTTTAGTTCCTCTAACCAGAGGGGGCAATTTCTTTTCCAATGTCCAAGTTGGTGACAATGGTGACAATTGCCTCTTTTCTTCACTCCTCCCTTTACTTTGAGATCTAAAGATTTGGGATTCTGGACAACTTTAGAACTCTTATTAGTTTTGCCTTTGCCTTTAGATTTCGCCTTTGTCTTTCTAATCACCATCACAAACTTGGGCTTGTCTTTCTTCATATGTCCCTCGTAGGTTATCAACATGCCCAACAACTATGTCAATGATTTATCAAAGTTGTTTATGTTGTAGTTCATGATAAACTGACTATATGATTTTGGAAGAGATTCAGAATCACATCATTGGATAACTCTTGACCCAAAGGGAATCCCAGTCTATCTAGGTTCTCCACATACCCAATAATCTTGAGCACATGAGGACCTACTAGATCTCCTTCTGCCATGTTACATTTGAACTGTGCCTTGGAGACATCATATCTCTCTTATCTTTCCTGATCCTAAAACATATTCTTGATATGTGTGACCATCTCAATCACATCCATGTTCTCATGCTGCCTCTACAAATCATAGTTCATGGAGCATAACATCAGACACTTGACATCCACGACATCTTCAGTATGCTTCTTGTAAGCATCCTTGCAGCCCTAGGTGCAGTTGGAAGGGGTTTATCTGGTTCTGGTATGTCCAAGACATAGAGCTTGCACTCTTGTGTGAGAATGATTCTCAACATCTTGACATAGTCATAAAAGTTGTTCCCATTTAGCTTGTCCTTCTCAAGGACCGATCACAGAGAAAAGTGATTGTTGTTGATTGCCATTTGATTCTATAAATGAATTCGCAATTTTTTTAAAACTCATTTTCATTTGATTTAATTAAGATTTTGGTGATATTAATTAGGTATTTAATTAGCTATCATTCTCATTTTTTTAAATTGATAACCCCCAAGTATCAATTTGGAAAGCTGCATCCAACACTTTTCTGACAAGCAAGATCCAAAATGATTCAATTATCACCTGACCAACACAACATTAAGGTAAGCAATGTGCCAATTGCATCATATGCAAATCTTTATACACGATATGTACAACTCCTTGCCATGATCATGTGTATGCTTCTGGGCTTAGAATCTCTAAGAATCACCAATTAAGCCCAACCCAATATCCAACACGATAGATATGCACCCTGTAAAGGTAGAACTTGCATATCTACCATCACACTTCCATGAGGTAGACACACACCATGCTAGGGTGTAACCTACACTTAGTCAAATACGATTTTCATGTTTGTTGCTAATGGAAAGTATTTTAGACTTAATATGTTTCATTAAGGGATTTATATATATGTCATATATATACATATACTATATCCAATCACCACATATATAGTACGTATCATATACATGCTATATCCCACAATGTAAACATACAATATAAAACAAAAGGCAATGGTTATAGTCATGTCTATTGTAATTCCTTGGAGCCACAAGGAACTACTACCACCTAGGTCAATCATCACATCACATATATGAACATGTTGTTGGTGTAGATCTGTACTTGCCAATCTAGGTAGATCAGTTCAACCCTTGAACCGGTCATCTCGCCTCTTGGTTGGTTGGTTGGTCCTCAGGGACGGCCGTCAATCTCCTATCCAACTGGTGTCTGGACCCCTTCTAGACGGTCGGTTGGGCCACCAGGCGGTCGTTTAGTTCCTTCGTTCTATCCTATATGATCCTCCAGATGGTTGGCTCATCTCATGAACTAATTGTCTCATCTAGAAATAATCATCTTCCTCATCATTGCAATAAAGGAAACTATTCTACTACTATTTTATTACATTGTAGAGAGAAACCCTGAGTTACATTTGAGGGGAGAAAGGGTAGGAAGAATTAGCTTTACATTGGGAATAAGGAGATAGAGGTTCGGTACATAGACTGAGATAAAAAGGTTTAAAACCAAACCATCCATCCACACACAAATATTGGGTTATTGGCCATAACCACACTACACATCCACCATCAAAATTGCTTTAGGGCGGCATGTAACGTCCGGGCCCACTGCCCAAGGCTCTAGTAGAGTTTCAGGAATGATGATTGGCCCCACAAACCACCTTAACTGCACACTTTAATCTCACTCACGCGCAAGCCAGGATCAACTTCCCGACTGGTCACCCATCCTAGTACTGCTCCAAGCTGAGCACGCTTAACTATGGAGTTTTTTTAGTAATGGGCTCCCGAAAAAGGAGGTGCACCTTGGTGATATGGGTAGTCCAATCATTCCTTTTAAGATCATCATATTTGAGGCCTCAAATCTTGGAATGTTACAATCTCCCCCACTTAGACTCTTGACGTCCTCGTCAAGGCTCAATATATGGCCTCATAATCTGACCCCATTTCAGTGCAGACCCACAATGGCCCATGGACACCCAACTCCTGATCACGGAATACCAGCACAAGGGTGGCTACGTCAACCATGGAAAACCCTTTCCTACATGCATGGACCGCACGACTCAAGACTGGCATGCATGCCCATGTGGGCCCCACCTACTGGAGGGGTTATGGCTCTGATACCATTTGTAATGTCCGGGTCCACTGCCCAAGGCTCTAGTAGAGTTTCAGGAATGATGGCTGGCCCTATAAACCACCACTAGCCTTAACTGCACACTTTAATCTCACTCACGCGCAAGCCAAGATCAACTTCCCGACTGGTCACCCATCCTAGTACTACTCCAAGCTGAGCACGCTTAACTATGGAGTTTTTAAGTAATGGGCTCCCGAAAAAGGAGGACCACCTTGGTGATATGGTAGTCCAATCATTCCTTTTAAGATCATCATATTTGAGGCCTCAAATCTTGGGATGTTACACGGCGTGTGTAAATTGCATATATATGTATATATATGTATATATTAATTTGGGATTATGTGGTCTTTGATCAGATACACATATGAGATAGTTTAATTATTCACATTGTTTGTAATAGATAAATGATAAATAAAAAATATGATCATATTAATCATGCTAAAACATAGAAAATTGACGTGGCTCTGATACCACTATTGGGAAATACGGGCACATAGTATGGTAGCAGAAACAATATTTTTATCTATCTATATTCCCATAATAGCAAGATCATGTCAACTACTATGAAATAGGAAGGATGGTTTAACAAGTTTATACCTGGTCTTAGAGAAAGTCCAATGACTACAACTCGTTGCAGTTGCAACTATCTTCTAGTTTCTCTTAGATGGTATCTACGCAACTTCTGGTCTTCTCTACAAACAACAGACTTGATCAGCTTTTATAATGGCTCCTACGGTCTTTCCAAGGACTGCAGATTGACGTTGTCCTCCTAGCATAAGCCAAAGGACTCCTACCTCTAGAGTAGTCAAGTAGACAACCTAGAACTCCTGTCATCCTGCTAGAATGAACATGAAGGAGTTGTCCCTCCTGTTGGTGTACTAGTCACCAACTTGCTCTCCCACAAAAATGGTCCTCAGTAGTTCTCTCCCATAGATATCCCTCCCTAGTCGGATAGGACTTGCTTGGTCTCTCTTGGTCTCCAAAACTAGAGAGGACAACAATTGTCAAAGCAACTGATTCTCAATTGTATGTGTTGGGAAGCCCCCAGTACCCCTCTATGTATAGATGGGGTTAGGGCCAGGGTTCCCAGTCGGTTCAAGATATGTGTGGGAGTGGAAGGGACCGAAAGATCTTGAATTTTCACAACTTGCAAAATCTGAAACGGTCATTTTGCAACCAAAACAAACGTATCACATGCCAGACGGTCGTCTTGTACAATCAGACAATCGTTTCACTATATTTCCCGATTGCTCATGAATTCGGCAATTCGAATCCAATTAATGTATGACATGATGTCATCACTAATCCTTAATGCAATTGAACTTCCCCACAAACTGAGAGATATCTCTCATGCGAGACAGTCGTCTCACTCACCCAGACAGTCATCTAGTGAGTCGAGTCGAGCTGGTCAGTTCAACAGAATGAATCGATCGGTTCGCTCCTCAGTTTGGGCAGAACTTAGCCAATTCAATTCCAATCAGCTTGACACTCCAAACACCCATCTCAACATTTGAGTCGATTTTTTGGCACTCTAAACATCTTTCTCACCATATGAGATGATCAGCTGGTAGTGTAGTCAGCTGATCAGTTGTATGAATTGAGTACCTAAATACTTTAATAATCAATCCAATCATCATTCAAGATTGAACTCCTCTTCTAGATGAGTTCCTATGTGTGTGACCCTATAGGTCCCATATCACGTTGGAAGTGAATATCTATAACAAACTTATGATATCAAAAGCAGAGAGTAGTGCATAGTGTCACATCAGTGCTAACCAAGTGAATAGAAAGTTGGAGAACAACTTCAACCTACAATCTGTGTAAGGTGTTGTATTGATTGTATATTTCCTTTTTCTCTGATATCCGAAGTGAACTCAAGGCATGGAATCTTCATCCTCTCAATGTCAACCCATTTTCCTTAAACCAAGAGTAGACTATTTGAGATAATGTGACTTTAATATCATATATTGGTTCACATGTGCATGCACATATATTTCTCAGTCTCGCTTATAAGGTGGCCATAATATCAATCTCCAGTAGGAGGGACAAGTCTCATCTCTATCACTCATAGTTAGTCACAGGTATCAAAGATACCCAATCATCACCTTTATTTCTACCCATGTTTTAGGATTACATTTGATGATGTCAAAGTATACCCAAAAACATGTGATGAGTGCAGTGATTTAAGGTCTAAGAATTACAATCACCACCTTCATTATGAGAGATGACTATGACTAGCAATGATGGTTTCCATGTGTCATTCTCAAGGTGGGTTTGTAAAGAGTGGGACCCGAGAGGGGACCAACTCCCTATTTTTATTTCAAAACATTATAATACAACCCATTCATAAAAATTCCACAAAATTTCAACAAGGAAGGGGTTGCATAATGTTTTCCAAAATATCATGGACATCAAGCACAATGGTGTTTAAGCAGCGGAATGGAAAATAAATTATTACAATACTTCAAATAATCCATAATAAGTCCATGATAGAATAAAAGGTGATAGCTAAGCAAAAATGCTATCTCATATAACTAGAGCAACAAGCAATGAGCAGCCTAGACATCTCCGTGAAACTCTTCAAACTCTACTCTAGGTTAACTGGCACCTCAAGACCCTGGTTCATGTTCTCCTTGTCCATAGGTGGCTTCTCTCCTGGGTACTGTTGGGAACACCTAAAAAATATGAAACAAAAGAGCATGCATCAATATCAGCTGGTATATGTGCATAAACAATTATTTTGGGCATTAACAAGGAATTAAAGTACCAAAAGAGGGGTTCCTTTAAGAGAGGCTTTATGAAATTAGGTCATTAAAAAAAATTAATTTCAAGAGAATGAGACGTTTATAATTCAAATTTCAATAATTGAGATGTAAAAGGTCTTGCCACTAATCACAATACCACAGTAAAACAAACATAATCACACATTGATATATTTAGACTAAATAGCTAATGTACAACCAAGACACCACTGGATCTTTGGTCTAATAGGTGGAAAGAGGCACCTTGTATATATATAAAAGAGGTGGAAAGACGCACCCCGGGCAAAACGGTGCTCCCTAATGGCTGTGCTCATGCACCATACAAAGCTATCTAGATAAATTATCAACCACACATAAATAGTGTGGCAATAAATGGCTTAAGTCAACAAGCATATATTCAATTCCAAACAGTAATTTAAGTGGGGGTCAATGACCCAGGGTAGAAAAATGTGTAAAAAAATTAGGAGTATTGGAGGATTACATTTTAGAGATTTGAGGATTCCAATCATGGAGCAAAAGTGGTTAATTTAGTAAGTAATGCCTCATTATAGGAAGTTTGAGTCAATTTCATCCCCAAAACAAAATAGACAAGAACACATACCTCAATCTAAGTGTCACAAGTCACATATCCTCCTAATAATAGGTCTCGGGCAATATCACCACCTAAACATTATATATACATGCATTAGGGTCACATTTATTTCATTTGTCACCTTAACCCTAAAAATCACCTTACTAAAAACCTCAAAATCAGACTCCGTAACATATTCTAAAAAGTTGGGGATATTTCTTGATCTGGAAAACATATTTATTTGTATTTTTCTAACACACCATTCATTAGTTATGAATTTTTGTAGTTTTAATTCTTTTACTATATATTTGGTAGACAAATAAAACAGATTTGGTCCCATTGACTGATATGCCCTTGCATTCAAATACTGATCAACCTAACGTGATAGGGCATAAAGGACATTTGACCCTTGAATAAGAGATTTGCCAAAAAAACAATGGAAGGTCCACAAGATGATTATACCCATGCAAAAAGAATAAAGTCACTAGACTCATGTGGGTGGGAGGGGTTTTTGTCCCCATGGTTATCTCCCTGGCTCGCGACATTGGGAGGCTCGCGACATCGGGAGTCTGTCCTGTAGAATGATGACCTTCCCAGAGCTTCTTAACTCAATTATGAGCGATGAAAAAAGGGGCGATCAATGTGCATCAATCAAAAATCAAAGTCATCATGATTAGAGGTCATCCCAATGACTTGTCCCATTGCTAACCTCAACAGAACTTAGGTGAGTAGTGGCAACACACAGACGGTGACGAGAAGACAACGGAAATAGGGGAGGGGAAACATACACCCCAAGTGGGTATGATTTGGATGTCTGAGAAGTATCCTGGCACCAACATGAGATGATCTAGAGTGTTGTCCGCAAAGACATGTGTTACACCCTGATCTCACAATTACCATTAATCATGAGATTAGGGCATAAGATGAGGATTTAACGTAATGCAAAGATCACCCTTAACTTTTTCTTCTTTTTCAAACTCTTTGTTTTCTCGCATTGAACCACATAAACTAACTTTACAAGGGAATCTAAACATTGATTTCTTTTATATGATCTCAACATAAATGATACACATCCATACATTCATTCTCATGTACATACAACATGATAATCAGATACATTCTCTCTTATTAAGGAAACAAAGATACAAAACATTACTTACAACACTCTCACATCTATACTAGGACCTAGAGTGACAGGGACCGACTGAACTTAACTAATCTCATACTTAACTCATGTGGTAGATCTACTATGATGCTTTGACCTTCTTCAAGTCCACGTGGTTTCCCTAAGTGAGTAGAGGGGTGAGCCTACTTGCTCAGTGAATGAGTACTTCAAAGAAACAGTCTAAAGCACCAATATAATTACTGATATACTTTTGAGCAACCGATATCAATTATAACAGCAGTAAGCTTTAAAGAGATAGATCATTAACAATAATAAATATGGCAGGATACTCTAGATATCAACAAGAGTAAATCAATATATGAACATGCTTGATTAATTTCAAAGAGAACTAATAATTTAGGAACATACAAAGAATAATTGCTGGGAAACTGTACTCAAATCTTTCTCAGCCTTTATTACTTATAAGAAACTCTTTAAACCTATATGAACATATTTTAGCTTATGCTCTGATCATATGCAGTGTACTCTACATATGAAGACTCATAGAGAACTACGATCTCACCGTACAAGACTTAGCTGACACACCCGAGAATACTAAGCCTGACTACGTCGCTGGTCTGCAACAGGAAAATGGCTCTTTGGCCTCGACACACCTATTATGCCGTAAAAACTAGACTCCTCCTCTAACCTGAGCACACAGGTGAAGAGTCAAGCCACCTATTGGATTTTTTGTACTCTAGTGCCACCAAGACCTCTGGTTGATGTTGGACACTACATGTTGTATATTAAGGAGACTTCCATTAGGGCTTCGTCCCCCGTATCACCTGTTAGTACATTCCGACCCCCGTATACTGGACACTGCCAGGATTAGGTTATTTCATCCCTACGACACATACCTCTCATAGGGAATCTACGTTGTTCATGGTATATACATGTCTAATTCACTCTTTACATTCACAATTCAATCATCATATTACATATCTTAGTTTAGCTCTGCAAACCATTCGTTTCATAGACCATCTGATAACATTTATCACAACTGAATTGTTAAGCATCACACATCTCATACTGAGAACATGGTAATCAAAATGCCTAATTCATTGAATACCCTATCCTTAGGGTTTCATTTACCTCATTCACTTATCACATGGCTCTCATAAGGATTTCATGCGACATAAACATTCACTGAATAAAGACTACTATCAACAAATCATATAAAATCAATATATGCATGAAACCTTGGAACTGAGCTGAATTTGGGTTTCCATGCCATTCACTGAGATAACATGCATCAATAATAAAATTGAATAAATAAAGTCTATCATGTCAAGAAAATCCATTCAAATGGATTTCACGATATCTATTCACAAATATCTAACTTTCCTCACATCTAGGGTTTCACTCTCTTTACTGAGATATCAAACAAACACTATTCAACTTAAATGAAATCCAAGATAGTATCTACCAAATATGTACTATGAATTTAGATAAACAATAATTCATAACCAAGGGAATCTAGATAAACAAATTTCTCTATTTAATTATACAACAATTTCAGTCATAGACAAATTCCCTATATTCCAGTTTACTCTTATAACCTCTGCAAATAGTTAGGGAATTCTCATTAGGATGTATTGTATACATTTCTAATATGATTTTATCATCTCAAATTTATCCAAACAAAGGAAGAATCTGTTTCATATCATTTTGCAACAACTTAGATCAAACACACAATTCAGGGTTTGTAGTCGCATACTGAGCAATTAAAGATTATCGATGATTTAACCAATTTTCATGCAATATACTGCTTAAAGGAAGTTTACACTCACCCTAAGGTGTGAAAACACCTTAAAAATGCAGTTCATACCTGAAAATCTCGATCTCATATCAAATCCCTAGCAATTCACCCGATTTTTCTTCCTTTCAACTCAGAAACCCTAAAAATGAGGGATTATGAAGAAAGAGTGAGAAAAGGGGAAGTTTTGACACCATTTTGGATCAAATCAGAGGAGGGACGGAATCTTGACATGTGAGAGAAGATTCACCATGAAAGGCTATGCAAAGAAGCTAAACTTACTTGATTTCATCATATCTCAGATAGAGAAACCCTAGATCAGCAATTCCACCACTTCCTCCTCTTAAACCCTAACTCTCCCTCTCTCTCTAGGATTTCATTTCTCTGGAATGAATCATGAATTACGAGAGCTCCTTGTGTGTTAGGTTGACCATATAGAGCAATTGAGCTACTTGGGTCAATTACACATTGACCCCTCACTATACTTTTTCTTATTTCAGCTGAATTTTCTGTCATAAAAATATTACTGTAATTCATCTACTGATAAGGTCTAAATGCATACAAAATTATGAAAATTTTACATGTTGTTTATGGTTGAGTTTAAGATCTCTAGTTAAAATTTTAGATCATTTGGAGTTACCAATAAATAATAAAAACAAAACACTACACTGCTAAAAAGCACCATGTCAGCATTTTGTTCGAAGTATAGTTTGACCGAGAACCACATTCAAAGAACGCTCAAATATTCTGAAAATTTTATCCAATATTAATGATTGAGTTATCCATATCATATCCAAAATTCAAACAAATAATTTTTTTTAGAAAATATGAAAAATCATTTACCACACTGCTATCCTGATCAAATTCCATATTCATGTACTATCAAAACCCTAATTTTTGCCGATTAGGGTTTACATTTCTCAAACCCCAATTCTTCAAACTAAAATCATAGTTAGAGTTTCTTCTTAGGTTTGAAACATCACAATTGATCTACTATCATTAATCAAGTCTAAACGATATTCAATCTAATCAATCATGTAATCATTCAGGTAAACCCTAGTTTACTAATTAAGCACAAATGTGGTCATTACAATTCTCACCCCCTTAAAAAGTTTCGTCCCCGAAACATAAATACACAAACAAAGTATATTCAAAGTTTATTTTAAGCTTCTGAAATCTTACATGTCATTACATTCTTGTATTTATACTTAAATGTAGTTTTCAACATTAAGTCCTTTATTTCTTTTCTAATCACAACATGTTAAAACAATTCTCAATGATAACAAACAAATTCTCTATGCCACAATCAATCATAGAGTATATAGGGAAGCAACCATTTCAATATTTTCATACTCTTGAGGTATTACCTCAACATTGGTAATGTGATCCAACTATCTCAATTCATACGACTCAATATGTACTATTGTTATGTATTACCTCTAAGTCACAAAAGAGAGTTCACCATGTTCTTTTGAATTTTACTATTGTGCTACTCAAATAGCAAAATAGTCTTGAGTTGGAAGACTAGATTCAACAACAATTGTACAATACTACTCACGGCATCCCCGTTGCATCATGGATGCATAAGGTGAAGCATAACCATCACATTCCATATTATTCTCAAGTATGAACCCACACATAATTCAAGGTGTAACCATCAGGTTATAGCATACTAGGGTTTCAACAACAGTAACAAAGTACTCCATGATTGTATTAGTCATTCAAGGACTATTCATTCCCAATTACCATCAATTAGTTATATTAAATCTAGGTATAACAAGCTATACCTCATTAGGGTTACATATCAATTCAATATGGTTATTATCCCTTCTATTCATATGAGTGAATAGGTAAGACTACCTTATTCAGGGTAACCCTTCATTTGTTCCATCATTATTCAACCCATATCACCATACCACAATTGTACAATACTAAGATGGATTACTGGTATGAATGGCTACAACTATCAGACACCTTTAATTAATATATTGCTTGCACATGTACACTGAAATCACATGTAGAACCAATTTACATCCCTTAATATACCTTCAACAAATTATACATCTAAAAATAAATTCACATATTACTAAAAGCCATTGTTTTCTCTTATCTCTCTCCTCATTCACTACTACTTACTTTTTGCTACTTATCCTTCTCATTTTAATCATGTAGATTAAACATTCCTAAAATTGAAACATACAAGGTACAAATAGATTATTCATCATTCTTGCTATCACTGCAAGAATTTATCTCATATCACACCTCAGTCATATTGTATTTCTCCTTTTGTTCAAAACACACTTGTTACATTTCAAATTTATATCTTACTCTTTACTCTGAATCATTTCCATATTGTTTATCTACCTTTCAGATTAGCTATCTTTAAACCCTGGATTACTATCAGTGCTAGTTTACTTCTCATAGTGCAAATCTCATTATCTTGTTTTATAGAGATGTTAGTATTCAAGATCAAATTACTAGTGACATCCCTTGAACTACTATAACTCTAAACATTCTAGGGTTTGGTCCTTATCAGTAGCATGATGTTATTGTGATGTGACTTTGCTCCCTTAATTTGAAATTCAAACTTTAGATCTCACAAGTTTTACTAAAGTCTTCTTTATCTTATCGATTGAATTTCCTTTCTCTTACTTGGCCATTCAGATAAATTACATTCTCAATTACCCTACTAGGATTTCATCATCATATTGTGTGTCATTATTACATTCATTAGATGTCTCTACGATGGTGGTTATGCATCATATATGATTCATTTTCTTATCACTTCATTCCCACATTTCTCTCATTAAGGAAGATATGAAAGAGAAGATGATTTTGAGACTTAGAATTCTTATCTTCAAACATTCAATAATACATTTCTCATATGTAGGTTTAATTAATTATCAAGAAGGATACTTGACTAATTAGCACTTTCTTGAATCTCACAACCTCTTTCTTTTATAATCTATATTACTCCATTATGTTTCAAACCCGTCTTCACTTTCCATAATGCCCTTACCATATACTACTATTCCACATGTCATCTTTAACTTCTAGTTTTGTCTTATGACCATGTTGCTTCTTTTATGTGTATGATCATGTATACCATGTTGCATATATTTCCTTTTATCCTTCTACTAATGTGAAGTTGAAATTCTAAATCAATAATCTCTCTACTAGTTTCACCTCATGTGTAATACATTATATATCCTTCATTTTTAATCAAACGACTCATGCATGGGTGAAACATAGTTTCTCTTTCAATCAAGTTTTTTTCCTGAATATAGTCTACCTTTGTATGACTTATTCATTTATTTAGCTACACTTCTGTTCTTCTTTTAGAAACTACTTTGTTGTTCTATAGAGACTTAGAATCCAAAGGCAGTAAGGATGAATGTATTAAACTTATTAATAAAGGTATACATTCCATGCTCTCAATTATATCATAACCCTCATTCCTTAATCAAGCTCATTATTTCCAAAATTTCTCTTTATTTCAACTAAGTTTCTTATCCTAGTTTTATGATTTACATGCTCATCTAATTCTCTTCACTTTAACTCTTCTGAAGACTCCACTTCTATGTACTTATCATATACTTAACTCTTTTCTTCTATTTTCCCTTTGCTTTGGAGTATATAAAAACATTGTACTCGGTTATATAATCCATTCCTCATGATTGAATCTTACTATATTGGCCCTTACATACTTTTCTCATATCTTTTCCATATTTCATATTTAGAGTTCATATAATACTAATAATTTATTTTAATTTGAACCTTATGTCGTGTTCCTTTATTCCCAATGAAGGGTTTCTCATATGAGGCCCCAAAGTTGGATCTCAGATATCAGTTCCAATTGATTCTTAGTTATCCCATTCTTTCCCTTATACTTCAAAATCTTAGAGTATATACATTCATACCAGAATTTGGATCTAATCTATCCAGAATTTACTCTTGTTATGTTACTAATAGGAGTCATTAGATCCTAGTAATGCATCCTTCCAGTCGAACCAGGCCGAACCTGCAGTCTTGAAGCCAAGAGCTACTCAGGATTACTCAACTCCTATTCATCTCAAATGTGTGGAAGAAAACTTATCCACTTATGAAAGCTCATTAAAAGATCATTTCTAGTCTACTTGATACAAAGAATGTAATCAATAAATGCTACAACTGCATAGTATACAACAAATCTTAAAGACCCATATATATTTCAAAATACTAAATATCTGAATTCAAACATATAAGAGATTTTCTATTCATCTCCAATAAAACAACAATATGAAATGAAAGTTCTATCTCATTTTATATTTATGCTCTTAATTCATATTACTTATCTTGTTTCTAACCCTAATATTTCTAGGGTTCCTCTCTAGACCATCCTTCCACTGTATACCTGGCCAGGGTATACATGAAAGAATAGACAAAGTAGCTTGATACTGGTTGATCCAAGTACTCAGATACCGATCTAGGATATCCAAATACTCAAATCCCCATAGCTAACATCATAACATCTCCTATCTGCCACACTTATGACTCTAACTTACTAACATAATGGTCCCTGACAACTCAGCCTAAGCTCTGATACCAAGTTGTTACACCCCAATCTCACAATTACCATTAATCATGAGATTAGGGCATAAATTGAGGATTTAACGTAATAAAAAGATCACCCTTAACTTTTTCTTCTTTTTCAAACTCTTTGTTTTCTCACATTGAACCACATGTACTAACTTTACAAGGGAATCTAAACATTGATTTCTTTAATATGATCTCAACATAAACGATACACATCCATACATTCATTCTTAGGTACATACAACATGATAATCAGATACATTCTCTCTTATTAAGGAAATAAAGATACAAAACATTACTTACAACACTCTCACATCTATACTAGGACCTAGAGTGGCAGGGACTGACTGAACTTAACTAATCTCATACTTAACTCATGTGGTAGATCTACTCTGATGCTTTGACCTTCTTCAAGTCCACGTGGTTTCTCTAAAAATTGTGAGTAGAGGGGTGAGCCTACTCGCTCAGTGAATGAGTACTTCAAAGAAACAGTCTAAAGCACTGATATAATTGCAGATATACTTTTGAGCAACTGATATCAATTATAACAGCAGTAAGCTTTAAAGAGATTGATCATTGACAATCATAAATATGGCAGGATACTCTAGATATCAACAAGAGTAAATCAATATATGAGCATTCTTGATTAATTTCAAAGAGAACTAATAATTCAGAAACATACAAAGAATAATTGTTGGGAAACTGTACTCGAATCTTTCTTAGCCTTTCTTACTTATAAGAAACTCTTTAAACCTATATGAACATATTTTAGCCTATGCCCTGATCATATGCAGTGTACTCTACATATGAAGACTCATAGAAAACTACGATCTCACTATACAAGACTTAGTTGACACACCCAAGAATGCTAAGCCTGACTACGTCGCTGGTCTGCAACAGGAAAATGGCTCTCTGGCCTCGGCACACCTATTATGCTGTAAAAACTGGACTCCTCCTCTAACGTGAGCACACAGGTGGAGAGTCAAGCCATCTATTGGCTTTTCTGTACTCTAGTGCCACCAGGACCTCTGGTTTATATTGGACACCACATGTTGTATATTAAGGAGACTTCCACTAGGGCTTTGTCCCCCGTACCACCTATTAGTACGTTCCGACCCCCATATACTAGACATCGCCAGGGTTAGGTTGTTTCATCCCTACGGCGCAAACCTCTCATAGGGAATCTACGGTGTTCAGGGCATCGACATGTCTAATTCACTCTTTACATTCACAATTCAATCATCACATTACATATCTTAGTTTAGCTCTGTACACCATTTGTTTCATAGACCATATGATACAATTTATCACAACTGAATTGTTAAGCATCACACATCTCATACTGAGAACATGGTAATCAAAATGCTTAATTCATTGAACACCCTATCCTTAGGGTTTTATTTACCTCATTCACTTATCGCATGGCTCTCATAAGGATTTCATGCGACATAAACATTCACTGAACAAAGACTACTATAAAAAAATCAAATAAAATCAATATATGCATGAAACCTTAGAACTGAGTTGAATTTGGGCTTCCATGCCATTCACTGAGATAATATGCATCAATAATAAAATTGAATAAATAAAGTCTATCATGTCAAGAAAATCCGTTCAAATGGATTTCATGATATTTATTCACAAATATCCAACTTTCCTCGCATCTAGGGTTTCACCCTCTTTACTGAGATATCAAACAAACACTATTCACCTTAAATGAAATTTAAGATAGTATCTGACATATATGTACTATGAATTTATATAAACAATCATTCATAACCAAGGGAATCCAGATAAACAAATTTCTCTATTTAATTATACAACAATTTCAGTCATAGACAAATTCCCTATATTTCAGTTTACTCTTATAACCTCTGTGAATACTTAGGGAATTCTCATTAGGATGTATTGTATACATTTCTAATATGATTTTATCATCTAAAATTCATCCAAATAGAGTAAGAATCTATTTTATATCATTTTGCAACAACTTAGATCAAACACACAATTCAGGGTTTGTGGTCGCATACTAAGCAATTAAAGATTATGGATGATTTAACCAATTTTTGTGCAATATATTGTTTAAAGGAAGTTCTCACTCTCCCTAAGGTGTGGAAACACCTTAAAAACGTAGTTCATCCCTAAAAATCTTGATCTCATATCAAATCCCTAGCAATTCACCCGATTCTTCTTCTTTTCAACTCGGAAACCCTAGAAATGAGGGATTATGAAGAAAGAGTGAGAAAAGGGGAAGTTTTGACATCATTTCGGATCAAATCAGAGGAAGGATAGAATCTTGACATGTGAGAGAAGACTCACCATGAAAGGCTATGCAAAGAAGCTAAACTTACTTGATTTCATCATATCTCAGATAGAGAAACCCTAGATCAGCAATTCCACCACTTCCTCCTCCCAAACCCTAACTCTCCCTCTCTCTTTAGGATTTCGTTTCTCTATAATGAATCACGAATTATGAGAGCTCATTATGTGTTAGGTTGACCATATAGAGCAATTGAGCTGGTTGGGTCAATTGCACATTGACCCCTCACTATACTTTTTCTTATTTCAGCTGAATTTTCTGTCATAAAAATATTACTATAATTCGTCTACTGATAAGGTCTAAATGCATCCAAAAATTATGAAAATTTTACATGTTATTTATGATTGAGTTTAAGATCTCTAGTTAAAATTATAGATCATTTGGAGTTACCAATAAATAAATAAAAATAAAACATTGCACTATTGAAAAGCACTCTGTCAGCATTTTGGTCGAAGTATAGTTCGACCGAGTACCACATGCAAGGAACACTCAAATATTCTGAAATTGTTCTCCAATATGCATAATTGAGTTACACATATCATATCCAAAATTCAATTAAATAAAAATTTGTAGAAAATATGAAAAATCATCTACCACACTGCTATCCTGATCAAATTCAATATTCATGTACTATCAAAACCCTAATTTTTTCCAATTAGGGTTTACATTTCTCAATCCCCAATTCTTCAAACTAAAATCATAGTTAGAGTTTATTCTTAGGTTTGAAACATCACAATTGATCTACTATCATTAATCAAGTCTAAACAATGTTAAATCTAATCAAGCATGTAATCATTCAGGTAAACCCTAGTTTACCAATTAAGCACAAATGTGGTCATTACAACCTGGGTCATAACTGTGATGCATCGACAAGCATGGGGTGACAAGAAAATCAACAATGATAGTTCAAAACAATTTAAATTAATGTCTAGAAGCTTACAATCCATGAGTCTATTATCTGTGGTCCAGCATGCTTGATAAATTTCAAAGAGAACTAATAATTCAGAAACATACAAAGAATAATTATTGGGAAACTATACTCTAATATTTCTTAACCTTTCTTACTTATGAGAAACTCTTTAAACCTATATGAACATATTTTAACTTATGGCCTGATCATATGCAGTGTACTCTACATATGCATTAAATCCTTTGCATTAAAATAATTGAAGGTCGAGTGAATGAATGAGGACATAGGGATGGTAACTTAAGAGTACTTGTAAAGGTTTCCCAACATGGTTGACATCCTAGAATGTTCCTATATGAAATTGTAAAGGAATATTGGGAGTATTTCGAAGTATTTGGTGGTATCATATTAACATGTATGATAACTATACACTAAATATACTTGGATTTCAAAATTATTAATTGCCATTCTAAATGATCCCAAAAGGTGAAACTGATGTTAAAATCGAGTTCAACATGTACTTATCATCCACCATACAAAATTTTAGCTTATTTGGAGTTGGTTTACACCTCTAATTGAATAGAGAGAGAAACAATTAAATGTCACGTAAGTTAGTTAATTTTAATTCACTTGATGTGCATCTATTGCTTCCGAACTGACTATTTTTTCCCTAAGTTCACATGTAACGCTAGTCACGCACATGAGACTCTTGACCAATTCCATGCTGGCCTCTCATGTGATGATTCAATGGTCTACTCTTCATCACCTACCCCTTGTTGTCCCGCATCCTCTCCCATCCAGCGAGTTGAGGTAATGACTGATCTCTCTCCCCCTATCATCCACTGTTTCCTCTAAATCGAGTTGCAATCACTTCTTCTCATCACTGCAATCCATTTGAGCCACAGATCTCATTCTCTTGTGAGTTGTGCATAAAACTCCTAAACATGTTTGAGAGTCGATCTCAACTTCCACTGTCAGCGCTTTGGTCTTCCTCTCTGCTTGCTTCCACACCTAAACATAGCTACCCAAGATCGACACTAGCACGAGCCTGTGTAGTGCTGAGCCCTTAATTTGGCTTGAGATGACATGGGCCATGCTAAGGGGCACACAGTACCTTAGTGGTCGTTCGAGCTTCATCAAAGTAGTAGTCCCCACCTCTGGGCAATTGAAGTCAAGGCATCGATCCTTAGTCCTTACACCCCCATTTCCTACACTCACATTGCCCTGAATCTCTCCAAATCGATGGGTCATCAAAAATGTCATTTCCTGCCTTGCAAGTTGGTTTGTAGAAGTGAGAGTCCCTGTGGGTTCCTGAACTCCATGGTTTATGCCAAACCCTTAATGGGGTGGGATATCCACTAAGTCTATCAAAATACTTATTGTGGCATGATTCTAGGATTTAAGAATAACTATCATAAGTGTAAAAAGGAAAAGAGAAAAATGAGAATTTACCTAAGGTTGGGTATGTTACAACACACCACCCCTTAAAAAGACTTCATCCCTAAAATCTCAAACCAAGAGAGAGGGGTGTGTATGTAGCATCTCTTCCCCAAGTTCCCATGTAGTTTCTTCAAGCCCATGATACTTCCATAGAACATTCACAAGTTCAATATCCTTTCTTTTCAACTTCTTGACTCTAGAGTCTAAGATCTCCACCGAGAACTCCTCATAAGACAGGTCTTCTTGCAATTCTATAGGCTCAATAGTCATAACATGAGAGGGGTCCTTCACGTACTTATCTAGTTTGTCTTAACTTCCAAGAATACATAATCTCCCACGAGGAATATCACATCAGACCTCTTCTTATTAGCATACATCTTCTGTCTATCCTACGCGGTCTTCATTCTTTTCTTTATCAACTGTATCTTATCAGTCATAATTTTTCATCAGAGTACACTCTTCCACATCATCCCAATGTAGTGGGGAGCAACAAGGTTGACCATAGAGTGCCTCGAACGGTCGCACACCAATGCTATCCTGGTAGATGTTATTGTATGCAAACTCAGATAACATAAGGTACTTATCCCAAGCACCTCCCTAATCCATCACATAAGCTCGTAATAAGTCCTCAAGAATTTGAACTGTCCATTCTGACTGTCCGTCCATTTCTAGGTGATAGGTTGTACTGAATCGAAGGTCAAAACCCATCTCATCCTGAATCTACTTCCAAAACATGAGGTGAACTTCAGGTCACGATTGGAAACTATGGTCTTTGGAACTCCATGAAAGTAAACAATCCAGTTCACATATAACTGTGCCATGTCAGAAACTTTGTATGTACTTTTTGAAAGTTAAAAAGTGGGCATACTTGGTTAGGTAATCAATGACAACCCATACCATATCATATCCACCTTTTGACTTTGGAAAACCAGTCACAAAATCCATAGTGATCTTTTCCCACTTCCACTTGGGTATCTCAAGTGGGTGTAGAAGACCACCAGGTCGCTAATGCTCTATCTTGACCTGCTGACTTTGTCAAGCTCTTTGTAACAAATGTGGCAATGTCACACTTCATATTCCTCCACGAGAAGCCCCTTTTGAGGTCTTTGTACATCTTTGTTGTGTTGAGATGGATTGTGTACTTCGACCCATGGGCTTCACTAAGAACTCTTTGCCTCAGTTTTTCAACATCAGGAATCCACAACCTATGGCAGAAGCAGATAACACCAACCACTTCAAAAGAGAATTTAGATTGTGGTTTCTTAGGTAGAGACTTCATGTCGTCCAACTCCGGGTTAACTAACTGGGCAGAAACCACTTCAGAAATCTAGGAAGGGGTAATAGATAAGTTGGCCATGTGCACTTGCAGCTTGTCTATCACAACATCATTGATATCTTCTACAAATTCAAGTCTCCAGCAGGATAATTGATCCATACTCCTCCATAAGAAACAACAGAGTGAAGCACAAGCTGATTCCTTCTTATTACTCAAGGCATCATCAACGACATTGGCTTTTCTAGGATGGTATGTGATAGAGAAGTCATAATCTTTTAAATACTCCATCCATCGCTTTTGTCATAGGTTCAGATCCTTCTGCGTCATCATGTACCGCAAACTTTTATGATCATAGAATACATCAAACTGTACTCCATACAAGTAGTGTCTCTAGATTTTTAGAGCATGCACTATATCTACCAACTCTAGATCATGAGTAGGTCAATTTCCTTCATTTGTCTTTAGTTGGCAAAATCCATAGGCGATCACACACCCTTATTGCAAAGGTACACATCCCAACCCTTGTCTAGATGCATCAGTGTAGATAACATAGGGTTTACCCTCAACAGGTAGGGCAGAACAGATTCAGAAGTTAAGCATCGCTTTAGATCCTGGAAACTCTTCTCGTATTCTAGACACCAGACAAACTTTGCACCCTTGTGTGTCATATTTGTCATAGGAAGAGCCAACTCAGAGAAATTTTACATAAACCTTCGGTAATAGCCCACAAGGCTAAGAAAACTACATATCTCTGAAGGGTTCTTAGGGGATTGCCACTTCGTCATTACTTCAATTTTGGCTGGATCAACATCAATGTGGCCTGTAGAGATTACGTGGCCCAGAAACATAACTTCCTTAAGCCAGAACTCACACTTGGAGAATTTTGTATACAACTTGTGTTTTCACAGGGTTTGGAGAACAATTCATAAGTAAGTGCTCGTGATGCTGGTCCACTGACTCAGAATATATAAGTATGTTGTCAATGAACACCACCATGAATCTGTCCAGATAAGGATGGAACACCCAATTCATCAAGTCCATGAAGGAAGCAGACCAAAGGGCATGATCAAGAACTTGTAATGCCCATAACGTGAGCAAAAAGTTGTCTTCGAAACATCTTCATCCTTCGATCGTATATAATAATGGCTGCTATGTAGATCCATCTTTGAGAAGATTTTAGATGACTTCAGCTGGCCAAACAAGTCATCGATGCGTGAGAGAGAGTAGCGATTCTTCACTGTCACTTGATTAAGCATGTGATAGTCCATGCACATCCACAATGAACCATCCTTATTCTTCACGAAGAGAACTGGAGCTCCCCAAGGTGAAACACTAGGGCGTACAAACCCCAGATTGAGGAGTTCCTATAGTTGTTTCTTCAACTCAGCAAGTTCTACTGGTGCCATGCGATAAGGTGCCTTCTAGATAGGAGATGTTCCTGGTATGAGGTCAATGGATAATTCAACCTCTCGAGAAGGTGGAAGCCTAGGCTGCTCGTCAAGAAATACATCAAGAAAATCTCAAACCACCTTGATATCACTGAGTTTAGGACGTGTGGGATTGAGTACAACAGATGCCAAATAGGCCCTACACCCATGAGAGATGAGCTTTTCGTCTTTAAGAGTTGAGATAATTAATTATCGATACTCTTGTTTTCTACCTTGGATGCAAATACACTCACCATCTAGATGCCAAAAGATAACCTTCCTTTCTCCATAGAATAAGTTTACCTTATATTTCTCCAGCCAGTCCATCCCTAGATGACATCAAAAGTCATCAGGTTGAGGAGGAAGAAGTCCGTTACAAACATCTTACCTGATATACAAAGGTCAACATGAGGGATTTTTAGGTAAGAAGAGCATGCTCTACCACTAGGGGTTTGAACATCCAGAATATGGTCCATGTACTCAACTTTTAATTCCAACATAGATACCGACTTAGATGCTATAAAATTATGCGACAAGAGAGAATCAAATAAGGCTTTAATAGGTTGTTAAAGTAAATGCACGGTACCTTCAATGACCTAATTTCCTTCTTCAACTTCCTTGGAATTTAGGGAAAAGATGCACCTGACGTGTCTGTCAACAGGTGGACGCCTCTCGTGCTGGTTGTTGTTATTATTGTTATTTCTTAGAGGCAGTTGTAGACATTGCTGCTGTGGAGGCTACTGAGGGGCACATGGTTGAGCTGGAGTTGGGGCCCTTTGAAGTCGTGGTCATTGGGGCCTAATATGCCCATATTGACCACACTCATGGAAAATCACATGTTTACCATCTCTTCGAGTCAAGGCATCCCCAGGGTAGCACCTACTAGAGTGTTGATGACGAGAACATCGGTTGCACTTGTCACGATGATCCTCAACAACAACTTTCTACTTATTGGGCTTGTGAGCTGCACGTTGGTACCCTGGATATGAATCAACTACGAGAGATTTGTCCACCATTTGCTGGAAGGTGAGTGGAAGTTGTAGTACTAAAGCTCGACCAATCTGATTAGACAACCCCTCCAGGAACAAGGTAGCTTGACAGTTTTCTCCCAGACCGGTGGTGAGCACTCCAACAATAGGAAATGCTGGGCATAAGTAGAGACACTCAGGGATCCCTGCTTTAGGCTGTAGAACTCAACCTCCTTCTTCCTAAGTGTAGCATAGCAGATGTATTTCTCATAGAATAAGGTAAGGAACTGCTCCCAGGATAGGGCAGATGTATAATGGGTGCGAGTGTGGCAAGGCTTTTTACATCTCAATTATTGAAATATGAATTACAAGTGTCTCATTCTATTGAAATTGATTTCTTTTGAAATTACCTAATTTCGAAAAGCCTCTCTTGAAGAAACCCCTCTTTTGGTACTTTAATTCCTTGTTAACGCCCAAAATAATTGTTTATGCACATATACTACTTGATACTGATGCATACTCTTTTGTTTCATATTTTCTGGGTGTTCGCAACACTACCCAGGAGAGCAGCCACCTGTGGTTCAAGAGAACGTGGACTAAGGTCTTGAGGTGCCAGTTAACCAAGAGTAGAGTTCAAGGACTTTTATGGAGATGTCTAGGTTGCTTATTGTTTGTTGCTCTAGTTATATGAGATAGTAGTTTTACTTAGCTATCACCTTTTAGACTATCATGGAAGTATTATGGACTATTTGAAGTATTGTAATAATTTAGTTTCCTTTCCACTGCTTAAACATCATTGTTCTTGATGTCCATGATATTTTGGAAAATATTATGCAACCCCTTCCTTGTTATAATTTTGTGGAATTTTTATGAATGGGTTGTATTATTATTTCAAAATAAAAGTAGGGAGTGGGTCCCACTCTTTACAACATGTCATTAGAGCCTAAGCAGTCAGTGACTAGATATCTCACGATTATATTATTAAGTTATTACCATTGTCTTCCTGACTTTCATGAGTGACAATCTTTTTGGAAACGGTGAGTCCTCCCAATCGCGGGACAACCATACTGGGTTCAATACCCCTTTTCAACCACAGTTTGGGATGCCACCTATGGACCTGCCGTTGTTTACCCCTTTCACATAGGGAAATACTGGAGGACTGTCGGTGGTCCTCTTGCCACATCTTTTGTCCATCCCTCCTCTGCCTAGCCTCACACTCGAGCAAGAGTTGGCATTTCTGCATCAACTTCTTTCTTCTATTTTGATGGGTCGGGCCAATTCTAGTGTTGAGTGGACAAACCCAAGGAGTATTCTCTAACCGAGTTCATCAAGATGCATCTTCCTTACTTCAAGGGTGAAGGAGAGATCGATATGGTGGACTAGGCTGATGACTGGGTCTTGTCAATTGAGCGCACTTTCGAGGGCATGGCATGCCATCCTCATAAGAGTGTCTGTTTCACCACCCATGTTCTTGATGGACCAGCTCGTGTGTGGTGGACTGGATCTAATCACACTACCATAGTAAAACAAAAATAATCACATGTTGATATATTTAGACAATGTCTAATGTACAACCAAGAAACCACTGGATCTTTGGTCTAATGGGTGGAAAGGTGCACCCGTTATATATATAAAAGAGGTGGAAAGAGACACCCCATGTAGAAAAGAATGCCCTAATGGTTGTGCTTATGCACCATACAAAAGATATCTAGCTAAATTACCAACCATGCATATATATTGTGGCAATAAACGAGTTAAGTCATCAAGCATATATTCAATCCCAAACAGTAATATAAGTGGGTATCAATGACCCATGGTAGAAAAATATGTATAAACATCAGGAGTATTAGAGAATTACATTTTTAAGATTTGAGGATTCCAATCATGGAGCAAAAGTGGGTAATTGAACAAGTAATGCCTCATTATAGGAAGCTTTAGTCAATTTCATGGCCAAAACAAAATAGACAAGAACACATACCTCAATCTAAGTGTCACAAGTCACAAATCCTCCTAATAACAAGTCTCAAGCAATATCAACACCTAAACATTATATATACATGTATTAGGGTCACCTTTATTTCATTTGTCTCCTTAACCCTAAAAACACCTTACTGAAAACCTCAAAATCAGACTCTGTAACGTATTCTAATAAGTCAGAGATATTTTTCTAATTTTGAAAACATATTCATTTGTATTTTTCTGACACACCATTAATTAGTTATGAATTTTGTAGTTTTAATTCTTTTATTATTTATTCAGTAGAAAAATAAAATAGAATTGGTCCCTTTGATCGATATGCCCTTACATCCAAGTACTGATCAACCTGACGTGACATGGCATAAATGACATTTGATCCTTGAATAAAAGATTTGCCAAAAAAACAATTGAAGGTCTGCAAGACAATTATACCCATGCGAAAAGAATTGAGTCACTAGAATCGTGTGGGTAGGATGGGGTTTTTTCCCCTGGTTATCTCCCTAGCTCGCAAAGTTGGTAGTCTGTCTTGCAGAATGACGACCTTACCAGACCTGTATAACTCTATCATGAGCGATAAACAAAGGGGCGATCAGTGTGCATCAATCAACAATCAGAGTCATCAGGACTAGAGGTCATCTCAATGAACGGTCCTATTGCTAGCCTCAACAGAAATTAGGTGAGTAGTGGCGAGACATATACGGTAATGAGAAGACAACATAAAATAGGGGAGGGAAAGCATACACCCCAAGTGGGTATGATTTGGCCGTCTAAGAAGTATCCTGACACCCACAGGAGATGATCCGGAGTGTTGGCTGTGAAGTCCTGGTTCATAACTGTGGTACTTTTGTGAGCGCAGGATGATGAGGAAATTAGAGGCGACAATTCACATATATTGAAATCAATGTCGATAAGCATTTGACCAGTATGTTATCCGTGGTCCACTGTCCCACCCCATGAAGGGTTTGGCATAAAACATGGAGTCCAGGAACCCTCAGGGACTCTCACCGGTGAAAACCAACTCATAGGGCCAGCGACATTTTTGTCAACCCAGTGATTGAGAGAGATTCAGGGCGATGCAAGTGTAGGAAAAGGGATTGCAAGGAATAAGGATCGATACCTTGACTTCAATTGCCTAGAGGTGGGGAATACTTCTTCGGCGAAGCTCTAATGACCACTAAGGTAGTGTGTGTCCCTCAACACAGCCCAGGTCATCTCAATCCAAATTGAGCACTCCAGACTACGCAAGCTCATTCTAGCATCAATTTTGCATAGCTATGTTTGGGTGCGGAAGTGAGTAGAGAGGAAGACCAAAGTGTTGACAACGGCAATGGAGATTGGCTCACAAACCGGTTTAGGGGTTTTGTGTACAAAAAATGACAGAATGAGATCTATGGCTCAAATGAATCACAATGATGAGATGAAGCGATTGTGACTCGAATTAGAGGAAACGGTGGATGGTAGGGGGAGAGTGATCAGTCATTACCTTGGCTCCCTAGACGGGAGAGTCGAGGGGTGGGTGATGAAGAGTAGACCGTAGGATCATCACATCATTGGCCAGGATCGAATTGGTCAAGAGTCACATGTGTGTGACCAACATTACAGGCAAACTTAGGGAAAAAGTAGTTGGTCTACGAGATATAGATGCACATCAAGTGCATTAAAAGTGACTAACTTAGGTGACATTTAAGTGTTGCTCTCTCTATTCAATTGGAGGTGTAAACCAACTCTAAATAAATTTAATATTGTGTTGTGGCTAATAAGGACATGTTGAACTCGATTTTGACATCAATTTTACCTTTTGGGATTATTTAGGTTGGCAATTAATAATTTTGAAATACAAGTATATTTAGTGTATAGTTATCATACCTATTAATATGACACCACCACATACTCCGAAATACTCCCAATATTCCTTTACAATTTCATCTAGGAATATTCTAAAATGTCAACCATGTTGGGAAACCTACAAAAAGTACACTTAAGTTACCATACCTATGTCCTCATTCATTCACTCAACCTTCAATTATTTTAATGTAAATGATTTAATATTGCAGATATAGCTCATAAGTCTATCAAAATACTTATTGTTGCCTGATTCTAGGATTTAAGAATAACTATCATAAGTGTAAAAAGGAAAAGAGAAAACTGAGAATTTACCTAAGGTTGGGTATGTTACAAGGTCTGTCCGATACACTGTTCTCTAACATGTATTTGTGTACTTGGTTTGATGTTTCCATATCATGACTAATGAGATTGTGTCATTAACCAACCCACACTCCAGTCTTGTGTGTTACTGTTGTCTATCCACCTTCCACAATAACAACTGATTAGGGATATAATAAGAATGTACATTCTCTTAGCATTTGTATAATCTCATTCTCCAAGTCACATACTTGAAGACATACATCATTGAGTATTGTCATTCTTTAGACATTCATAATGTTTCCTCATTATCGCATATCTGAATGAAACATAATGAACCAGAAGCTTGCCTTTGTGAGTATTAATCAAATCCTTTATGGTATGTGCCATGTCAACCATCATATGATTGACTCTCTGGGCATACATTACCAAAAAAATGCTTCTAGTAATATAAACTAATGAACCAACATTCAAATCTCTAAGCGATAGTTTGAAGGAGATAATACTCCCAGTAAACGGATGAAAGTGATTTGAGGGAATGATTGAAACTAGTGATGATTTATGACCCAGTTCAATGATGTATAGTCACCCTGAATCAATGTTGAATAAAACCCTAGAATTCATGGATGCATTGAGAAACCAGTGTACCCTTGGAGATAGGGAAAATATGGTTAGTAAATTATACATAAAATTAAATTTATCATTCATTGCTACTAATTGCTAAATATTATTGTTATATTGTTACATATATATGCACATATTTGTATGCACCCACATACACAATATAGAAATACACTAACCATGTGTGGTTATCAATGATTTAGGTTAATTTTCACTAATTATATGAATAAGTGGACATCTAAAAGTTGGGACCAAAACAAGACATGGATAAATACCTCTGATGGATTACTTAGATAGCTATTATTTCCTTTCATCATAGTAATTCTCTTTGAAACATTATGTAAATGATTTGAGGAGATTCATCTTCATCTTGTCATCAATTAACATCATATAATTAAATTATGAATTATTGTTGGTCATTGGTAAACTTAGATTTCAAAACATAGATAATATCCCTTGCCAACTCCATCCACCATAATTGGGGATAATCAGGGGAATGGGTTGTTACAATTACCCTACTATCCTAAGCCTTTGTTTCATGCTGAGGACAACCTGATTTAATAGCTTGGGGTGGTAGGATGGTATGCCCTTGTTTCTTTGTTCATTTGTTATCAATTCTAAGATGATAAATTTGAGTGACCCACCCATTTTCTAATTTACTCATTCATTTTGCATCTTTGCATTCCTGCATGCCATATAGTTCATTGTTTGGCATATGCATATTTTTTTTTTCCAAAAAAAAATGCATTATTACAATGCCATCCACTTAGATTGCATTGCACATAGATTTAGTTAAGTTCTTTTTGTGTTAGCATCTAGGTTCATTTTCTGACGCTTTCTTACTTTGTAGTTAGATCTTGATGTAAATAGGGGAATTTTGACACCTTTTTGCCAAATACACCCAAGTTTGAAAAATATTGTCTTAAAAGATGTTCTAGCCTAGTCTATAATTATTTGAATGGAATTTAATGACCTATGATTAATGCACCCATCAAAGCACTTAATAACACCTTAACAATATCTAATTCTAATTTATACTTTTTCCACTTCTCCTATGAAATGTTGGATGATTTGTCTAAAATGAAATCAAGGCAAGCCATAAATGTACATGGTTATATAAATCTTGTGAAAAGAATGTGGTTTAGCTTATAATTCTCATTCATGATGAGTTTGTTAATTGCATCAAAAAAAAAGATTGGAATAACTTTCATGTTGATGAGGCCTTATGTGAAGATACACACCACGTGCCCCCTCTCTTTTGCTCCACCATTCTTCCATCATATCTTTCATCTCCACCACATCAAAAGATGCTAAAAACACATAAATATTAAGACTTGGACCACCTTTAAAATCTTTGGGTGGCCATCCTTTCCTTCTCTATGATTCTTGCTACCACCATATGACCTAGATACATAAGGGACAAGAGAAAAAATGCAAAAGGAAAATAATGGCACTCCTATGTAATAGCACCAAAATAAATAAAAAGAAAAGATGAGTGCTCCATGTAATGATACTCTAATCTCCTTCCACAATCTCCTTCTTCCAACTGCATATCCATTGGGCTAGGAAACATCAACCCTACCCACATTGCTCGCATACATATCCAAGTGGGTAATGTGGATTGGATTGACATATAAGGTTGAAAACATGCAAGTGAAACAACATCCCTAGATGTTGTGATAATTTCTAAACATGAAACAATTTGCCTGGCGCTTTGCAGATACTACATCACTTGCATGAGTGTTAGTACCCTATATGAAAAAAAATCTACTTTGTGCATTGATTGCATTTGATTTGTGTTGGATGAGAGAATAGAAGCAGATCATATATATGAATTCATACTTGAACTTATTTAGTCAATAATCATATAATTGAGTGAATTTTTCATTTCATTATGGATTGAATTGAAAAGAGAGGTTTAGTTTAATAATACATGAGAACAAGTGCTTTTTAAGCTTGTGTTATTGATGGAGCCCTACATTATGTATCTATCTTGTATCTTTTTCCCCGTTGTTTACATCTATGTGTTTCACAAAGCAAGACTTTTCCGCACTAAATTGTATTATTATAAAATTCACTTATAGACGTCTTTTTTATTTTAGGTACTTTGATAACTACATGCTGGAAGGGAGAGAAGAAAGTTGAATCTAGGTTTTCCCCTCTCTTGAAGGAGTACAAAATGAGGCAAAGATAATTCTGAACATACTCCAAGTGATCAAAGAGTGCATTGAAGCATTACACTCTATGGATGACCAAGTTCTTGACATAAATGCAAGAGAAGGATCCCAAAGCGATTGTGGTACTTCACCACAACTATGGTACACATGCCCCGATCTCATGGCGTTCAAATATTCTTTGAGAAAAGAATGGATGTGTCAAGTGGTGGACACAACTATTTTATGTAGAATGGTCGTGTCAAGTGGTGGCCACCGTGGCTGTTACACCTGCCATGTCAATGCTACGACGATCCTCCAACTACCCCTCATCCCCTTCACCAGTACCATGGTGTTCACAATAGTTGTGCAACCCTTATGCCACCATAGCTGTTATGCCCACCACAAACGTTCTACCAGCCTAAATTTTCACTTACAAGCCTGAAATCCACCAACAAATCACTGCAATTGTTCCAAATTACCATGGCCATTTTTCTATATTATCACCATGGCTGTAGTGGCCCTTAAACCATACCTAGTTTATCTACCAATCTCCTCATATTCTCCCAGATAGATATAGACACCCTAGACCCCTATATAAGCCTTCATGGAATAGAGAATGAAGGTTAGATTCCTTGGGAATTCATGTTTTCCACCTACCACATACCTATGTCACTCTACTCCCATTTCATCTCCTTCCACTCCACAACCCTAAGTTTTAGGGTTTTGATCACTTTCAACCAATTTCCAAGCCATTCCACCTTAGAGGAGTGAGGTGATCACACTTGATACAACTAAAGAAGGAGAAGGAGTCCTCTACATCAATCTCCATGTCTTCCCACTCCCTTTTCTTCTCCATTTTTGTATTTTCTTTTGTCACGAGTGTAGATGATCCCCTTTGGTGGGCTGTTTGGGGAACAAATGTGAATTTGACCCCATTTTGGGGGAATTTTTGTACAAACACTTTGATTCCATTTGTTAATGTTATATATTTGCTTCTTCTCAAATCCTATCTTCTGTTATGGTGATTTACGTATGAAAACACCTAGGGTATAGGGAAGAGAAGGAATAGGAGGTTATGAGAGGGAAAACTCCTAACTCCAATTACCAAATCCATAACTACTGCCCTCTCTCCCCATCTGTCCATCTTCTCTACTAGCCCTAGGTGAATGATCTAAGTAGATGGTTTATTTCTCCATATGCACTTAAAAGGATCATGTTAAGTGGTTGGATGGGTGTTATAGGAGATAGGTGATAACCTCCCACTTTGTGACGTTATCTTATTTAGTTATCTTTAATTTTCCATACTCTTTCTTAGATAAATTAGATAGAATCATTAAACTTTTTCACTTTATTGCGGATACACCAATAAACTAACTTTTCTTCTTTTTCATTATAGAAAACACAAAAAAATTACAAAGACTCCTCATGGTCCCAAGACCGCGAGGAGGCCTCGCGGTCCCAAGACCGCGAGAAGGCCTCGCGATCCCAAGACCGTGAGAAGGCCTCGCGGTCCCAAGACCGCGAGAAGGCCTCCCGGTCCCAAGACCGCGAGAAGGCCTCACAGTCCCAAGATTGCGAGAAGGCCTCGCGGTCCCAAGACCGCGAGAAGGCCTCACGGTCCCAAGACCGCGAGAAGGCCTCACGGTCCCAAGACCGCGAGAAGGCCTCACAGTCCCAAGACCGCGAGAAGGCAAACGGTCTCAAGACCGTTTGAGACCAAACGGTCTCAAGACCGTTTGGGCTCAACTTGAGCCTATAAATAGGACCTCAAGGGTCACTTCAAAAGGATCGAATCTCAGACGTCCAGAGGCTGCCTCTCTAGCTCCAGAGTACTTTTGTCTTCCATCCACTGCCCCAAGGCTGCCAGTTTGAGATCCGCATTCCATCACCAGGCTATCTTCTCTCTCCTCTCAACAGCAAAGAAGGTGGGAAGAGAAGATCCATCATCAAGTCAACCATGAAGTGCAAAGATCGTTGCTCTCTTCACCAAGGGTTCAACTTTCCCTCCTCCGTGGAGATGACATTCTTTCTCTCTCTTCTCGCCTCCTTCTTTGTCCTTGACATGAGCGAGTAGTTTCATTCACTAGGGTGCGGGGAGTAGCCCCGCTACCCATGTTTTCATTTCATGCAATGTAATTCAATAATTTGTAATAGAGATACTCTTCTTTTCAGTTCAACATCAATTGTTTAATGAATGCTGGTTGCCTGATCATCAACTTGTGTTACTTATTATCTTTTGGTATGAATTGTCTATGTTTATACCCTTAGATCTGAATATCGATTGAATGTTGGTCTTAGATGTATGTAGTCACCATATGTCTATTTCGGTATCTAGGAGTGCTTTCATGAGTGGAGTAAACTCACCCCCATCAATGCACTTTCATACTATGAAATGGAATCAGTTGACGTATGGAAGTGCAATCTTGGTAAGGTAGAGGAACACATTTCATGAAGGAGTAATGCAAAGCATGTGACCATTCATTATGGTATGGCTGGCGTTGCAATACTCCACACTTCTCGTAGCTAGTTATCCGAAAGGAAGCTAGGACTACAAGATACTAACTGATTTGACTCTCTTTGCAGGTTGTTTTATTATGTTGCATGTCTTGATCCATGTGTAGTGGTGTGAAACCCGATAACACCCTAGTGGCTTCTAATCATTGTTTACAACCTTAATCTCTACTTCCTTGCTTTACTTTCCTTGCACTTAGTTTAAAACCAAATCAAACTTTCGATCTAAGTATCAACTGTTAAGTAGTTAAGTTCAACTAAAAATGTTTTCCATCTTGATTTCATCAAGACCGTTGTCCCGAGGATTCGACCCTTAACTATACTACGATAAGACTTCCGCGTGTCTTAGTACACGTGGGTGGAGTTCTTACCATAGTACTAGCAAGGCTAAACCTAGGGATTCATCATCTCTAGGATTTTTAGTGGTGTTGCAAAACTCCATCAAAAATTGGCACCGTTGCCGGGGACAACGGAACGTTTTAGCTTTTACTTAACAACTTCTTGGTTGATTAGAATTTTACACTTTTTCTTGATAACTACTCCAAATCTTCTTGATTTCTTCATTTCCTTCCATTATCTTAACGTGTGATTTTCTTTCTACTCAGGTAGAAAACGTGTATGCAACCCCCGCATAGCATCGGATTCTCCCCTGAACCAGAGTACGACTCTGAGGTAGAAAGAAGTTTCCACCGAAGGATTAGACTTAACCGCCAAAGAGCCAGACAGATGGCTGAAGAGCAACGCCTTGTTGCAGAAAGAGTTAACGCCGCCATAGCAGCACAACGAGCAGAACTTATTGTAGACACTCGTGCTCAAGTGCAAGCTGAGATTCGAGCTGAGGAACAAGCCCGCATCCAAGCAGAGCATGCTGCTGCTCAACTTGCGCTAAGAAACAAGCAACTTCGGGATTACGCAGTCCCGAAGAATTATGAAGATGATCATCCAGTCCGACCACCGATTATTAACATACCAAACTTCGAAATCCGGACGCAATGGATCCAGATAATGCAAGGCATTTCTTTTTCTGGAGCACCCGGGGACGATTGCATGGATCACCTTAAGAGATTCGAGTCACTCTGCCGACTTGTACCCCAAGCAGGAATCGCCTTGGAAGCAATAATGTTACACCTTTTCCACTTCACCTTATCTGGAAGAGCACTAAGCTGGTACAACGCTTTGGATAGACACCCCATCATCACTACTTGGACTCCTTTAGAAGAAAAGTTTCTTGAGAAATTCTTTCCACCTTCGCTAACCTATGAGATTAGGGGACAGATTAATCACTTTTCCCAACTACCTGGAGAAACATTTGCTAAAGCTTGGGAAAGATTCAAAGAACTCCTGAGAAAGTGTCCTCACCATGGCATATCTCAAAATCAACTAATAGAAACATTCTACAGAGGAGTAAGTGATGATATCAAGCAATTTCTCGATTCCTCATCTGGAGGAAATTTTATGAGAAAGAACTATGAAGATGCTTGGAATATAGTTACACTAGGGGCCGAGAACCAATCCAATTGGGGAAGGTCATCTAACCAACCCAAGGGAATTCTTAAAGTATACAAAGCTGAAGAATCAATGGAACTCAAGGCCATTGCAGAGGCCCTGAAGACTATTGCTAGCAAGCAACAAGCCCTCGAAACTTCTTTCGGGGAATATGACAAGAAGAAAAGCTCTCAGGTTCAACAAGTAAAAGCAGCTACTGGAACTTGTGAAGCCTATCATGCATCTGATCATCCCACATTATCATGTGGTTTGTTGTACAATGTCATGATGGATTTACAACCACCTATGCCGCAATATGAACCCATTATTGAGCATCCCGAGGACCAAATGCCAGAGCAAGTCAACTCCATCCATTCAATACCTGGCCAGGTGTACTACAATCCAGACAAACTAAGGAACCATCCTGGTTTCCAATACGGGAATCCTGCAGGGACCGCCAACCCACAACAACAGACTCAAGGTGGATCTTTCAATAGACAACCGCCAGGATTTCAGAATAACTTCAGTCAAGGGAATTATAGATAGGGTTTCCAAAGATCTAACTATCCCAGAAACCCTTCTTACCAATATGGCCATCCAGGTCTGCACCCGTAGCTACAAATACCTCAGTTGCAGCAGCCCCAACAACCACAGTTAACTGCACCTCTACAACAACCACAAGGACAGCAAGTCACTCAGTATCAACAGAGGGGTGCTCCTCCCCAATCATCTGATGAAATATCCTTGATTAGACAAATGCTTCAATCTCAACAGACTATGCTTGCAAACCAGCAAGCTCAACAAAAGGCCGTAGAATCCCAACTGGCACAGATTGCCGCTCAATTGAAGCCACAAGCCGACACTTTTGCTGGGCAACCAGAGGCAAACCCGAGACATAACCAAAACAGACCAGAACAACTGAATGCCGTCACCACACGGTCTGGTCGTGTCCTGCCTGATGTCACCAGAATCATACATGATGATGATGATGTAGCCATTCTTTCTCCAACAGGAAATTCAAGCATAGAAACAGAAAATTCTACTGAGAAAGAAAAGGAAAAGGAACCAATGCCAGAGGTCCCACCCAGAATTCCTTATCCAGACAGGCTGAAAGGGACCAAAATGGATACTAGGTTCCAAAAATTTAAAGAAGCTATGAAAAAATTATACATTGATATTCCTTTCCTCGATGCTCTTTCCGAGGTGCCCGCTTGGGCCAAATACCTGAAAACCCTCTTGTCAAGAAAGTATATGACAGACTAGCATGAAATAGTGAAACTTGCTCAGACCACTTCAGACATTCTGCTAAACAAGATGCTAAAGAAAAAGAAGGATCCGGGTTCCTTCGGTATCCAGTGTTCTATTGGAAATGGTTCCAGCAAGAAAGGATTGGCAGACTTAGGAGCAAGTATATCTATTATGCCCTATTCGATGTGTAAAAGATTAGGCTTCACTGATTTGTTACCTACGACAATGACAATTCAGTTAGCCGACTCTACCATAACTGCCCCTCTTGGAATTATCGAGGATATTCCTGTCAGAATAGGAAAGAATTCTTATGTCCCGTGTGATTTCGTTATTATGGACATCCAAGAAGACCTGAGATACCCGATAATCTTTGGCAGACCTTTCCTAGCTACTGCCCGAGCACTTATCGATGTTGAAGCAGGAACTATAATCTTGAGACTTGGGAAGGAAGCTTTCCAGTTTAGAGTTCTTAACAGCATGAAAGGTCCAAGCATTCAAGAGGAAGTTTTTCTCTTGGATGCTATATATCAAATGTCCCAGTTAGAAATGTCTGAACCCTCCGATGAGCTGGAAAGTGCCTTGACAAATCCGGAAGTAGAATTTTCGGCAAACGAGCTAGTGCAACAATGCCTTCAATATTTAGAAAAAGCTGAAGCAGCCCCAACAGCCACCTTTGAAGAACTCAAGGCTGTCACCGTTATAGAAGCGACCGAGCCACCTAAGGCCCCTGAATTGAAGGCCTTACCCGAAGGACTCAAACATGTCTTCCTTGATAGCGAGAAACTTTGTCCAGTGATTATCAGCTCTACTCTGGAAGAAGACCAAGAAAACAGACTTCTTGATGAGCTAAAGAGACACAAGAAAGCTATCAGATATAAAATGACTGACTTAACTGGTGTAAACCCAGCTTTATGCATGCACAGATTGCCTATGGTGGAAGAATTCAAACCATCGAGGGAACATCAAAGGAAGTTGAACCCTAATCTCAAGGAGGTAGTTCGCATCGAGGTTCTCAAACTCCTGAAGGCAGGTATCATCTACCCAATCTCGGATTCTCAATGGGTAAGCCCCGTGCAGGTGGTCCCTAAAAAAGGGGGGACTACTGTTGTTCTTAATGATAAGAATGAACTGGTACCTACTAGAACAGTAACTGGGTGGAGAATGTGCATAGATTACAGAAAACTTAACAAGGCAACAAGGAAAGATCATTTCCCCTTGCCCTTCCTAGATGAGGTCCTCGAGCGCTTAGCTCATCAGAAATTCTTCTGTTACCTCGATGGTTATTCCGGGTTTTACCAAATCCCTATACACCCGGAAGATCAAGAGAAAACTACTTTCACCTGTCCTTTTGGGACATATGCTTTCAGAAGAATGCCATTCGGGCTTTGTAACGCGCCAGCCACTTTTCAGAGATGCATGTCTGCTATCTTTGTAGGATTAACAGAATCTATAATGGAGATATTCATGGATGATTTCTCAGTTTATGGAAACTCTTTCGACAACTGTCTGCTCAACCTGGTTCAAGTTCTACAAAGATGCGAGGACACAAACCTCATCTTAAATTGGGAAAAATGCCATTTTATGGTAACAGAAGGTGTTGTCCTCGGACACAGAGTGAGCGACAGAGGGATCGAGGTGGATCAAGCAAAAATTGACGTCATCTCGAAATTGATGCCACCAAAAGATGTAAAAGGGGTACGTGCTTTCTTAGGTCATGCTGGGTTTTACAGAAGATTTATCAAAGACTTCTCAAAAATAGCAAAACCCATGACACAACTGCTGACCAAGGACACATAATTTAACTTTAACCAAGAATGTTTGCAAAGTTTCACAACTCTGAAAAATGCCTTGATTTCCGCACCCATTCTAAGAGCTCCAGATTGGTCACAACCATTCGAAATCATGTGTGACGCGAGCGATTATGCCATAGGGGCCGTATTAGGGAAAAGAATCGACAAGAAACCCTATGTTATATACTACGCATCTAAAACACTGGATGAAGCACAGAAAAATTACACCACTACAGAAAAGGAATTCTTAGCTGTCATCTACGCGTTCGAGAAATTCCGCTCATACCTGATTGGAGCTAAAGTCATCGTCTACACTAACCACTCCGCTATACAGTATCTAATTCAGAAGCAAGATGCAAAACCTAGACTTATCCGCTGGGTATTAATGCTTCAAGAATTCGATTTGGAAATCAAAGACAAAAGCGGGGTGGAAAACGTCGTCGCTGACCATCTCAGCCGTATTAGAGTCGAGGATGAAGACAAAGTACCTATCCGAGACTCCCTCCCGGACGACCAACTAATGAAAGTCGCTAATGGATTCCCCTGGTATGCCGACATTGTTAATTATTTGGCAACATGAATCATTCACCCGTCCGCATCCTATCACGACAAAAAGAAGTTCATTCACGACGCTAAGCAATATTTCTGGGACGAGCCCTATCTTTTTCGCTTATGCGCAGATGGACTCTTTCGTAGATGAATTCCAGAGATGGAAATCACTTCGGTTATTGAGCACTGTCACTCAGGCCCCACTGGGGGCCACATGAGTTCCAAAAAGACAGCTCTTAAGTTCCTGCAATCTGGCTTTTATTGGCCTACCATCGCAAAAGACGCACATGAATACGTGCGATCATGCGACAAGTGTCAACTATCTGGGGGAATTACCCGAAGAAATGAAATGCCATTGAACATATGGCAAGAAATCGAACTCTTCGATGTATGGGGAATAGATTACATGGGCCCTTCCCCCCATCCTACGGATTCATGTACATCTTAGTTGCTGTGGATTACGTGTCAAAATGGGTAGAAGCTCTACCGACCACCTCTTGTGATTCAAAACCGGTAATCAAAATGTTTAAAGAGATAATATTCCCCAGATTCGGCGTCCCAAGAACGATAATATCTGACGGCGGATCACATTTCTTGGAACGGAGCCTTGAAGCCTTATTAAGAAAATACGGAGTCAACCACAAAGTTTATACACCGTATCATCCATAGACATGTGGACAGGTCGAAGTCTCCAATAGGCAAATTAAAGCTATCCTAGAAAAGACTGTCAATCGGCACCGCACCGATTGGTCCACCAAACTATCTGACGCTCTATGGGCTTACCGTACAGCTTTCAAAACACCAATCGGAACAACACCGTTTTGATTAGTGTATGGGAAGTCCTGCCATTTGCCAGTTGAATTAGAGCATAAGGCTTGGTGGGCCATTAAGCAACTAAACTTCGATCTCAAAGGCGCTGGTGAATTCAGACAACTGCAACTCCAAGAACTAGAAGAATTACGAATGACAGCCTACCACAATGTAAGAATTTACAAAGAACAAACTAAGATGTGGCACGATGGCCACATAAAAAGAAAGGATATAACCGTAGGAGACAAAGTCCTCCTATTCAACTCCAGATTAAAAATGTTTCCTGGAAAATTGCTTACTAAATGGTCGGGGCCTTTTACAATCAAACATATATACCCGACAGGAGCTGTCATTATTATCGATGATAATGGAGGAGAGAGGACCGTAAATGGTCACAGATTAAAAAAGTACCACACTACGACAGACAAGTTATCAAGACAAACCATAGAGATACATGACCCTATAAAGTCAGCATAGCCGGAGCAAAATATTGTCGAGCCAGCGACGTTAAACCAAAGCGCTTCTTGGAGGCAACCCAAGGCCTGAGTATCACCTTCCCTAATTTTTCTAGCCTTTTATTTTGTTTTTAAACCTCTTTTGTTTTTCTTTGTTTTTTTTTCTTTAAATCTAAAAATATAAAAAAAAATCCACATGATCTTGAGGTCAAACGGTCTCAAGACCGTTTGGGCCCTCGCGGTCTCAGGACCGTTTGGGCCCTCGCGGTCTCAAGACCGTTTGGATCCTCGTGGTCTCAAGACCATTTGGGCCCTCGCGGTCTCAAGACCGTGAGGTTCCTCGCGGTCCCCGGACCGTGAGGATTCCTCGCGGTCTCAAGACCGTTTGGAAGGCCGACCCCACCTAAAACCTATAAATATACCCTCCCCACCAACGTTTCTCTCTTCTTGAACCCCGAACTTCCAAGCTTCACTGTTTCATTCATCTCCGAGCTTCATCTCCGCGCTCTCTGACGCCGCTTCCGTTTCAAGTTCTTCGCCGACGACTCGGCTTCGCCGCTGTCGTCTCCGGCTCGTCGTCACTCGTGCGCCCCTGCTGTAACGCCCACCGCACCTAGGCTCTTCTCCGATTCGCTGACTGCACCGACAGGTTGACAACCCGGTGATTCATTAAACAATAGCTCGCGTTCGAACTCCTCTCCGCCCTTGTCTCCGTCGTCGTTTTCTTGGTTCTCTGCCGATGAACGACCGTGCGGTTTGTCTCCCATGCGGTTCGTCTCCCTCGCGGCCCCGCGCGGTTCGTCTCCCTCGCGATCTCCAGACCGTGAGGCCCCGCGCGGTTCGTCTCCCTTGCGGTCTCAAGACCGTTTGGATCCTCGCGGTCTCAAGACCGTGTGAGCCCATGAGACCAAACAGTCTCAGGACCGTTTGAACTCAATCAAACTACTAAAACTCAAACTCAAAATAATTTTACTTTGTTATAATTCCAAAATTTACGATTTCTAACTTTTGTTTTATTGTCAATCATTTCAGAATGACTTCATCTGTGAAGCAAGGATCAACAGATGCTCCTTTCTGGACAAAGGAGAAATTACTAGCTGAACGAACAAATCTCCAAAACATAGTTGACCTGTACAAAAAGACTGGACAGGTCCCAGCACAAGTGAACCTGATTGAAGTCATGAAAGACATAAAGCGAATCAATCGCTGCTTAGATGAAGAATCTTCTGAAGAGGAGGTAGAAGAGATTTCATCCGACGAGGCCTCAGAATACCAGCCCTCCCCTGAGAAAGAATCACCCACTACAACATCTAAGGGGAAGAGAATGGCTCAAGAATCCACAGCTGAGCCAGCACCTAAGAAGAGAGCCAGGAAGCAGGTTCACCCTGCCTCTGCAAGGGAACAAATCCTGGCAGGGTACATCCCACCATCCACCACCACCACTACCACCCCTGCCACAATAACTGTTCCTATTTTCCCTCCCATCACCACCACATCACCACCACCCGAAAACCTTCATCTCCATAACATCACCTCCATAAGCCAACTCCTTAAACCAACCAAGTATGTCTGCCCCAACATACTTATGAAGATGGGGATCTACCACAGAATCCTCACTCTTCTTGACAATTCAAACCTTTCCCGGCTCTGCTTTGTATCTGAATTTTCCTACACTGAGCCCACAACAGAATTCTTCACCTACTTCAACAAAGAAGTGGTGGACATCATGCATAGAGAAAGGGACCGTGGTGACCGCAGAATAACCACCAGAATCTTTAACAACGAGGTGGTCATCACCGAAAATCTTATGAATGAAATCTTTGTTGAAAATCAAGACCAGCTGAAGAAAGCTAAGGCAGCTGGCACAGAACACCCCGAGTTCAACAAACATACCTTCTGGAAATCACTAACGGGGTTACCAACCTTCGATGCAAGGACAAGCAAGGCCTCCAACATTCATTCTGGCCTAGTGCGCACGCTCCACAAAATCATCATGGGCGCACTCTTCCCCAGACCCGAAGGAGGAAATGTTCTTATATCCGACCTTTTTGTCCTCTGGTCAGTCCTAAAAGGAATGCCCATTAACATTGGACGACATATGCTGCTCAAGCTATCAGCCTTTGCCCTCGGAAAAGAAATTTGCATGGGAGGTCATATCACATCTATCATCAAATATCTTAAGATGGATAGACTTTTACCCAAATGCAACTCAATCAAGGGCGACATCCTTACCAACGAACAGACACTAAAGAACTCCCATATCTTAAAAGATAAGGATGGAAGGCTGCACTACGTGTTCTGCCCCACAAAATCTACTAGAACCCTGCTCCCACTTCCAGAGCTTGCTGACTATGACAAGGACAAGCTCCTATTCACAGAAGACGAGATCGCCAAAATCATAGCCTCAGTTAAAGCCAAAGAAAAGAAAGCAATGGCAGGGCAGGCAGAACTCAGTATCAATGCCCCAATAGCCAAAACATCAAAACTTCTAGTCAAACGACCTTCCAGAAGGCTCGTAAAGGCACATGAGCTGTCGGGGACACCAACATCAAAACCTCATCCCGAACCTGAGCCCCCCCTCCCAGAAGAACATATTACATCCTCATCACTAGACTCTTTTATAATGAGTCTAAATGTTGAGCTCACTACCACCTCTCCACCTTCCACCACCCCAATATCTACTACCCCACCACCATCAACCACCCTTCAATCATCCTCCACACCACTTTTCACTACACCACCCTTCTCCACAACCATACCACCACCCCCACCCTTCTTCACTTCGGGCACCCCATTCTCCACCACAATGCCCGAATTCTCCTCTTTCACATCCACCGACTTTCCATCAACATTCCCGGATCCATTTCTCTCTCCGGGTATGCCACCACTTTTTCCACCCACCACCACCCCGACATCACTGGTGACCCCATCCACAGTCACCACGCAATTTGCGGGTCCATCAACAGTGTCTTTTCCGCATGACACTACCATTCCACCCCGACCCCAGCCACCTCACTCTTCATTTACTGGGGTCCCTTATACTAACGTCGGTGCGGAATTCGGACGTCAATTCGACACCATCCGAAACCTCCTCACCGACCCATCTAACATTTTGCATTCTATTTTTTCATGTGTGCAGGGTCTAACACAACAGGTTGCCCAGATTGGCGAGCAGAACCGCGCCATGCCAGGCATCCTCCAAGGAATCCAGCAACGTCAAGATTCAGTGGCCAAGCAAGTCGACCACATCGACGACCACTGTAAAAACTTGCCCGAGTGGATCCATGGAGTACACGGCCAGCATGAAGTGTTGGCAAAGCAAGTCGATAAGATCTCTACGCAGACTCTACCTCTGCCAGAGACCCTCCGCGAGCTGAAGCAGCAATAGCAAGCTTTCAGCACGCGCCTGGACGACATCAACACCACCGTCACGCAACTACATAATCGCCAGGAGGAGTCGTCAAATAATGAGCTTATTCAGCTAAGAGCTCAAGTAACCAACCTCACAGCACGACTCCTCTCCGCCGAACAACGTTACTCTGATTTAAAAGAAACCCACGAAGCACTGCTCGAAACACATGAGCACGTGCAAGTGGCATACGATGAGCTCCAATCCATCCATCGTCTGTGCAAAAAGAAAGCACAAAAGAAAACAACTGATGACGATGACGATGATGCTGTTAACGAAGAAGATTCTGACTCCTCTGCTGACTCAAACAATAGTACCTCCTCAGCTGATGACTCCGACAAGCCAGATGATGCTGGGGCAGGCCCCAGCCAAGGAGCAGAACCAAAACACCAGCAAGATCACCAAACTGGTGATAAAGATCACAAATCCCCTGCTCATACAGAGAACGTCAACATATACTTTGGGGATCAATTTCTCAACTTTTCTGCGGGATCTCTGGGGGAGGCTGCCAAAGAAGTGGCTTTTGCTGAGTTCGAAAAATGTATTCAGGGAACCAACAGCACTATACCAGCCACAGCAGCCCAGCAAATCTCTGCACCCGAACCGTCAGCGCCTGAACTTGAAGAATCAGAAAGAGTATGCCTAGACACTGATGACGATTTAGACACTCCTTCTGATTCTGATAAAGATTACGAGCTGCAGCAGTACATGGACAACATAGAACAAACTTCTTCCCCCACACCGCAAGAGCTACCTCCACCGCCACCTCTACCTAACAAAATGCACGATTTAGATATGGCGGCCATCTCTACCTTAGACACACAGGATATCTTCATCCTCAACACTATAGTAGATGATGCCAAAGCAGGGGAGGATGTCATATATCAAAACACGAAGACCAAACGCAATATGACGCGTGAAGACTTCCGTTCCTTACTTCGACCCCAGTCACCGGTGAAGATGGCAATGTTTCGTACTCTCCTTTCCAACTCTATCGAGATCTACAAAAGCTCTCGGCGTCAGCAACCGGTTCTCAACGCCTCACCCACACTGGGATTGTGCTTACTGTACAAAGAGTTCCAGTACAAATCCATTACAAGGTTGCACAGGGGGATCGCAAGAAAAGCGAGATACATAACCGTGCCTTTCCAAGTTTGTAAACATTGGTTGCTCATGATTGTGGACACTGTCGCCCGCGACGCCAAAGTGTACAATTTCTGTGCCAGTGAATTAAAGGCCGGGATAATCAATTTTGTTGGAATCGAAGCCGGGGAGGCGAGATGCATCCCTTTCTGGCTGCTAAAGCTCATATGGGCCGCGTGCCCTTCTCTCCGCCAGGATTGGAGCTCCCCCTGGTTCAAAATAATTAACCCACAAGTCCAAGCCGCTGAAGGTTCCTGGGACAACGCTTTTTACGTCATAAGGCACATCCTAGCGCTAAACCAGCAGGTCCCTTTCGCTGAACTCGTTAATGACGATTTCCACTCCCTGTGAGGACGTTACGCCATGGAGCTTATCTGCGACAGAAGATTCTTCAACGACCCTACCATGGCGGCAGACGACATCCCTCGTTATCTCTTTTCACCTATTCAACGTCCGCAGAGGAGACCTTTCAGACAAACCCTAGCGGCGTTGACAAAAGAAAAACACCCATCCAATGTCACCAAGCAAAGCCAATGGAATCCTTCCATCTTCGATCTGGCTCCAGATAAAGGTGACATTGATCTGATATCAGGGGTAGCCATCAAGACATCTTCATCACATATGGTACCCCAATCTGCCATTGAACCTTCATTTCCCGATTTCGATCCGGAAGCTTGCAAAACTCTTTCAGATAACGAGCTCCGACTAATAATGTCACGGCTATATGCCGAAAAAGACGAGATGGTATATATTGACGGGGATATATTGGTTATGGAAGATGCCCTCTGTGAGACCTTACAGTTCAAGGGTTCCATTTCTGTAAGTGTAATGACTGCTTATCAATACTTGCTTGCACGGAATCACAACACGGTCTATATGGTGTCAGCTTACATGAAGGATGATCTTCTCGGGCTGAAGAACTTCGGAACAAAGGAGTCAACCATCTCTTATCTCCAACATACAACTCCGAAGTTCATCATGTTACCTTTCCTTCATCAAGAGCACTGGATGTTACTGGCAACCAATCTTCACGAAGGAACAACAATAATCTACAACAGTTCCGACAGCCAGTATGATCCAAAACGGAAAGCATACACTACAACTCCAAAGACACCAACGGAGGAGGTGGTGAAGGAGTGTGCTGACAAATTACACGATCTTTTGGGTCAGCACACGCGGGCATATGACAGAGATCACTTCAAATCACCAGCCTTCTGCCACAGGTGCCCCCAGCAAATCAGAGAATCAAATGACTGCGGCTTCCACGTCCTCTACTGGATGTATACAATTCTGTCCCTTCACAAGCCGGTAGAGGACATGATAGAGGTGGATTACCACACACTACGGGGAAAGTTCGCAGCCAACTTACTCAGAACACATGGGGCAAATAAAGGATTAACCGAAGCCTGAATGCCCTTGTCCATGCATTTCTCAACCTATCACTTTGACACTCTGTGGACAGAGTGCGTGATAAGTTAGGGGGGGAGTGCATTGGACAAGGGCGAGGTATCATTCTTCTTCAACCCTTCTATTTTTTTTCGCATATCAATTTTCAAACTTTCTATCCATATTTAGACTTTTTCCAATAATTTTTTTTTCAATAAAATAACTTTTAAGTATAACTTTCATCCTGGAAAGAATCACCTTAGCTAAGTTAGAGATAAATTAGTCCTCATATAAATAATAAGATTAGCATACATGCATGAAATGGCGAATTCATAAATTTCATTCACTATTGGTTTCTATACTTTTACTTCAATTCTATCTCAGACTCTTCACAAGTCAACTTCAGGGCCAAAGTGAACCGAAAACTCTCAAAGTCAAGAGGGAAATCAGGGAAATCCAAAATCAAGAAATCTCGCGAGCGGACCACCAATTAAAAATAAGTGCATGTCAGGAACCCTAAGAACAGTTTTCTTCTTTCAATAAAAGAGGCTTGGCCACCCAATCAAAAACCCTAACAAAACCCACTTCCTAAGCCTGTGAGATTCGAATAAAAGCCAGAGTGCTGAATAAAAACATGAGAGTTGTGCCATGCATAAGGACCTATATGAAGAGCCAACAAAGATCTCACCCGGCCGGTACATACAGCTGCCCTCATGAAGGCAGATGTGTCGTGCCTGGTAATGAGATCCTAAGGTTTCCTAATATATGAAAAGGCCGATAAAAGAGCTCACCCGGCCGGTACATTCAGCTGCCCCCATGAAGGCAGATGTGTCGTGCCCGGTAGTGAGTCTCTAAAAAGCATAGACAAACCCTTCCCCACTTGAAGGGGGAGTTACACAATAAGCCTTTTAAGCCAGCCCTCATACCCACTCTAACTACCGGTAGGTTTCTCCAAAGAAGTATAAAACTGATTAGAGTCGATGACATGCACATAATAAGAAAGGTGGTCCCAATGCGAGATTCATGATATGAAAGGAACCTGAGATCCATGCAACTTTTGATACTTGAAAAAGTTAGTGTAAGCAGAAGCCCTAATAAGACCTCGCTAGATCTCTGACCTAGAATTGAAGCAAGAGTATGGAAACCCTAATCAAATAAAATCGCCTCGCCATTACATGCCTTAGCTCTATCTAACTTGAGGACAAGCTAGACTCTAAGTTGGGGGGGGGGGGTGATAACCTCCCACTTTGTGATGTTATCTTATTTAGTTATCTTTAATTTTCCATACTCTTTCTTAGATAAATTAGATAAAATCATTAAACTTTTTCACTTTATTGCGGATACACCAATAAACTAACTTTTCTTCTTTTTCATTACAGAAAACACAAAAAAATTACAAAGACTCCTCACGGTCCCAAGACCGCGAGGAGGCCTCGTGGTCCCAAGACCGCGAGAAGGCCTCGCGGTCCCAAGACCGCGAGAAGGCCTCACGGTCCCAAGACCGCGAGAAGGCCTCGCGGTCCCAAGACCGCGAGAAGGCCTCGCGGTCCCAAGACTGCGAGAAGGCAAACGGTCTCAAGACCGTTTGAGACCAAACGGTCTCAAGACCGTTTGGGCTCAACTTGAGCCTATAAATAGGACCTCAAGGGTCACTTCAAAAGGATCGAATCTCAGACGTCCAGAGGCTGCCTCTCTAGCTCCAGAGTACTTTTGTCTTCCATCCACTGCCCCAAGGCTGCCAGTTTGAGATCCGCATTCCATCACCAAGCTATCTTCTCTCTCCTCTCAACAACAAAGAAGGTGGGAAGAGAAGATCCATCATCAAGTCAACCACGAAGTGCGAAGATCGTTGCTCTCTTCACCAAGGGTTCAACTTTCCCTCCTCCGTGGAGATGACATTATTTCTCTCTCTTCTCGCCTCCTTCTTTGTCCTTGACATGAGTGAGTAGTTTCCTTCACTAGGGTGCGGGGAGTAGCCCCGCTACCCATGTTTTCATTTCATGCAATGTAATTCAATAATTTGTAATAGAGATACTCTTCTTTTCAGTTCAACATCAATTGTTTAATGAATGCTGGTTGCCTGATCATCAACTTGTGTTACTTATTATCTTTTGGTATGAATTGTCTATGTTTATACCCTTAGATCTGAATATCGATTGAATGTTGGTCTTAGATGTATGTAGTCACCATATGTCTGTTTCGGTATCTAGGAGTGCTTTCATGAGTGGAGTAAACTCACCCCCATCAATGCACTTTCATACTATGAAATGGAATCAGTTGACGTATGGAAGTGCAATCTTGGTAAGGTCGAGGAACACATTTCATGAAGGAGTAATGCAAAGCATGTGACCATTCATTATGGTATGGATGGCGTTGCAATACTCCACACTTCTCGTAGCTAGTTATCCGAAAGGAAGCTAGGACTACAAGATACTAACTGATTTAACTCTCTTTGCAGGTTATTTTATTATGTTGCATGTCTTGATCCATGTGTAGTGGTGTGAAACCCGATAACACCCTAGTGGCTTCTAATCATTGTTTACAACCTTAATCTCTACTTTCTTTCTTTACTTTCCTTGCACTTAGTTTGAAACCAAATCAAACTTTTGATCTAAGTATCAACTGTTAAGTAGTTAAGTTCAACTAAAAACGTCTTCCATCTTGATTTCATCAAGACCGTTGTCCCGAGGATTTGACCCTTAACTATACTACGATAAGACTTCCGCGTGTCTTAGTACACGTGGGTGGAGTTCTTACCATAGTACTAGCAAGGCTAAACCTAGGGATTCATCATCTCTAGGATTTTTAGTGGTGTTGCAAAACTCCATCAATAAGACATCCTTTTACTACACCCCATTCCACCCCTTTCCACTAAGTATATTAGTAGAATCACTCCTAGAAACCTTGATTCTAGTAATCTTGATTTGATTCTACCTCTTCTTGAGTTAATTGAGCTTTGTAAGGTTGGATAGGATGTGGTCAAGACTAGCTCCCCTATGTACACTTTATTCCACCCTTGATCAACTGGTAGAATAGGATTATCTATTCTCACAACCATTTTTTGTTTGGTTTTTAAGAACTTTTAGTTGGATGTGTTTGTGAGTTATGACACTAACTATGTAAAGAAGTGAAACCACTCCTCTACTAGAAAGAAAAGATCACATCCCTTGAACCAGACACCACATAATATTTTTCCGCCAAAGGGAATGGAGACCAATTCATTCAACATGTATGTATCATTACACAATGAGTAGCAACAGAAAATATCAATATTTAACAATTTACAAAGCTTGATTACATAATACAACACTTCACATATGGGTGTCTAAAAGGAAAACTAAACATATAAGCCAAGATCAAGCTGAGGGTCATCTAACCACCTCTTCAAGTCTCCCAAAAACTCAGCTACAAGGTTGATGTCGACTTCACCTCTCCTTGGTCAAACCTATGGTTGGAAGCATACCCCCCAAAGAAGAGAAGAAAAGAAATACATCAGCAAACAACTGGTATGTGTATGCTAAAGGAAATTTTGAGCAATTTAAGAAATAAGGACAACAAATGTAAAATGCTTCCCATACAAGATATAAGGACTATCCACACAAGCATAAAAGAATAGAATCATCATAATACGATAAAAGAGGATACTTGCCAGAAACAATAAAATTTGTGCAATAAAAGCACATAGATAGGTAGTAGGGCACACACCCCACAACCATCATCAAATCTACATGCATGTGAGATAAACATAGTCCTAGAACAATATAAACACAAAGGCAGCCAAGGCTTCACATCCTTGAAAACTTGATAGAGAATGACTCACCGTCAAACTCCCAATATATATAAAAGTGTTGGATAAATTGGATATTATGATAAATCCCTTTGTTTTGATTATGACAAACATTTCATTCCTATTTATCTGACGAGCTACTTGAGTGTGCAGGATGACAAAACTATAAGGGAAATTCAACAAGAAGTATTTATATTTTCATGCAAATGTAATCATTGTAAAAACTTGTACAGAAATATAATGTACAAGTACTTAGAATCGCATGTAAATCAAGCATTGGATTTTCCCTAGCTAAACACCTTAGTCATCCATTCAATAGGATCACCTATGCACACTCACACACATAATTAATGCCTAACTTGAAATCTTAAAACAGGATCTATCTCGGTCGACCAACTCCTCGACCGAGACACTCTCGGTCGACAAACTCCTCGACCGAGAAAGATCCAATGAGCCGTTAGACACAACTGACAAGTTAGTTGGCAGTTGCAAATGAACGTTAATCCAGAGAGCTTGTCGGTCGACAAAACTTCGACCGAGTAGGTGTCTCGGTCGACCATTCCTCGACCGAGACGATCTCTGACAGAAACTGCAGAGTAAAGTAATTAGCCGTTGTTAAAGCAACAACTTTGTACCTAACGGCTAGTTAAGCACTTAGAAACCCCTAGAAGTTGTCTAGAACGTCCTTAAGCATACTTAGGCCATTCCTATAAATAGGACAAGCCATAGGACACTAGAACTCACTTCTTACACTTGATATACTTGAGAAAATACTTGAGCCCTCTTGTGCAATCTGTGTGAACTGAGCTTTGTGATCAATTGGCCATTTTCCCTTTAGCTCAAGCTCGTCCTATAGGCTAGATTTTCCTAACCCTAGCAATCACAAGTCCATCATATTGGCTAGGAAAATCCAAACGCTTGATCTAGGGAAATCAAGCCTTGAGCTACAAGGATAAGTTGTATTTTCTTTTATTCCTTTCTTGTTCCTTGTATTACTTGTACTCTCCTTGCTACTCCAGGTAGGAGGCTGCGGATTGGAGAGGGTGAAGCTCTTCGTGGTGAAGAGGAAGACTTTGGACTACTTCAGAAGGCTGTCTTGACGGGAAGCTACTTCGGGATGAAGGCTACTTCAAGGGGGAGCTTGAAGTTACTTCAAAGAAGGCTGCTTCGAGGTTGGCAAGACTACTTCAAGGTGAAGGCTGTCCAAAGGGTGTTTAGAAAGTATTGTAAATTTTATGTAACATCCTTGAGAGGTAATAAAATTTAGTACTTTCAAAATCCCGGTTGGGTAAGCAACCGGGTAGTGGACTGACTCCTTAGTATTTGCTAAGGTGGAACCACTCTAAACACCTGTGTTCCTCTTCTAAATCTTAACTTTGGTTGTTTGAATTTAAATTACTTTAAAATCATTATAAAACTCTATTCACCCCCCCCTCTAGAGGTTTTCAATTGGTATCAGAGTAGGCTTCAAGGATCCCTAACAAGGTCTTGAAGAGATAAAGGGAGGAGGTGACTACAACCACAAGAAAAAGAGCATGGACCAATGTGCGACAAGTTGCAATTGGTGCTTAGGAACAAAGCACTCTACTTCTAGATGTCCATGGAGGTCAAAGAAAGAAGATACACATAAAGAATGTTTCGTTGCTACAATAAGTGAGGAAGAAGAAGAAGAGGTAAGCTTGCTTGATTTACCTAAAGAAGAGTTAGTTACTATTATTGAAGAAACACATAACAAATATGTTGAATACAAAAAGAAATTAAAGAAATCAAATAAAGAAAATGATGATCTAAATGCTAGACTTCTTGAGCTTACATCCGAAAATGACGATTTATATGCTAAATTGAATACTCTTGGTTTTGAAAAAGATAGCATTATGTCTGACAATCGTACTTTGAAATCATCTCTAAGTAATAGTGAAGTGAAAATTTTCACTCTAGAGACTAACTATGATCTTCTATGTCAAGAAAAGACTGAATTGCTTGCAAAGTTAAATGATATTAAAAAACAACCTATATTGTGCACCCATGTAGATTATGACAATATAGTGAAAGAAAGAAATATGTTATCATCCAATCTAGATCAAGCAAAATTAGATATCAAGAAAAGAATGGATGAGATCGTTAAGTTGCAACAAGAAGTTAGTAAGTTAAGCAACAATGGAATCCTTGATAAAATATTAGAAAATTCCTATCATCAAATAGGGAGAAGAGGACTAGGTTATAAGCCTAAGGAGAAATCCTATCAACAACCTAGTTGGAGAAGGACACAAGCAAGTCAATCCATGAATGTACATAGAGGCAAATATACTTTTGTACCAAAGAACAACCTAGACCAAAATCATAGAAAGAGATATGAGGTTGATTCTATATGTTGCCACTATTGTTCACGTCTTGGACATTACTCCTTCTCATGCCCATACAAGAAAAAGAATGATGAGATGGTATGGGTTCCAAAATCCCCAAATTGATTCGATTAGACTAAGTTGAGATATGTCCAAAGTCTCAAAATTTGCACATCTTTTTGTCTATCTCAACTTAACATATAGGGATAACAAATTTGTAATAAATTTGATTATGATATCACTCTGATATCCATATGTTTTTATCTCAAACCGATCTTAGAAAGAATTGAATTAAATACAACCTTTATTGCATAGATCTCTGAAACAGTTTCCAGAAACACGGTCGGTCGAGCAGTTGTCGACCGAGAAAATGTCGGTCGAGCAATTGTAGACCGAGCATATCACTGCTTTTGTTTGAGCTGATGAAAATTTTTCTGTATGAAAATTAATCTTGAAAGATTATATGGATCATGCTTAGATTAAAGAAAAATCCTATTTAATCATACTCTTATTGCAAATTTATCTCTTAGAAATACTTGCAATGATTAAAATGTTTCAAATCGACTTTTGAAAATACTCATTGTGCTAAACATCACTTAATATGCTTCATCATATTTGAATTAGTCTATCCAAATAGATATTATTCTTGAATATGCTTCATCATATTTGATGCCCTTACTAAGTTCTCATAATTTGTACACTTTAATGAGCCTCATATTGATATTCGTAAGCTATCTGCAGAACTTATTCTCCACGTATGAATATTTTTTTGGAAACCTGCAGAATATGCCTCTTGGTTAAAATAAAATTTGACCAAGGGGCGCCATGGTCGTAATCAAGGGCGACCTAAAATAAACTTTGATAAAAATTGTTTATTTGGACATTATTTTATTGAACTTAATCTTAGCATATTTTTAAATCAAAAATTAAATCATTTGTAGCAATTAGAAGCCTTAAAAATTATTACTGCCTTGGAATTTACATATATGTGCTCTACAAAAATGTTCTATGATTTGCATTAAAATACAGTCAAAAATTGAACTCAATAAGTCTGTCGGTCGACGACTTCGTCGACCGAGAACCACTCGGTCAGCCCATCTCACTCGACCGAGAAATAGCCGTTGGATATGACCGTTGCAACCCGACCGTTATGATCGTTTTCTTTACCGTTGGAGGACCAAGTGGCGCGTCTGCAACTCGACCGTTGCGGACGCTCGGTCGACGAGTCTTCGACCGACCCGGTCGCTGGAATTCTATAAATAAGTGCAAAAACGAGCCACTTACTCACACTTGCATTTCCTTGCCTCCATAGTCCATCTCTAGTGCAATTTCGTGCAATCCTTCAGCATTCTTACCCTCAAATCTTCCTTGCTTCTTCTCCAAACACAATGGCCTCATCATCAGCCGTCCGTGGGAAGAAGAAAGTTGCTGGAAGAAAAAGAAGAGAAGATCGGGAAGCCACTCTGCCACTGACGATCATCAATGACATCGCCTTCGTCGACGGAGATGCTGGAGATAGATACTTTCGGCTTTCCTCTAAAGCTCCTCTTCCCCGACGCCCGGTCGAAGTGATGGACTTCATCAACATAGTCGACCTGGAGCATCTCCTTGGAGTACAAAAGCTGAAGGACTTCATCAATCCATCCTTTCCCTCCTATTCCATTAAGGTAGTCAATGAATTCTATGCCAATCTCTTATCCCACACCGAAAATGAAACCACATTCTTCTACACCATGGTCAATGGGCATAGTTTTAAATTTTCCGAAGGGGATATTCTTGACATGCTAGAAATTGATATAGATGAATATCAAGATTTCCTTGACCTTACCACCGGCAATCCAATAAATTTATTTTCCAATGATGACCACTCCACTAGCCTTAGTGATATAAAAAGAGCCATATTTCAAGCCAATACCACTTGTCATGAAGATAGGGGAACCTATTATGCAATAAACCTAAAACCGGCATGTAGAATAGTAAACCTCATTGTTTCCACCAACATACATCCACGAGCCAATAAATCCGAGGTTCCTATTTTTCGTATGTGTCTAATTTATGCTATCATAAAAGAAATTCCCATCAACTTCATTCGCATAATACTTAAAAATATGCTTGAGTTTTCTGGCAATCCACCATATGCCGATTTTGTATGCCATATTACTCAACATTTTCTTAAGTCAAACATTGAAGATATGGGATACATATGGGAGCGTAGACCACCAAAGATAAGTAAGAACACTGTAGAGAAGATGGGGATTGACTTTGGTCATAAAAGGGCTAGAGTAGAAGGAGAATCATCACATCAAGATATACCACCACCCCCTCCTCCTACTAACCTTTCTATTGATCCCATCCAAAATACTCTCACTTATCTTGTTGGCTCCCAATATCATCTCAGTAACCAACTCAACTATACCCATCATGCCATGACATACTTAAATCAAAGAATGCAAAATCTTTCTCCTGCTGAAACCGATGAATATCCGCATTCTTTAAATCCTGGCATGCTCCACCCATTTAACCCTTCATACAACTACTATCAACCTCCACCTCCACCATCAATGGATCTTGCACATACTCAATTTTCCTCCATACAATTGCAAGATATAGCTGCTCACTTCCGATTTGACCGAGTTCCCACATTTCTGGAAGCATATGCATTAGCTATGACAGGTGCTTTAGATTGGCAAACTCTGGTCAAATATTATGGAGCCGAGCCATTCCTTGGGAAAGATCCGGACATCGATGTAATTCTTAAATCTTTCCTGTGAAGTGTTGGAGTTGTACTAGTTGTAATAAAAATGATTAGTCAAATTCTATATGATTGTAATCTTCTTCATGCTATTGAATGAAATTTGCCATTTTTTATTCGATTCACATGGTTATTTTTTTGGCATATGAGACATCTTCAAAATATGGATCATAAGTTCATTATTGTAAGAGCATAACAAATGAAGGGAATAATAATTACAACAAGCAACTATTACAATTGTAATTGAAGTTCCAAATGCAAAATAGTTCTCCAGAAACATTCTCGGTCGAGCAACTAGTCGACCGAGAACATTGTCGGTCGAGCAACTGTCGACCGACTGGGTTTCTGTTTTTCCAGATTGACATAAATTGCATACATCTTTGTTAAATCTTGGACATTTTATATATTTGCTTAGTATTCAAACTTTCATTTGAGATATCTATCTAAGGGGGAGCAAAGCATAAGAAAAAGGGGGAGATTATCAAAACTTTGACCATTTGATTGAAGAAGCTTACAAAAATATTGTAATCACTATGTGTAGCTGAAAATTTTCAAGAAATTTATGAATTTATTGAAAATGGTATCTTGTATTTACAGGAATTCTCTACCCAAAATAGGGCTTTTGGATGGAGACATTTTTATGTAATCTAAGCTTAGAGGATTCTCATTTAATCTAGGGCTTAACATCCTTTGATTCATGAGAAATCAATATACATTCATCATATGCTTAAAGGAATCTCATATCATTTCAAGGCTTAACATCCTTTGCAAATGATTGAGAAACAAATTGAGGATAAATTAGATAAAAATCCATGTTTCTAATAGGATCTCTAATTAAGGGGGAGCATTATATTAAGGGGGAGAAGAAACATAAAACATTCAACTTGGATATCTTTTTGAAATGACAAAGGGGGAGAAAGAATATAAAAAATCAAAAATATAAATGAGTTTCATCACATCTTGGCCAGCACTCACTTGCAAAACATAAATGGCTACAAAAGGTAAATTTTCAGGTATGAAACTCACATGCTTTATATTTCCTTATTTCATAGTTAGGAAATGTTTGTCATCTTCAAAAAGGGGGAGATTGTTGGATAAATTGGATATTATGATAAATCCCTTTGTTTTGATTATGACAAACATTTCATTCCTATTTATCTGACGAGCTACTTGAGTGTGCAGGATGACAAAACTATAAGGGAAATTCAACAAGAAGTATTTATATTTTCATGCAAATGTAATCATTGTAAAAACTTGTACAGAAATATAATGTACAAGTACTTAGAATCGCATGTAAATCAAGCATTGGATTTTCCCTAGCTAAACACCTTAGTCATCCATTCAATAGGATCACCTATGCACACTCACACACATAATTAATGCCTAACTTGAAATCTTAAAACAGGATCTATCTCGGTCGACCAACTCCTCGACCGAGACACTCTCGGTCGACAAACTCCTCGACCGAGAAAGATCCAATGTAGCCGTTAGACACAACTGACAAGTTAGTTGGCAGTTGCAAATGAACGTTAATCCAGAGAGCCTGTCGGTCGACAAAACTTCGACCGAGTAGGTGTCTCGGTCGACCATTCCTCGACCGAGACGATCTCTGACAGAAACTGTAGAGTAAAGTAATTAGCCGTTGTTAAAGCAACAACTTTGTACCTAACGGCTAGTTAAGCACTTAGAAACCCCTAGAAGTTGTCTAGAACGTCCTTAAGCATACTTAGGCCATTCCTATAAATAGGACAAGCCATAGGACACTAGAACTCACTTCTTACACTTGATATACTTGAGAAAATACTTGAGCCCTCTTGTGCAATCTGTGTGAACTGAGCTTTGTGATCAATTGGCCATTTTCCCTTTAGCTCAAGCTCGTCCTATAGGCTAGATTTTCCTAACCCTAGCAATCACAAGTCCATCATATTGGCTAGGAAAATCCAAACGCTTGATCTAGGGAAATCAAGCCTTGAGCTACAAGGATAAGTTGTATTTTCTTTTATTCCTTTCTTGTTCCTTGTATTACTTGTACTCTCCTTGCTACTCCAGGTAGGAGGCTGCGGATTGGAGAGGGTGAAGCTCTTCGTGGTGAAGAGGAAGACTTTGGACTACTTCAGAAGGCTGTCTTGACGGGAAGCTACTTCGGGAGGAAGGCTACTTCAAGGGGGAGCTTGAAGTTACTTCAAAGAAGGCTGCTTCGAGGTTGGCAAGACTACTTCAAGGTGAAGGCTGTCCAAAGGGTGTTTAGAAAGTATTGTAAATTTTATGTAACATCCTTGAGAGGTAATAAAATTTAGTACTTTCAAAATCCCGGTTGGGTAAGCAACCGGGTAGTGGACTGACTCCTTAGTATTTGCTAAGGTGGAACCACTCTAAACACCTGTGTTCCTCTTCTAAATCTTAACTTTGGTTGTTTGAATTTAAATTACTTTAAAATCATTATAAAACTCTATTCACCCCCCTCTAGAGGTTTTCAAAAAGTTGAGCCAAGGCTTCACATCCTTGAAACTCGAGTATGGGGCACCACCACCACCATCCCATAAACAAAGAAAAGGGCACACACCCAAAAACCAACATAATTTACATTACTCTAGTGCTACTGATTCACATTGCATGTAAATATAGAGACAAGTAAATAGTTTAGTCAGAAGATGATACAAAGGTTGACATCACACAATGGACAACACAAACCATATAACATCCACTTCAAAGTGGCACATGTTGGTATATATTCCCATAGAGTCATCCCAAGCGATTGCATGGAGTCAGATATTAATTAATCAATTAATGCGATTATTTGGTTAATTAATGAATTCCAGAATATTCTAATTAATCCACGAGCGTTTTAATTAATGCAGTGTTTCTGTTTACCAATGGGTTTAGCAAACCCTACATCCCTTCATCTCCTATTTAAAGGAGGTTGACGTCCGATATCTTTATAAGATATCGAGAGAGGATTTTTAGTTTACACTCACGTACGTAAACCCTAGCCGTCACCATCCTTAGGAGATAAAGGAGAGAAACACGCTGCTAGCACGCCGCCACACAGACACGACTCCTTCCCGCCGACTTAGGAAGTGCGAAGTGGAGTTCCATTCCATCTGCGTGGATGAAGTAGAGACGCAGATGCTGAACGCCTGTGTTCGGAGGACATCAACGACAATCTGTGCACATTACGAGCGACGTACATCATCGCACAAAATGAGCGTCACTGGATCTTCCTGCGACAACGAACGGGAGAGAAGTTCTGTCCATGTAGGCCAGTGACGTTGCACACCTGTGTGTAGTGGGACATCGCTGGACTTGCTCTGCGATAAGGTATATCCCACAAACACTCCTTCCAAATATGCTGTTGTCGACAAGATCCTGTTTCAGATTGAGTGAAAATTTTGTTGCTTCCACCGCACATGTTTTCTCCACAAAACCCAACAGCACATACCAATGTAGGAGACCAACATGCACCAAGGCACAAGATAAGATATCAAGAAAATATCCAAGTCCTCAACAAGAAAGATAGTTCACACAAACCATGGCATCAAGAGAATAGACATTTGTGTAGGCAAAATTCAAAAGAATGATAAAGTAGGTGAATTTCTCAATATGGATGAATAGTGGATACAACATACCTCAAACCTTCAAATCCCCGAACTCACTTTCAGATCCCTAAACAAGATCAATGTCCACTTTCCCCTATTACACAATCATGTACATGCATTAATGATAAGTTCATTCATTAGAAGGTCAAAACCCTAAAGTTACTAACTTTTTGTGCAAACCTTCAAATTAGACTCCAAAAGTATCACCATTGTCTTAGTTAGGTTTTTTTTGATCAAAATAACATATAATATTATGTGTTTTGAAGATAAGGATTTTTCGGGTTATTTTTGGTGATTTTTAGTTAATTAAATCATTCTAAAAACACTTTTTCACAAACATAAGAATCAAACATCAAAACTATTTTTAATGGATAGATCTTGTTCTCCTAATTTCAAAACACTACTTATTTTTAAATTTTGACCACTGGAATCATTTTCTATGATTTATTTCATATCAACCAAATATTAAAATCAAAAATTTGAAAATTGAGAAAGAGAAGAGAGAGAGAGAGCAGAGGGGTGGGCCCACATCTCAGTGACCCAGCCCAATCGCAGTTGTCGCATGAGCAGCAGTCAGTGCCGGGTCAAAGGCGGACCAAAACAACATGAAGACCAAGATACCCTTCACGATCAGAGATGAACAAAGAGGAGAAGGAGGGAAAACTATAAAAATGTGTGGGGTCTTCTTCCCCAAAGCATCCGAACGCTGACCGATGAGTAGCTTCTGTTGCTTGCAAGAAATTTTGGGGGAAAAACAAGATACATGACCAAATCCCGCGTTTAAGCATGCAAACTGAAGCTTAGAGCAAAAAGAATATGAGGGTACCTTGAATTGAGACGATGGCTAAGGAAGTAGGGAGAAAGAGGCGCCGCAAGTCTTGTGGCTTTGGCGGCTAGTTGAGGGCCCAAACGTCCATGAGATGGAAAATCAAAAGTATGATCGAGTTTCTAAGGTGACGACAGATCTAGGGGTATGGATATATATAGGCAAGGAGGCCTAGGCTAGGGTTTAGGTAGGTGGGGTGAGAGAGGAGTCCCGCTTGGTTTAGGGGTTTCTCAAATTTTTGTCAAAACATAAAAATCTTGGTATGAAGTTGTACGGAATCTTCAGAGGAATTCATAGAACCAAAAATCATCGAATTTCATCGAGTATATCTCGAGATAATTGAATTTGAAATTTCGGAAAGAAACCAACCTATTTCCTATTCGGTTAGAGGAAGAAGACGACTATGAGTCATCGGATCTGTGGACCTAAGTCCACAAAGGACCAAGAGCCATCCGATCGTGCTGATGGAAAGAGTATAGGAATTCTAGTTGTATTAAAATTTGACCAAAGTGTCACATTAATTTTAAATGTTTCTCTCTCTCTCCTCGTTTGGAGACCTAAACGATATCCATAATTAACCAAAATTTATATTCTGACTGATTTTGATGCATAAAATCCAAATATGGAATTAGTTTTGCCTTTTGGAGAAGTTTAATAAGTAAAATAATAAATATGTCATTTTCTCTTTCCTCCTTCAAAAGAGGTGATAATATTCCTTAAAATTTGTGAAACTTCACCCATAAGTCTCCCTAAGTGACTTGAACACGATTTTGTAATTAATTTCACAAGTTGGGATTATTTATTTATTTATTTAATAAATAGAAGATTCTACACACTTTCTCTCTCCTATTTTCTCATTACTTAAACATTATCCAAATTAGTTGCAAATTTTCCCAAAGGCTTATTTTATTGTTTGGATTACGAATTTAGAGTCATTTTTCTATTTTGAGGGCATTAATTATTTTATTTCACTTTATTGGCCAACTTCCTATTATCTTTTAATAAAGATTTTAATATATGCATTTATCTTCCAAATTAGATGATACTTGGCCCTTAAGTTACTTTTAAGCCAAGAAAACGAAATTAAGTATCAAATTATCCTTGTAGATTTCCGTTTATGATTTTTGGAACAATATATTCCTCATTATCATCTTTTATCCATTAAATTCCATATTATCTCCAATGATTGCATTTATCATATCCTTTATATATAATTTGAGTTTTCTCTTCTTTTTCCTATTCTAAAAAGTATTGGAAAGTTCTAGGACGAAATATCTTATTATTTTTATTACTTAGTGACAATTTACACTTCAGACCCATTAATTAAAACCAAACTGGTGTATATGTGCATATAACCCTATATTAAGAATATATGGGAAACATTTATCCAATTAAGTTCTTTAATTTCTTATTATCATCCAAATGAGTCATTATTAAGCATAAAGTATTTTGTATTCCCTTAATTACATGTATTAGCTTATCCTTGTTTGGATAAGTCAAAAGGATAAAACTATTAGGGTAGGATTCTATTTATGGTATGTTACAGCACACCACCCCTTAAAGGGGTTTCGTCCTTGAAATCAAAACATCCATAAGAAAACTTATCCACCACCCCTTATAAGGGTTCATCTTATTATATCAAACTAAACTTCAGATACAAAAGGTTCAACTATAATTCTTACCTCCAACTATATAAGAAATATGCAAAAGGAAACATAACTTGAAAATATTAATCTAAGAAACTATGGGTTAACTTGATCTTGATCTTCACCATTAACTTCTTCACCATCCAAAGCAAAAACTCTTCCAGCTTTTATTTCCATAGGTCTTCCTCTATTATTGTTACCATTATCGTTTCCCTAATTATGAGGAAGTGTTGGTTGCTGTTGTACTGGAGCTTGACCATTACGACGCTTAGGGCAATCAGGTTGAATGTGTCCAGGTTCATTGCAATAGTGACATATCATTGGTGTATTATGATGAGGTTTGTCCTGAAATACTTTCTTGGAGGGTGGTAACCATTACACTTAGCACACTTATCCCTTTTCTGTTCATCACCTGAGGACTTCCTTTTCTTGCCAAACTCCCTATGTTGAAACCTTGGGTAAGACTCCACAACCAAAGCTTTATCAACCATCTGCTGAAAGGTCAAAGGCAGTTGTGGGATAAGAGCATGCCCCACATTGTAGTTAATCCCTTGGAGGAAAAGGCCAGCCCTACGTTCTTCACCCAAACCAACTGCATAACGCTTCAACAGTAGAAACCTTTGCACATAAGCACAAACGAATAAGGAACCTTGCTTCAAACTGTAGAACTCTACTTCTTTTTTCTTTAGGGCAGCAGTGCAGATATAATTTCCATGGAAGAGAGTCAAAAACTCTGCCCAAGACATGGTTGAGATATCTCTAGTCCTTGCAATTCCATTCCACCAAACTCTTGCAGGTCCATCCAAAACATATGAAGCAAACCTAACCTTCTGGTGTGGAGGACATGCCATACCATCAAAAGTCCTCTCTAAGGCTAACACCCAATCATCTGCTTTGTTGACCATCTCTATCTCACCTTCACCCTTGACGGAAGGTGGTTGCATCTTCATGAATTCCATGATCAAGAACTCCTTAGTCTTTTTAGGTACAGATAGGTCTTTCATCTTCCCCACCATGGAAGATGCAAAGAATTGTCAAAACATGGCCAACTCTTGCTCTGGAGTCATAGCTCCTCCCGAACCAGCAGCAGCTGAGGTCCCCTGACCAAACCTAGTGTTTTGGTGTGTCTCATTACCGTACTAGTTTTCAACCATTGAGTTATCTCCCGCCATTAGGGTTTTTCCTGGACAAGGCAAAGACACTAGGTATAAGCAACCAAAGATGAAGGTAAACATCCTAAAGGAGATGGGTTTGAAATAGTTAGATAACTGACTGCTAGTGGCTCTGATACCATGTTGTAAAGAAGTGAAACCACTCCTCTACTAGAAAGAAAAGATCACATCCCTTGAACCACAACATAAAAAAATTTCACCAAAGGGAATGGAGACCAATTCATTCAACATGTATGTATCATTACACAATGAGTAGCAATGGAAAATATCATTATCTAACAATTTACAAAGCTTGATAACATAATACAACACTTCACCACATATGGGTGTCTAAAAGGAAAACTAAACATATAATCCAAGATCAAGCTGAGGGTCATCTAACCACCTCTTCAAGTCTCCCAAAAACTCATCTATAAGGTTGATGTCGACTTTACCTCTCCTTGGTCAAACCTGGGGTTGGAAACATAGCCCCCAAAGAAGAGAAGAAAAGAAATACATCAGCAAACAACTAGTATGTGTATGCTAAAGGAAATTTTGAGCAATTTAAGAAATAAGGACAACAAATGTAAAGTTCTTCCCATATAAGAGATAAGGACTACCGACACGGGCATAAAAGAATAGAATCATCATAACATGATAAAAGAGGATACTTTCCAGAAACAATAAAATTTGTGCAATAAAAGCACATAGATAGGTAGTAGGGCACACACCCCACAACCATCATCAAATCTGCATGCATGTGAGATAAACATAGTCCTAGAACAATATTAACATAAAGGCGGCCAATGCTTCACATCCTTGAAAACTTGATAGAAAATGACTCACCGTCAAACTCCCAATATATATAAAAGTTGAGCTAAGGCTTCACATCCTTGAAACTCAGGTATGGGGCACCACCACCACCATCCCATAAACCAAAAAAAGGGCACACACCCAAAAACCAATATAATTTACATTACTCTAGTGCTACTGATTCACATTGCATGTAAATATAGAGGCAAGTAAATAGTTTAGTCAGAAGATGATACAATGGTTGCCATCACACAATGGACAATAAAAACCATATAACATCCACTTCAAAGTGGCACATACCAATGTAAGAGACCAATAAGCACCAAGGCACAAGATATGATATCAAGAAAATATCCAAGTCCACAACAAGCAAGATAGTTCACACGAACCATGATATCAAGAGAATAGACATATGTGTAGGCAAAAGTCAAAATAATGATAAAGTAGGTGAATTTCTCAATATGGATGAATAGGGGATACAACATACCTGAAACCTTCAAATCCCAAAACTCACTTTCAGATCCCTAAACAAGATCAGTGTCCACTTTCCCCTATTACACAATCATGTACATGCATTAATGATAAGTTCATTCATTAGAAGGTAAAAACCCTAAAGTTACTAACTTTTTGTACAAAACTTCAAATTAGACTCCGAAAGTATCACCATTGTCTTAGTTATCATTTTTTGATCAAATTAACATATAATATTATGTGTTTTGAAGATATGGATTTTTGGGTTATTTTTGGTGATTTTTAGTTAATTAAATCATTCTAAAAACACTTTTTCACAAACATTAGAATCAAACATCGAAAATATTTTAATGGATAGATCTCGTTCTCTTGATTTCAAAACACTACTTATTTTTAATTTTTGACCACTGGAATCATTTTCTATGATTTATTTCGTATCAACCAAATCTTAAAACTGGAAATTCAAAAATTGAGAAAGAGATGAGAGAGAGAGCAGAGGGATGGGCCCGTGTCTCAGTGACCTGGCCCAATCGCGGCTGTCACATGAGCAGTGGTCAGCTCCGAGTCAAAGGCGGACCAAAACAATGCAAAGACCAAGATACCCTTCGCGATCAGAGATGAACGAAGAGGAGATGGAGGGTAAAACTGTAAAAATGTGTGGGGTCTTCTTCCCCAAAGCATTCGAATGCTGACCGATGAGCAACTTCTGCTACTTGCAAGCAATTTTGGGGGAAAAACAAGATACACAACCAAATCCCACGTTTAAGCATGCAAACTGAAGCGTAGAGCAAAAAGAATCTGAGGGTACCTTGAATTGAGATGATGGCCGAGGAAGAAGGGAGCAAGAGGCGCCGCAAGTCCTGTGGCTTCGATGGGTAGTTGAGGGCCCAAACATCCACAAAATGCAAAATCGAAAGTATGGTCGAGTTGCTAAAGTGACGGCGGATCTAGGGGTATGGATATATATAGGCAAGGAGGCCTAGGCTAGGGTTTAGCTAGGTGGGGTGAGAGAGGAGTCCCACTTGGTTTAGGGGTTTCTCAAATTTTCATCAAAACACAAAAATCTTGGTCTAAAGTTGTACGGAATCTCAAGAGGAATTCATAGAACCAAAAATCATCGAATTTTATCAAGTATATCTCGAGATAATTGAATTTGAAATTTCAAAAAGCAACCAACCTGTTTCCTATTCAGTTAGAGGAAGAAGATGACTACGAGTCATCAGATCAGTGGACACAAGTCCACAAAGGACCATGAGACATCCGATCACGCTGATGGAAAGAGTATATGAATTCTAGTTGTATTAAAATTCGACCAAAGTGTCACATTAATTTTAAATGTTTTTCTCTCTCCTTGTTTGGAGACCCAAACGATATCCAAAATTAACCAAAATTTATATTCTGACTGATTTTGATGCATATAATCCAAATATGGAATTAGTTTTGCCGTTTGGAGAAGTTTAATAGGTAAAACAATTAATAGGCCATTTTTGCTTTCCTCCTTCAAAAGAGGTGATACTATTCCTTAAAATTTGTGAAACTTCACCCATAAGTCTCCCTATGTGACTTGAACATGATTTTGTCATTAATTTCTTAAGCTGGGATTATTTATTTATTTAATAAATAGAAGATTCTACACACTTTCTTTCTCCTATTTTCTCATTATTCAAACATTATCCAAATTAGTTGCAAATTTGCCCAAAGGCTTATTTTATTGTTTGGATTACGAATTTAGAGTCAGTTTTCTATTTTGAGGGCATTAAGTATTTTATTTCACTTTATTGGCCAACTTCCTATTATCTTTTAATAAAGATTTATATATATACATTTATCATCCAAATTAGATGATACTTGGCCCTTAAGTTACTTTTAAGCCAAGAAAATGAAATTAAGTATCAAATTATCCTTCTAGGTTTTCGTTTATGATTTTTGGAATAATATGTTCCTCATTATCATCTTTTATCCATTAAATTCCATATTATCTCCAATTATTGCATTTATCATCTCCTTTATATATAATTTGAGTTTTCTCTTCTTTTTCCTATTCTAAAAAGTACTAGAAAGTTCTAGGATGAAATATCTTATTATTTTTATTGCTTAATGACAATTTACACTTCAGACCCATTAATTAAAACCAAATTGGTGTATATGTGCATATAACCCTATATTAAGAATATATGGGAAATATTTATCCAATTAAGTTCCTTAATTTCTTATTATCATCCAAATGAGTCATTATTAAGCACAAAGTATTTTGTATTCTCGTAATTACATGTATTAGCTTATCCTTGTTTGGCTAAGTCAAAAGGGTAAAACTATTACGGTAGGATTCTATTTGTGGTATGTTACAAACTAGGTTTATAGTGACTTTACCCGCAAACGTCCCACTTCAATAATTAGTTATTCGAACCCTGATTGCTTTCTTTCTAGATAGTGATAGTCTAATTAGATTCCTTTTTTGCTTCCTTCTAACTTACATATTTAAGGCTTATTTCTTATTTATTGCTAGTTAGCTCTTGCTCTGGCTTTTCTTAGAGTCAATTAGGATTGACATTGCTTAGTTATTGTAAATTATCTCTTAGATTTTTAATTATCCCTGAATGGGTAGAGTTAATCTAGGTTAGATCCTTGCCTTTCCTTCTTGCATGTCCATATGGATTTAACTCAAATTCCAAATTCATACCCTCAAAACCTACACTATGTGTTAGAAACCTAGTCCAAACAAACCCAACTATGGTTCCTCCATCTCTCCTTTTGGATCTACCTTGACTTACCACGTTCCTATACTACATATTGAGTCGTGTACTTATGAATCTATCATTAAGAGTGTTTCTAAATCATACAATGATAAGTATTTGTTACCCCAATGTTCACCAAGGCGTATCAGTTACCCTTGTTATACCTTTGACCCAAAAAGTTATTTTCCTTACTCCATATAATGAAAGATACTCATTATTTAATCTTCTCACATTTTGGAATCTTTTTACCATAATCAACTATATGTAATTCTTAAATTTCTTTCTAGCCTAATTGATACTAAGTACTTTCCATAGACCATTATTTATGATTCAATTATTGTTATCACATCATTTTTCTCAAAAAACTTTTTCTTGCAATGATGTGCCATTGTATTATTTTCTAAGTTATTTTGAAAGATGCTTACTTGCTCATTTATTTTCCCCTTTCTTTAAACTTCATATGTATTTTAGTTATTTTCCCCTCTAGTAGGTTGACCTAAACCACCATATACTACTTATATTTAGGACATTTTGCCTCTTCATACTTTACCTTTCTTCTTTTCTTTTTCACCATGACTACATACATTTTACCTTAGCTCTATTATTTTCTTATATATCAACTTACAAACTTGTTATAATTATTTTTTCTCTACTATTCATATCAATATTTTTTTCAAAGTATCATCTCAATATAGTTCCCTTTAGGTTTGTTATTAAATTTTTGTGTGTGTTGAACTATTTGTAAACAAGATCCATTCTTGATTGGATATATAAATGTATCTAAGTTTGGAACTATATGTGATTAATAGTTTAACATCAAATTATTCAAAATTTATTTCCTAAGTGATGGGATTTTGTTGTTAAAAATGTCACTTTTTTTCTTTATCACTCATATTAAGTGCCTTAGTACCACAAGTACATGTTTCCTTTCATTTTCTCACTTCACAGATTATTATGCATTTATAACATGTTATTCAAATTTCAATAACACCACCCATTATTCATACTGGTTGTAGTTTGTTTCCCATCTAGAAAATTACCATGTCCGACACTTCCTCTTAATATAATAACTTATTTGAGTTGTGTTTGTTTAAGTATCGTCCAACTTCTTTGTTGAAATCCTTATGGTTTAGACGCTTATACTTAGACTATTCAATTTTGATATGTATTTTTGAACTTCATATCTGTTAAGTAAATCTTACGTTGATCCTTAACTCATTCAGATATAAAAAATGAATACTTCTCCATAGTACCCAAGGTTAAGAGTAGATGAGCGCTCAATATTGATATCAACTTATTAAGGTTTCCAAACACTTGTCCAAGGTATTTGAGAACAAAAATAAGCTACGTCAATTCTCCTATTAATGATTTGTTTTCATATATTTTCTATGGGTGACATTTATATTTATTTGCTTTCTACGTTTGGCTTACAATATGTTATGAAATTGGTTATTCTTTGCAAAAGCACATTTCGTCTTCATGCTAGGCCAAAACATATATGTGAGATAAATATACTTATCACCCATCACCTTCTATAAGCTTTCTAAGGACAAAACTAAGTCATTCTCTTAGCTTGACCTGATTATATGCATTAAGTGGATTTTAGATATTTTCATGGTTTGGTTTTATAACCATAATCTAATACCATCAATACCAATCTGAATTGTAGATTCCATAATTAACTCTAATAGTGAATATTAAGACCCGAGGGCATTATGAAGAAGCATTAAGCAATTGATAATAACCTCATTGACTCATTACATGATTCAAATGTTTGTACTCCATGAAATTTGTTACATCAAATTTCAAAAGTAATTACATTCACTTAATTCTCAATTTACATGACATTAACTTGATTCTCATTTTATAAGACATTCATGTAATTCTCGTTCCATAAGATATTGAATGTGTTATCATCACTAATATAGACGATTATATCATCTTGATGCTTCTTTTTCCAAGATCTAGTAAACCAATCCATATAATGGAACTCAAATCCTTCTTTAAGATACTATGGGAGGGGAAAATCATAGTTATAAGAGTTAGAAAAATGTCTAAGTATGAAAGATAAAATAAAAATTGAATAGTAAGTATGAATGTCAAAACAATTGATAATGTAAGATAATAAATTAAAACACAAATAAGAAAGGAAATGACATGTACTTTTTTTCATTGTATCATTTCCCACTCAGTCCTTAGGGATTGTTAACTGACTCAAGATCCATCTCATGGCCAAAAACTATGCTATGGTCATATCGACCATAAGTAACAAGTTGATAATATTTACTTTGCACACTACTGTGTCACATAGATATCGACACTACATGTGCTAATTCTACCCTCACGACTTACTTGTCCAACCACACATAGTTGGTGTGGTTTTTAGACCATGATTTGATGCCTACTTGAAGCGTATTCTTCTCATTCAAGATCTTCGCTCGAGGTCAAGTCTATTTGTGGACAATATCACTCCATATCTAGAGGCCTAACACATGTAACATCACCTCATAGCTGTTACACACAACCTTTAGTGACTTATCTCACATACTAGACACCCTTTGGATACCCCTAAGGTAGGGTAGGTACAAGTGAAAGGCTATCGCTCTTCCAGTAACCATCCTAGTGAAATGACATGGATCCAACCATAGCATATTAAACTTGATGTTTTGATATTCACCAACTCTAGGACTATAGAAACAACTCTTCAGTGGTGGAACTTCATACAAAACCATAAGAAAAATTGTTGAGTGCCAAAGGCATGATACAAACATTAATAACCCTTTTATTCAGAATATGGCCCATGATAGAGCTGAATGGAAACAAAGGATCCATGTAGTTGACCCCAACATAGGTGGGATTGAGGCTTAGATGATAATGATGATGATTTGATTGCAATCAATATATTCATGCTGACACATTGTATATATAGAACAAGACTCATTTCAAGACAAATAGATGAAGATAAATATGTATGTAAATCATGTCTTAATAGTTGATTTTTTACATAACACCAATCTTATTTCATAAAAGATAGAAAGATGTATCATTGATTCATATGATATTATATTTATAAAGCTCATTGATAAAAATTCTTACTTATTAAATACACTCATTTTAAGATCAAATAAATACATTTCTTTGAGCTTTAACCATATAGGCTATCACACACATTTTGGATTTGTATTCTCATTAATCTCTCTCTAGTCTTCATTATCTCATTCTTCCTCGAGTCCTTCAACTACAACACAAACCCAATGATTATATGGGGATGTGAGAAGATTTGCATGTACTTTGAGTTTCATTTGAGAAAACTAGCTTAGTAATGGTGTGTAGAAGGAGACTAGTTTATTAAGGTGTTGATGATATATAGGAGGGTTTATGGAAGAACAACAACAAGGAAAGAATCATAGTTGATGGAGACTAGAGTTGTATTATGTGATTGTGTATTAGTGGGTAAGAGGGATCCAATAACCCCTTTGATCATCATTTTGATGGGTCGGAATGGGAGAACCAACATAGAATAAAAAGATGATGATGATGAAGGAGGAGGAGGAGATGTAGGATATGTGGATGCATTTAGTGGTTAGGATTCTCGTCATCCATTGGCTGGTATTTATATAGGTGGATGGGGATGAGTTAAGGAAGGTAGGTGATAGGGTGAACCAATATAAGGATATGGAGGGTTGGTAAACTTTTATCAGTTTAAAATTTTGATATTGAAGGAACTTGTGACAATGATAGATGTTCCATGTTCAGTCATTGGCTTATCTAAGAGGTGGTACATGTATTACTTGATTTGGTGAATTTATTGAAAGAATTTTATGGTCAGAGGTGCCCTAGTATTATCATAGTAGGCGGCCTAAAACACCCTCTTGTTCACACTATTCGTCCCAAACATGATGCAAATTGGATAGAGGAGGTCTTATCAAGCTACATCTTGCCTACCTACATAGCTTTCATGATCTGAAATGTCCCTGCAAAATTGCTCATCAAGTTTGGTAGAAAAAGGATATCACATGTGGTCTTAGTTGGTTGCCCTCGATTTTCTCACTGTATTGGGCGCCATAATGCTTTCAAGGTACAATTCTAATCGGAGGATAAAGGAGGTGAAGGATGCCTTATTGGATCTGGCTAGTTTAGGGGTGGGAGATCAAGCCATCCTATGGAAGGTTGGGGTCCAACATGTGCTTTAATAGCCAACATCAGTGTTCGGTTTGCTCAAAGCATAGTACCCAACTATGGACACCCTCACATGCAGATAGAGGGAGGAAAGGGAAAGAAGAGGGAGGGAATGTGAGAGAGATCATGACATGAAGAGTAGGAATAATAGAGGAAAGATAGAGTGGTGGGGTCAGAGGCGACATAGCACAAAGCCACTCTTGCAATAGTAAATTGCCACATGAAACCCATGTGAGTAATATGTTTGTGAGGAGGGGATGAGAGTGTAAAAGTGGAAAAGAATGCAAGGGAGAAAATATCTTAATATAATCCACACTTTGATTTAAGAAAATTGTAAACTCTATGGCACTATTTTTTCCCAATTCGGTCCATGTGACTACAAATTGAGAAGGAAAAACAATTTTTTTAGTCTCGTTACTCTAATTTTTTGCATGTAGGTCCCCGATAGTATAAAAAATATAAAACCATGGTACCTACATATATATGATTCCAACTTAGTTCTTATTCTTCTTAACTACAATCTTACCATCAAATCTTCCCCACTTAACTATCAAACTTACTACTTACTTGCTATTCATTCAACATAACATGCATAAAGTTCCATCAATTCTTCTAATTTTCTTCACTCCTACAACCAGATAATTATGTAAGTTATTTATTTTCACATTGTCATGTAGGGATATTAACTTTGTCATATCTTTACTCTTGTTCAACCTTTGACTCAAAAGTTATTTTCCCTATATTAACAATGAAATGATAACTCTAATTTATTGCTGAAATTTGGAAAAATGTCTAACATCATGCATACTGTTCCATCAATTCTTATAAATTTCTTCACTCCTACAACAAAATATTTGTATAAGTTAGTCTTCTAAGAAACCCTAGAGATGTACCACAGAGGAGATGGGTGCTCCAACAGTGCCACCATTAGGGATCCTCCCAGTCAAGACAAACCCCCAAACAATACGTTCCATGTTTCTAAGGCATCTATGCATGACAGATCTGTGTAACAGTATCTCAAACTAGGAATCTAGGAGCACCTGAGGTCCTATAAAGAAGCATCTTTGAACACCAAAACCCCCCAAAAATAAGGATCACTAACTCAGTAGATCGACTGAAGGGTTCTAACTTAATTGTTAAAACTAACAAGGCAATCCCCTTTCATCCTTGTCTGGGAGGAAGTATACCAATGACTTATGGAACCTTGGAAGTTTTTACTTTGGTTATCAAGGTGGTGGAATAAACTTTAGACATGGAGCCCTTGTCAATAAACTCTCCATCCTATGGAATCTACAAAACCGTTTTGTATCATAGATCTAGACAAAGGGTACTACACAGTCCAATTACTTTGCAAAAAATATTATGTAATAGTCTTGACGGTAGGTTCCTAGACTCTCTTTGGACATTACTTGTCAGTTCAATCATGGTTGCTACACTTCAGTCCCTCTGACACTATACCAAGGAAACTAGTTGTCTGGACTAGAAACCAAAATGTTCCAATACATCTATATCAAAATAAACTTCTTTGGGGAGTCGATAACCTTATTGGAAAGACCCTCAAAATTTATGCCACTACATCCTTGGGAAACTGGGGCAAGTTTATGAGGATATCCATAAATGTTGACACCTCAAAACCTCTTCTGCATGTAGTATTTTTCAACGATACAATTTACAAGATCAAATATGAAAGACTTCCCTACATCTGCATGAAATGAGGAAGGTTGGGACACAAAGCAACAAATTCACGCATGTCTTGGACAAAGAATTCACCCCAAGTAGTCAAGATAATAACTCCCAATATGTCATCCCCTTCTCCATCGCCATGCATGCCAAGAATCCAGAAAGAAGACAACCTAAACAAAAAAAGGATGATAGAACTGTTGACTCAAGGTCAATTAGGTCAATGTCGACTCACGTCTAAATTGACTAAACCCGTGTTTTGATGATGACTAACCATTCCACATATTGGTGTCTAATGCCTCTACTTGAGTGTTTTTAGATTAGGTATAGACACATTCCAATTGCCTAACTTGCGCATATCAAATTGGAGAAAAGACAAGTCAAAGTCAATACAAGTGCACATTTTTGTAATATGATGCAAATCCATTAGAATCATGTTGTAAATCACTTGTAATGATTGTATGACTTGTAATTAAGCTTAGAAAAATATCAGGAGCACTTAGATCGAATATTAGAGCACTTTAGATGCAACTTTGAAAATTGATTACAGGCACTTTGTCGGTCGAGTTTCCCAGCTTGAAAACTCGACCGATCATCCTTGATCAATTTTCTGGAGATTGCATCGGTCGAGTTGTGTTTACACAGAACTTGACCGATGGAGTAACTGACCAAATTGATTTTTATTGGTCGGTCGAGTTTCCTCAGGACAAACTCAATCGATGGTCTGAATATCGGCTTTGTCTTTTACTCTATTGGTCGAGTTACCTTTATAGAAACTCGACCGATTGCACTGTACGGAAAAGTGCAGAAAAGTGCTTCTAGCCATTGTGGAGTTGCAACAAGTGAAAATATATCCGTTGCAAGCCACAAAATGGCTAGTTTTCGTTCACAAGTGTTCCCAAAGGCTAATAGGCATCCCCATCTATAAATAGGACCCCTTAGGCTTCATTACAAGGTTGAACATTCATTGCAAACTCTATGTGAGATTCCTATTCTATAGCTGAGTGCTTCCTACAGCCTCCTCTCTCTCTCTAAGCTTAATCACTTGCTACATCCATTAGAGTGAGTAGGAAATCTGTAAGAGAGCTAGTTCTATATGTATATCTTGTGAGGCTCTCACTTCCACCACCTCCATTTCTCTCATTTCAACCATGAAGATGAAGGTTCTCTCTCTTATCCAAGAGAGGTGTGTTGACTCAAGGTCAATTAGGTCAATATTGACTCACGTCTAAATTGACTAAATCCATGTTTTGATGATGACTAACCATTCCACATATTGGTGTCTAATGTCTCTACTTGAGTGATTTCAGATTAGGTATAGACACACTCCAAATGCCCTAACTTGCGCATATCAAATTGGAGAAAAGACAAGTCAAAGTCATACAAGTGCACGTTTTTGTAATATGATGTATATCCATTAGAATCATGTTGTAAATCACTTGTAATGATTGTATGACTTGTAATTAAGCTTAGAAAAATATCAGGAGCACTTAGATCGAATATTAAAGCACTTTAAATGCATCTTTGAAAATCAATTACAGGCACTTGATCGGTCCAGTTTCCCACCCTGAAACTCGACCGATCAACCTTGGTCGATTTTCTGAAGATTGCATCGATTGAGTTGTGCACTCACAGAACTCGACCGATTGGGTAGTAGGCCATTTCCAGTTGAAAGGTCGGTCGAGTTTCCTCAGGACAAACTCAACCGATCCTTTGAACATCAGTTTGCCTCCTACTTGATCGGTCGAGTTACACCCATAGAAACTCGACCGATTGCACTGTACGGAAAAGTGCAGAAAAGTGTTTCTAGCCGTTGTAGAGTTGCAACAAGTGAAAATATATCCGTTGCAAGCCAAAAAACGGCTAGTTTGCGTTCACAAGTGTTCCCAAAGGCTAAGAGGCATCCCCATCTATAAATAGGACCCCTTGGGCTTCATTCCAAGGTTGAGCATTCATTGCAAACTCTTTGTGAGGTTCCTATTCTATAGTTGAATGCTTCCTACAGCCTCCTCTCTCTCTCTAAGCTTAATCACTTGCTACATCCATTAGAGTGAATAGGATATTTGTAAGAGAGCTAGTTTCTACTTGTATATCTTGTGAGGCTCTCACTTCCACCACCTCCCCATCTCTCATTTTCTATCTTGAAGATGAAGGTTCTCTCTCTTGTCCAAGAGAGGTGAAGAAGAACAAGGGAAGGCGTCCCTTGGTGAAGATCAAGGCCAAAGACTTGGAGCTAGAGTGGGTAAGCCCTTGGAGAAGGCAAAAGACTCAAGCTCAAGTGGGTAAGACCTTGGTGGAAGCTTCTCCGAGTGAAGGTGAAGTCAAAGGCAGAAGATCCAAGAAGAGTGGGTAATTCCTGCAAGGCCGAAGACATGTGCAAGAGTGGGTAAGTCCTTAGAGAAGGCCAAAGACTCTTGAAAAGTGGGTAAGTCCTTGGTAAGGTTGAAGACTCTTTGTATTGGATAGGTAAGTCCTTTGTTGGTCATGTATTGTAAGTCTTATAAGTGAATATAAGAGTGCAATTGTTGGAAGTCCTAGAGGTTGACCTCTCTAGGCAAGTGGACTGATACACTTCTAGTTTGAAGTGTGGAACCACTCTAAATAGCTTGTCTAATTGGTGCATGTTCAATCTCTCTTATCCTTTCTATGCATGATTTAGTTGCACTCAAATTACCTATTTAGCAACCTTATCTTTTAATATATCTTAAAGGTTTGATGAGTTTTGTTTAAGTGCTTTCAGCTCTATTCACCCCCCTCTAGAGCATCCAATCACCCATCTAGGATCTAACAAGTGGTATCAGAGCGGGTCTTCTCCAAGCATACTTCAACAAGTAGGAGAAGATGGGTGACTACCAAGGAGGGAGAATCAGCCTACCAATCTTTGATGGGAGCAATTTCCTCTATTGGAGAAGAAGGCTTCAATTCTACATCCAAGGATCAAGTCTTGAGATGTGGCAAATGGTGAATAGCCCATACATGCAACCAAAGACAAAGATTAAAGAATGGGATGAAGCCTCCTTGATGAAAGCTACCTTGAATGCTAGAGCAATGCACATCTTATATGCCTCCATGACCCCCACCGAGTTCAACCGGATTTCCTCTTGTGAGACGGCCTATGAGGTATGGAGAAAGCTTTGCATCACTTATGAAAGGACAGATCAAGTGAAGGAATGAAAAGTCTACATGCTCAAAGGGTTGCTTGAGAACTTCAAGATGGGAAAGGAGGAGAGCATAGCCAACATGTACTCAAGGCTCAACACCATCTTGATTGGTCTTGCTGTTCTAGGACATCCTATGTCTAGTGGAGAGATCAACTCAAAGATCCTTAGAACTCTCCCCAAGAGGTGGAAATCCAAGGTGACTTCTATTGAAGAATCAAGGTCTCTTAGGGATATTCCTATTTAAGAGCTCATTGGAAATCTACAAGCACATGAAGCTACACTTGACAAGAGGGAGGAAGTAGAAAGACAAGAGAAGAAAGAGCTAAAGAGAATGAAGAAGGCTGAAATGAAGGCTCAAATTGAAGCTATCATGGAACAAGTCTCTCCATCCTCTCAAGCTAAAGAAGATTCCATGTACTCCAAAGGTCGACTCTACAAAGGCAAGTCCTCCTCCATCCGATGCTTCACATGTGGAAAGAAGGGTCACTACAAGGAAGATTGCCCACAAGGCAAAAAGACCCATCTTCACAAGAAGAAATGGCAATCAAGCTCAAGTGGCTCCTCCAACTCAAGCTCAAGTGAAGATTCAAGTGAAGGATCAAGCTCAAGCTCAAGTGATGAAGGAGAATGCCATTTTGCTCTTATAGCATCAACAAGTGAAGACTCAAGTGAGGTAAATCTAAACTCTCTAGATAAAGAATCTTTGATTGCTATTATTAATGATATTTGTGCCTCTCTTAAGTCTTCTAAAAGGAAAAAGAAAAAGCTTGCTAAAATTGTTGATAATTTGCATGTAGAACTAGATGATCTTGAACATGCTAATTCTTGCTTGCTTGATGATAAAAATTATTGTCTTAGTCAAGTAGATTCTCTTAAACTTGAAAATACTAGTTTACATGATAAGGTTAGATTTCTAGAAGCTCAACCTCTTGTGCCTAGTTCTAATGAAGAGCATACTTTAATTGTTGATTCTCTTATGCATGAGCTTGATACTCTTAAAACTGAAAACGTAGAACTCAAGCTTATTGATGATGCTAGGAGAGAAGAAATCTATGCTTATCAAAGAGAAATAGTGGTGCTTAAATCTGAAAATGCCTCCTTGCTTGCTAAAATCAATGGGCATGAACCTTGTTCTAGTTATACTAATAAAGAGAATGATGTTGCTGCTCTTCATTTTGATAGAGATTCTCTTTCAACTAAATCTATTTGCTTATAAAATGATCTGTTACATGCTAGAGATAATATTGATCAATTGTCTTCTACTATTGCTTCTCTTAAGCATGATAATGAAAGTTTGAGATCTTCTTTGCAAAGATTCTTAGTTGGTAAGAAGAGCCTTAATGATATCCTACACCACTCTACTAAACAAATTGGTAGACATGGTTTGGGGTATGATAGTAGTCAAGGGAACAACAAAGATAAAGGACCTCCAATATTCCATGGAGAATCCTCTAGTTCCAAGACTATGGGCACATGCAACTATTGCAATGATTTTGGTCATTATTCTACTTGTTGTCCTTTTAGGAAAGCACCCAAGAGAAATAGGACTTGGGTTGCTAAACTAACCCCTCCGGACCCAAAAACATGATTGGGGACCATTTCATCTTTCTTCTTGTAGGTACTTGCAAATGGATTGACTTGAGCTATTGAATTGCAAATTGACTTCTCAATCCACATGAAAGAAGAAAGGTGAGATGTGTAGAGGGTGACAACAAGTGGAAAAGCAATGGTAAGCACAAAGGTAAATGTTTTATTGCTTATAACCTATCCTAACTTGTTTTTGTCAAGTTAGTGTGCACTATACATATGGTTTTTGAGTCAAAAGTGGCATTTTGTGATTCTCTTCACACTCTTACTCAAAAACTGTTTCTAATGCTTCTATAGTGCATTACTAACTTGCTTAGACATGTTTGGATATGGTTTGTATTTTTAGCATGCCTTTAAATATGCTTTTATGAAATATATGTGCCTTTTGACAGCTGCTCTGTCGGTCGAGCTTGCCCTAGTGAAACTCGACCGATGGGCACCAATAGGTGTTGCCAACAGCTGTCATTGGTCGAGTTGTCCATGCACATAACTCGATTGATAACACTGTGCACAGAATACACAATTGGCTTATTGGATGAGAATTTTTCTCTAAACTAGATTTTCTCAACCAATAGCCTTATTCTTTGGCACTACCTTGGTACCTTTATATATGCATATTTCCATATTCTAAATTGCCTATCTTACTTACAACTCTATCTCTCTAATTTCTCTAAATTGATATATCTATATTTTGCAATTACTTGCTTTGAGTTGTTTTGCAGGTTTTGATGATGATCTCTTTGGATCTCTTGGTTTTGTCTCAAATTGCTTCCGTTGTGCTCTAACTTGCTACATCTATCTAGGTGTATATCTTGTTTTGATACAACCTTGAGGTTCATAAGGGTAATCATATTATGGTAAGGATGCATATCTAGTGAGGTATATCCTCTCATGCTTCTAAAATTGCATATCTTTTTGTTTGGATATATCTCTACATCTACTCATAGCTTGCTTTATCTTGTGCATCTTTTGATATCTCTTGCTATGATCTAGATCCTACTGGTAGTCCTAACTTGTGATATCATCTACTAGTAGTTCATATACATGTAGTTCTAACCCTGTTTATAATTGGCACCTTTGCTCATCTATATGATATGCTTATACATGCTCAAGCTTGTTCCTTGATTTGCATATCTACTATCTTGAGTTGCTTGCATAACATTGTGATGCAGGGTACATAGATCTACATTATATGTAGAAATTGGAGTTTTTTTTTGATTGTATGCAGCTTTTGCTCCAGTTTCAGTTTTTGGTGCAAGACTAGTGTTTTTCATGCAGAAACAACCTTCTGAGCAAGATTCATCGCTTTGCCATGAGCTCCGATGGTTTTTGATCAAATTCCATCATCCTGAGGGTCAAAATTGCAATTTATTATTTTTCTACAGCACTTTATCTTGCATTTTGGGGTGTTCAAGTATATGCTTTAACTTGCTTTTCTTTCTATGCTTGGACAAGCCCCTATATGTGCTCTTCTACTCTCCTTATATATATTTTGTGTTATCTTTTTTCTCTTTAACAAGTGATGTTTCTTATTTCTTCATACCCCACCTTTTTGAAATGACAAAGGGGGAGAAAGGTATGTCTTCTTTTAAAAAGAGGAAGAAGGCACGTCTTACATGAAGAAGAGAAGTATGTTCATGTAAAGGGAGAAGGTAAAGGGGAGAAGACATATATGTGTATAACATATATGAGTAGAAGACATAGTGTCTATAAATGTTATGAAAGCTAACCATGCAGGAGAAGTAGCATCAATTGAGGGGGAGTATGAAAACTCCATGCGCATCAATTGAGGGGGAGCATATAAGCTCAATCCTATTGAAACCCCTAGGTTTCTCCAAAGGTATGACTTTATTTAAATGCTTTCAATACATTTATGGAATGGTTTGTCATATTCAAAAAGGGGGAGATTGTTGACTCAAGGTCAATTAGGTCAATATTGACTCACGTCTAAATTGACTAAACCCATGTTTTGATGATGACTAACCATTCCACATATTGGTGTCCAATGTCTCTACTTGAGTGATTTCAGATTAGGTATAGACACACTCCAAATGCCCTAACTTGCACATATCAAATTGGAGAAAAGACAAGTCAAAGTCATACAAGTGCACGTTTTTGTAATATGATGTATATCCATTAGAATCATGTTGTAAATCACTTGTAATGATTGTATGACTTGTAATTAAGCTTAGAAAAATATCAGGAGCACTTAGATCGAATATTAAAGCACTTTAAATGCATCTTTGAAAATCAACTACATGCACTTGATCGGTCCAGTTTCCCACCCTGAAACTCGACCGATCAACCTTGGTCGATTTTCTGAAGATTGCATCGGTCGAGTTGTGCACTCACATAACTCGACCGATTGGGTAGTAGGCCATTTCCAGTTGAAAGGTCGGTCGAGTTTCCTCAGGACAAACTCGACCGATCCTTTGAACATCGGTTTGCCTCCTACTTGATCAGTCGAGTTACACCCATAGAAACTCGACCGATTGCACTGTACGGAAAAGTGCAGAAAAGTGTTTCTAGCCGTTGTGGAGTTGCAACAAGTGAAAATATATCTGTTGCAAGCCACAAAACAGCTAGTTTTCATTCACAAGTGTTCCCAAAGGCTAAGAGGCATCCCCAGCTATAAATAGGACCCCTTGGGCTTCATTCCAAGGTTGAGCATTCATTGCAAACTCTTTGTGAGGTTCCTATTCTATAGTTGAATGCTTCCTACAGCCTCCTCTCTCTCTCTAAGCTTAATCACTTGCTACATCCATTAGAGTGAGTAGGAGATTTGTAAGAGAGCTAGTTTCTACTTGTATATCTTGTGAGGCTCTCACTTCCACCACCTCCCCATCTCTCATTTGCTATCTTGAAGATGAAGGTTCTCTCTCTTGTCCAAGAGAGGTGAAGAAGAACAAGGGAAGGCGTCCCTTGGTGAAGATCAAGGCCGAAGACTTGGAGCTAGAGTGGGTAAGCCCTTGGAGAAGGCAGAAGACTCAAGCTTAAGCGGGTAAGACCTTGGTGAAAGCTTCTCCGAGTGAAGGTGAAGTCAAAGGCGGAAGATCCAAGAAGAGTGGGTAATTCCTGCAAGGCTGAAGACTTGTGCAAGAGTGGGTAAGTCCTTAGAGAAGGCCGAAGACTCTTGCAAAGTGGGTAAGTCCTTGGTAAGGTTGAAGACTCTTTGTATTGGATAGGTAAGTCCTTTGTTGGTCATGTATTGTAAGTCTTATAAGTGAATATAAGAGTGCAATTGTTGGAAGTCCTAGAGGTTGACCTCTCTAGGCAAGTGGACTGACACACTTCTAGTTTGAAGTGTGGAACCACTCTAAATAGCTTGTCTAATTGGTGAATGTTCAATCTCTCTTATCCTTGCTATGCATGATTTAGTTGCACTCAAATTACCTATTTAGCAACCTTGTCTTTTAATATATCTTGAAGGTTTGATGAGTTTTGTTTAAGTGCTTTCAGCTCTATTCACCCCCCCTCTAGAGCATCCAATCACCCATCTAGGATCCAACAAGGTGAAGAAGAACAAGGGAAGGAGTCCCTTGGTGCAGATCAAGGCTGAAGACTTGGAGCTAGAGTGGGTAAGCCTTGGAGAAGGCAGGAGACTCAAGCTCAAGTGGGTAAGACCTTGGTGGAAGCTTCTCCGAGTGAAGGTGAAGTCAAAGGCGGAAGATCCAAGAAGTGTGGGTAATTCCTGCAAGGCTGAAGACTTGTGCTAGAGTGGGTAAGTCCTTGGAGAAGGCCGAAGACTCTTGCAATGTGGGTAAGTCCTTAGTAAGGTTGAAGACTCTTTGTATTGGATAGGTAAGTCCTTTGGTTGGTCATGTATTGTAAGTCTTATAAATGAATATAAGAGTGCAATAGTTTAGAAGTCCTAGAGGTTGACCTCTCTAGGAAAGTGGACTGACACACTTCTAGTTTAAAGTGTGGAACCACTCTAAATAGCTTGTCTAATTGGTGCATGTTCAATTTCTCTCTGCCTTGCTATGTATGTTTTAGTTGCTCTCAAATTACCTATTTAGAAACCTTATCTTGTCATATATCTTGAAGGTTTAATGAGTTTTGTTTAAGTGCTTTCAGCTCTATTCACCCCCTTCTAGAGCATCTAATCACCCATCTAGGATCCAAAAATTGGTATCAAAGCGGGTCTTCTCCAAGCATAATTCAACAAGTAGGAGAAGATGGGTGACTACCTAGGAGGGAGATTCTCTACCAGCCTTCCAATCTTTGATGGGAGCCATTTCCTCTATTGGAGAAAAATGCTTCAATTCTACATCCAAAGATCAAGTATTGAGATGTGGAAAATGGTGAACAACCCATACATGCAACCAAAGATAAGGATTGAAGAATGGGATGAAACCACCTTGATGAAAGCAACCTTGAATGCTAGATCAATGCACATACTATATGCCTCTATGACCCCCACCGAGTTCAACCGGATTTCTTCATGTGAAACCGCCTATGAGGTATGGAGAAATCTTTGCATCACTTATGAAGGGACAAATCAATTGAAGGAAAGCAAAGTCTACATGCTCAAAGGGCTGCTTGAGAACTTCAAGATGGGAAAGGAGGAGAGCATAGCCAACATGTACTCAAGGCTCAACACCATCTTAAATGGTCTTACTGTTCTAGGACATCCTATGTCTAGTGGAGAGATCAACTCAAAGATCCTTAGAACTCTCCCCAAGAGGTGGGAACCCATGGTGACTTCAATTGAAGAAGCAAGGTCTCTTAAGGATATTCCTATTGAAGAGCTCATTGGAAATCTACAAGCACATGAAGCCACACTTGACAAGAGGGAGGAAGTAGAAAGACAAGAGAAGAAAGAGCTAAAGAGAATGAAGAAGGCTGAAATGAAGGCTCAAATTGAAGCTATCATGGAACAAGTCTCTCCATCCTCTCAAGCTAATATAGATGCCATGTACTCCAAGGGTAGACTCTACAAAGGCAAGTCCTCCTCCATCCGGTGCTTCACATGTGGAAAGAAGGGTCACTACAAGGAAGATTGCCCACAAGGCAAAAAGACCCATATTCACAAGAAGGAGAAATGGCACTAAAGCTCAAGTGGCTCCTCCAACTCAAGATCATGTGAAGATTCAAGTAAAGGATCAAGCTCAAACTCTAGTGATGAAGGAGAATGCCATTTTGCTCTTATAGCATCAACAAGTGAAGACTCAAGTGAGGTAAATCTAAACTCTTTAGATAAAGAATCTTTGATTGCTATTATTCATGATATTTATGCCTCTCTTAAGTCTTTTAAAAAGAAAAAGAAAAAGCTTGCTAGAATTGTTGATAATTTGCATATAGAACTAGATGATCTTGAATATGCTAATTCTTGCTTGCTTGATGATAAAAATGATTGTCTTAGTCAAGTAGACTCTCTTAAACTTGAAAATGCTAGTTTGCTTGATAAGATTAGATTTCTAGAAGCTCAACCTCTCATGCCTAGTTCTAATGAAGATCATACTTTAATTGTTGATTCTCTCATGCATGACATTAATGTTCTTAAATCTGAAAACAAGGACAAAGATTTTGTTTTGCATGAATTAGAAATAGAAAATGCCTCCTTGCTTGCTAAAATCAATGGGCATGAATCTTGTTCTAGTTCTACAAGTAGAGAGAATGATGTTGCTGCTCTTCATATTGATAGAGATTCTCATTTAACTAAAGTTCTTTGCTTAGAAAATGATCTTTTACATGCTAGAGATAATATCAAACATTTGTCTTCTACTATTACTTCTCTTATGGATGATAATGATAGTTTGAGATCTTCTTTGCAAAGATTCTTAGTTGGTAAAATGAGTCTTAATGACATCCTACACTATTATACTAAACAAATTGGTAGACATGGTTTAGGATATGATAGTAGTCAAGGGAACAACAAAGATAAAGGACCTCCAATATTCCATGGAGAATCCTCTAGTTCCAAGACTACAGGCACATGCAACTATTGCAATGAAATTGGTCATTATTCTACTTGTTGTCCTTTTAGGAAAGCACCCAAGAGCAATAAGACTTGGGTTTCTAAACTAACCCCTCCGGACCCAAAAACATGATTGGGGACCATTTCATCTTTCTTCTTGTAGGTACTTGCAAATGGATTGACTTGAGCTATTGAATTGCAAATTGACTTCTAAATCCACATGAAAGAAGAAAGGTGAGATGTGTAGAGGGTGACAACAAGTGGAAAAGGAATGGTAAGAATAAAGGTAAAGTTTTTATTTCTTATAACCATATCTAACTTGTTTTTGTCAAGTTAGTGTGCACTATGCATATGGTTTTTGATTCAAAAGTGGCTTTTTGTGATTCTCTTCACACTCTTGCTCAAAAACTGTTCCTAATGCTTCTATAGTGCATTACTAATTTGCTTAGACATGTTTAAATATGGTTTGTATATTTAACATGCCTCTATATATGTTTTTATGAAATATATGTGCCTTTTGACAGCTGGTCTGTCGGTTGATCTTGCCCTGTTTCAAACTCGACCGATAGGCACCAAGAATGTTGCCAACAGCTGTCATCGGTCGAGTTGTCAATGCTCAGAACTCGACCGATAACACCGTGCACAGAATATAAATTTGGCTTATTGAATGAGAATTTCCCTCTCAACTAGATCTTCTCAACCAATAGCCTTATTCTTTGGCACTCTCATTTGGTACCTTTATATATGCATATTTCCATGTTCTATATTGCCTATCTTGCTTACAACTCTATCTTTCAAATTGCTCTAAATTGGTATACCTATATCTTGCAATTACTTGCTTTGAGTTGTTTTGCAGGTTTTGATGATGATCTCTTTGGATCTCTTGGTTGTGTCTTAGATTGCTTCCATTGTGCTCTAACTTGCCACATCTATCTAGGTGTATATCTTGTTTCGATACAACCTTGAGGTTCTTAGTGGTAATTATCTTATGGTAAGGATGCATATCTAGTGAGTTATATCCTTTCATGCGTCTAAAATTGCATATCTCTCTGTTTGGATATATCTCTACATCTACTCATAGCTTGCTTTATCTTGTGTATCTTTTGGTGTCTCTTGCTATAATCTAGATCCTACTAGTAGTCCTAACTTGTGATATCATCTACTAGTAGTTCATATACATGTAGTTCTAGCCAAGTTTAAAATTGGTATCTTTGCTCATCTATATGCTATGCTTTTTTCTTGTCTCATACATGCTCAAGATTGTTCCTTGAATTGCATATCTACTATCTTGAGTTGCTTGCATTACATTGTGATGCAGGGCACAAAGAGCTACATTGTATGTAGAAATTGGAGTTTTTTTTAATGCAACTTTTTCTCCAGTTTCAGTTTTTGGTGCAAGACTAGTGTTTTTCATGCAGAAACAACCTTCTGAGCAAGAATCATTGAATCGCGATGATCTCTGATGGTTTTTGGTCAAAATCCATCATCTTGAGGGTCAAAATTATGTTTTATTGTTTTTCTACAGCACCTTATCTTGCATTTTGGGTTGTTCAAGTATATGCTTTAACTTGCTTTTCTTTCTATGCTTGGACAAGACCCTATCTGTGCTCTTCTACTCTCCTTATATATATTTGTGTTATCTCCTTTCTCTTTAACAAGTGATGTTTCTTACTTCTTCATAACCCCACTTTTTGAAATGACAAAGGGGGAGAAAGGAATGTCTTCTTTTTAAAAGAGGAAGAAGGCATGTCTTACATGAAGAGGAGAAGTACGTTCATATAAAGGGAGAAGGTAAAGGGGAGAAGACATATATGAGTAGAAGACATAGTTTCTATAAATGTTATGAAAGCTAACCATGCAGGAGAAATAGCATCAATTGAGGGGGAGTATCAGAACACCATGTGCATCAATTGAGGGGGAGCATATGAGCTCAATCCTATTGAAACCCCTAGGCTTCTCCAAAGGTATGATTTTACTTTAAAGCTTTTAATACATTTATGGAATGGTTTGTCATCTTCAAAAAGGGGGAGATTGTTGACTCAAGGTCAATTAGGTCAATGTCGAATCACGTCTAAATTGACTAAACCCGTGTTTTGATGATGACTAACCATTCCACATATTGGTGTCTAATGCCTCTACTTGAGTGTTTTCAGATTAGGTATAGACACATTCCAATTACCCTAACTTGTGCATATCAAATTGGAGAAAAGACAAGTCAAAGTCAATACCAGTGCATGTTTTTGTAATATGATGCAAATCCATTAGAATCATGTTGTAAATCACTTGTAATGATTGTATGACTTGTAATTAAGCTTAGAAAAATATCAGGAGCACGTAGATCGAATATTAAAGCACTTTAGATGCAACTTTGAAAATTGATTACAGGCACTTTGTCGGTCGAGATTCCCAGCCTGAAAACTCGACCGATCATCCTTGATCAATTTTCTGGAGATTGCATCAGTCGAGTTGTGTTTACACAGAACTCGACTGATGGAGTAACTGACCAAATCGATTTTCATTGGTCGGTCAAGTTTCCTCAAGATAAACTCGACTGATGGTCTGAATATCGGCTTTGTCTTTTACTCTATCGGTCGAGTTACCTTTATAGAAACTCGACCGATTGCACTGAACGGAAAAGTGCAGAAAAGTGCTTCTAGCCGTTGTGGAGTTGCAACAAGTGAAAATATATCCGTTGCAAGCCACCAAATGGCTAGTTTTCATTCACAAGTGTTCCCAAAGGCTAATAGGCATCCCCAGCTATAAATAGGACCCCTTAGGCTTCATTACAAGGTTGAATATTCATTGCAAACTCTATGTGAGGTTCCTATTCTATAGCTGACTGCTTCCTACAACCTCCTCTCTCTCTCTCTAAGCTTAATCACTGGCTACATCCATTAGAGTGAGTAGGAAATCTATAAGAGAGCTAGTTCTATATGTATATCTTGTGAGGCTCTCACTTCAACCACCTCCATTTCTCTCATTTCAACCATGAAGATGAAGGTTCTCTCTCTTATCTAAGAGAGGTGAAGAAGAACAAGGGAAGGAGTCCCTTGGTGAAGATCAAGGCTGAAGACTTGGAGCTAGAGTGGGTAAGCCCTTGGAGAAGGAAGAAGACTCAAGCTCAAGTGGGTAAGACCTTGGTGGAAGCTTCCTCGAGTGAAGGTGAAGTCAAAGGCGGAAGATCCAAGAAGAGTGGGTAATTCCTGCAAGGCTGAAGACTTGTGCTGGAGTGGGTAAGTCCTTGGAGAAGGCCGAAGACTCTTGCAAAGTGGGTAAGTCCTTGGTAAGGTTGAAGACTCTTTGTATTGGATAGGTAAGTCCTTTAGTTGGTCATGTATTGTAAGTCTTATAAATGAATATAAGAGTGTAATAGTTTGAAAGTCCTAGAGGTTGACCTCTCTAGGCAAGTGGACTGAAACACTTCTAGTTTGAAGTGTGGAACCACTCTAAATAGCTTGTCTAATTGGTACATGTTCAATTTCTCTCTCCCTTGCTATGCATGTTTTAGTTTCTCTCAAATTACCTATTCAGAAACCTTATCTTGTCATATATCTCGAAGGTTTAATGAGTTTTTATTAAGTACTTTCAGCTCTATCCACCCCCCTCTAGAACATCTAATCAGCCATCTAGGATCCAACAATTGGTATCAGAGCGGGTCTTCTCCAAGCATACTTCAACAAATAGGAGAATATGGGTGACTTCCTAGGAGGGAGATTCTCTACCAACCTTCCAATCTTTGATGGGAGCAATTTCCTCTATTGGAGAAGAAGGCTTCAATTCTACATCCAAGGATCAAGTATTAAGATTTGGAAAATGGTGAACAACCCATACATGCTACCAAAGACAAGGATTGAAGAATGAGATGAAGCCACCTTGATGAAAGCAAACTTGAATGCTAGAGCCATGCACATCCTATATTCCTCCATGACCCCCACCGAGTTCAACCAGATTTCTTCATGTGAAACAACCTATGAGGTATGGAGAAATCTTTGCATCACTTATGAAGGGACATATCAAGTGAAGGAAAGCAAAGTCTACATGCTCAAAGGGCTGCTTGAGAACTTCAAGATGGGAAAGGAGGAGAGCATAGCCAACATGTACTCAAGGTTCAACACCATCTTAAATGGTCTTACTGTTGTAGGACATCCTATGTCTAGTGGAGAGATCAACTCAAAGATCCTTAGAACTCTCTCCAAGAGGTGGGAACCCAAGGTGACTTCAATTGAAGAAGCAAGGTATCTTAAGGATATTCCTATTGAAGAGCTCATTGGAAATCTACAAGAACATGAAGCCACACTTGACAAGAGAGAGGAAGTAGAAAGACAAGAGAAGAAAGAGCTAAAGAGAATGAAGAAGGCTGAAATGAAGGCTCAAATTGAAGCTATCACGGAACAAGTCTCTCCATCCTCTCAAGCTAAAGAAGATGCCCTATACTCCAAGGGTAGACTCTTCAAAGGCAAGTCCTCCTCCATCCGGTGCTTCACATGTGGAAAGAAGGGTCACTACAAGGAAGATTTCCCACAAGGCAAAAAGACCCATATTCACAAGAAGGAGAAATGACACTAAAGCTCAAGTGGCTCCTCCAACTCAAGCTCAAGTGAAGGATCAAGCTCAAGTTCTAGTGATGAAGGAGAATGCCATTTTGGTCTTATAGCATCAACAAGTGAAGACTCAAGTGAGGTAAATCTAAACTCTGTAGATAAAGAATCTTTGATTTCTATTATTCATGATATTTGTGCCTCTCTTAAGTATTCTAAAAAGAAAAAGAAAAATCTTGCTAGAATTGTTGATAATTTGCATATAGAACTAGATGATATTGAATATGCAAATTCTTGCTTGCTTGATGATACAAATGATTGTCTTAGTCAAGTAGACTCTCTTAAACTTAAAAATGCTAGTTTGCTTGATAAGATTAGATTTCTAGAAGCTCAACCTTTCATACCTAGTTCTAATGAAGAACATACTTTAATTGTTGATTGTCTCATGCATGACATTAATGTTCTTAAATCTGAAAACAAGGACAAAGATTTTGTTTTGCATGAATTAGAAATAAAAAATGCCTCCTTGTTTGCTAAAATCAATGGGCATGAATCTTGTTCTAGTTCTACAAGTAGAGAGAATGATGTTGCTGCTCTTCATATTGATAGAGATCTTCATTTAACTAAAGTCTTTGCTTAGAAAATGATCTTTTACATGCTAGAGATAATATCAATCATTTGTCTTCTACTATTACTTCTCATATGCATGATAATGATAGTTTGAGATCTTCTTTGCAAAGATTCTTAGTTGGTAAAAAGAGTCTTAATGACATCCTACACTATTCTACTAAACAAATTGGTAGACATGGTTTAGGATATGATAGTAGTCAAGCGAACAACAAAGATAAAGGACCTCCAATATTCCATGGAGAATCCTCTAGTTCCAAGACTACGGGCACATGCAACTATTGCAATGAAATTGGTCATTATTCTACTTGTTGTCCTTCTAGGAAAGCACCCAAGAGCAATAAGACTTGGGTTTCTAAACTAACCCCTCCGGACCCAAAAACATGATTGGGGACCATTTCATCTTTCTTCTTGTAGGTACTTGCAAATGGATTGAATTGAGCTATTGAATTGCAAATTGACTTCTAAATCCACATGAAAGAAGAAAGGTGAGATGTGTAGAGGGTGACAACAAGTGGAAAAGGAATGGTAAGAATAAAGGTAAAGTTTTTATTTCTTATAACCATCTCTAACTTGTTTTTGTCAAGTTAGTGTGCACTATGCATATGGTTTTTGAGTCAAAAGTGGCTTTTTGTGATTCTCTTCACACTCTTGCTAAAAAACTATTCCTAATGCTTCTATAGTGCATTACTAATTTGCTTAGACATGTTTGGATATGGTTTGTATATTTAACATGCCTCTATATATGTTTTTATGAAATATATGTGCCTTTTGACAGTTGGTCTATCGGTCAAGTTTGCCCTGTTTGAAACTCGACCGATAGGCACCAAGAGTGTTGCCAACTGCTGTCATCGGTCGAGTTGTCAATGCTCAAAACTTGACCGATAACACTGTGCACAGAATATAAATTTGGCTTATTGAATGAGAATTTCCCTCTCAACTAGATCTTCTCAACTAATAGCCTTATTCTTTGGAACTCTCATTTGGTACCTTTATATATGCATATTGCCATGTTCTATATTGCCTATCTTTCTTACAACTCTATCTTTCAAATTTCTCTAAATTGGTATACCTATATCTTGCAATTACTTGCTTTGTGTTGTTTTGCAGGTTTTGATGATGATCTCTTTGGATCTCTTGGTTGTGTGTTAGATTGCTTCCGTTGTGCTCTAACTTGCCACATCTATCTATATGTATATCTTGTTTCGATACAACCTTACGGTTCTTAGTGGTAATTATCTTATGGTAAGGATGCATATCTAGTGAGTTATATCCTTTCATGCATCTAAAATTGCATATCTCTCTGTTTGGATATATCTCTACATCTACTCATAGCTTGCTTTATCTTGTGTATCTTTTGGTATCTCTTGCTATGATCTAGATCCTACTAGTAGTCCTAACTTGTGATATCATCTACTAGTAGTTCATATACATGTAGTTCTAGCCTTGTTTAAAATTGGTATCTTTGCTCATCTATATGCTATGCTTGTTTCTTGTCTCATACATGCTCAAGATTGTTCCTTGAATTGCATATCTACTATCTTGAGTTGCTTGCATAACATTGTGATGTAGGGCACAAAGAGCTACATTGTATGTAGAAATTGGAGTTTTTTTTTAATTTTTATGCAGCTTTTGCTCCAGTTTCAGTTTTTGGTGCAAGACTAGTGTTTTTCATGCAGAAACAACCTTATGAGCAAGACTCATTGAATCGCGATGAGCTCTGATGGTTTTTGGTCAAAATCCGTCATCTTGAGGGTCAAAATTATGTTTTATTATTTTTCTGCAGCACCTTATCTTGTATTTTGGGTTGTTCAAGTAAATGCTTTAACTTGCTTTTCTTTCTATGCTTGGAAAAGACCCTATCTGTGCTCTTCTACTATCCTTATATATATTTGTGTTATCTCCTTTCTCTTTAACAAGTGATGTTTCTTACTTCTTCATAACCCCACTTTTTGAAATGACAAATGGGGAGAAAGGTATGTCTTCTTTTTAAAAGAGGAAGAAGGCATGTCTTACATGAAGAGGAGAAGTATGTTCATATAAAGGGAGAAGGTAAAGGGGAGAAGACATATATGAGTAGAAGACATAGTTTCTATAAATGTTATGAAAGCTAACCATGCAGGAGAAATAGCATCAATTGAGGGGGAGTATCAGAACTCCATGCACATCAATTGAGAGGGAGCATATGAGCTCAATCCTATTGAAACCCCTAGGCTTCTCCAAAGGTATGATTTTACTTTAAAGCTTTCAATACATTTATGGAATGGTTTGTCATCTTCAAAAAGGGGGAGATTGTTGACTCAAGGTCAATTAGGTCAATGTCGACTCACGTCTAAATTGACTAAACTCGTGTTTTGATGATGACTAACCATTCCACATATTGGTGTCTAATGCCTCTACTTGAGTGTTTTCAGATTAGGTATAGACACACTCCAATTGCCCTAACTTGTGCATATCAAATTGGAGAAAAGACAAGTCAAAGTCAATACAAGTGCACATTTTTGTAATATGATGCAAATCCATTAGAATCATGCTGTAAATCACTTGTAATGATTGTATGACTTGTAATTAAGCTTAGAAAAATATCAGGAGCACTTAGATCGAATATTAGAGAACTTTAGATGCAACTTTGAAAATTGATTACAGGCACTTTGTCGGTCGAGTTTCCCAGCCTGAAAACTCAACCGATCATCCTTGATCAATTTTCTGGAGATTGCATCGGTCGAGTTGTGTTTACACAGAACTCGAACGATGGAGTAACTGACCAAATCGATTTTCATTGGTCGGTCGAGTTTCCTCAGGACAAACTCGACCGATGGTCAGAATATCTACTTTGTCTTTTACTCTATCAGTCGAGTTACCTTTATAGAAACTCGACCGATTGCATTGTACGAAAAAGTGCAGAAAAGTGCTTCTCTCTGTTGTGGAGTTGCAACAAGTGAAAATATATCCGCTGCAAGCCACAAAATAGCTAGTTTTCGTTCACAAGTGTTCCCACAGGCTAATAGGCATCCCCATCTATAAATAGGACCCCTTGGGCTTCATTCCAAGGTTGAGCATTCATTGCAAACTCTATGTGAGGTTCCTATTCTATAGCTAAGTGCTTCCTACAATCTCCTCTCTCCCTAAGCTTAATCACTTGCTACATCCATTACAGTGAGTAGGAAATCTATAAGAGAGCTAGTTCTATATGTATATCTTGTGAGGCTCTCACTTCCACCACCTCCATTTCTCTCATTTCAACCATGAAGATGAAGGTTCTCTCTCTTATCCAAGAGAGGTGAAGAAGAACAAGGGAAGGAGTCCCTTGGAGCTAGAGTGGGTAAGCCCTTGGAGAAGGCAGAAGACTCAAGCTCAAGTGGGTAAGTCCTTGGTGGAAGCTTCTCCGTTTGAAGGTGAAGTCAAAGGCGGAAGATCCAAGAAGAGTAGGTAATTCCTACAAGGCTGAAGACTTTTGCTAGAGTGGGTAAGTCCTTGGAGAAGGCCGAAGACTCTTGCAAAGTGGGTAAGTCCTTGGTAAGGTTGAATACTCTTTGTATTGGATAGGTAAGTCCTTTGGTTGGTCATGTATTGTAAGTCTTATAAATGAATATAAGAGTGCAATAGTTTGGAAGTCCTAGAGGTTGACCTCTCTAGGAAAGTGGACTGACACACTTCTAGTTTGAAGTGTGGAACCACTCTAAATAGCTTGTCTAATTGGTGCATGTTCAATTTCTCTCTTCTCCCTTGCTATGTATGTTTTAGTTGCTCTCAAATTACCTATTTAGCAACCTTATCTTGTCATATGTCTTTAAGGTTTAATGAGTTTTGTTTAAGTGCTTTCAGCTCTATTCACCCCCCCTCTAGAGCATCTAATCACCTATCTAGGATCCAACAAGAACCAAAGGTGATTAGACTATGAACATAGGGAGCACCAAGAGGGTACCCATGCAAAACACTCGATGCCAATCTCTGAGGACAAATTAACCCCACCAGATGACAACCCCAACAAATGGCAATCTACGCAAAATAGAAGAAATTGCAAGAAGATTCAATCAAACATAGGCAAGAAGAGCAATGCTAATGCCCCCCCCCCCCAGACCATCAGAACCATACTCATCAACACCAATAGAGTACCATCCCTAGTGATAACACCTTCATAAACCTTGAAGGTGATGATATCACTAAAGGTCATCAAAGTAACCTTGAGAGCAAATCCAACTTTGAGTTCATATATGACTTAGGAGCTCAGAACTCCATAACCACACCCGAACCTCATAGAGGTGGAGTCTTAGTTAGGAACATAAGGGTTATCTATCAACATGTCATAGTCCCCAACAACCCTGATCAAACCAGAAAGAAAGGAAAGTGGCAGAACCCCCTGACAGACACAAAGTCAGTAAGGCCCACAAACTGTTCAGTTTAGATGCTTCTACAATAGACATGGAGGAGGATGGAGACCCTAGGGCCAGGCTTCAGTCCACGGTTGCCTGACCTTCACACTCCTTGTTTTCCCCATGAACTGTATTAGCTAGAATATCCAAGGCGCATTCCTTGACGATGATATTAACTATGTTTGATACTTAAATAGAATTCACAACCTTTCCCTTATGGATATACTGGAGATAAGATGCAACAACAACAAAGATCTCTCAATTATCCAATGTATGTGATTCTCTTCTTTTCACTGTGTTGAGGACTTAAGATTTTTAGATGGCATTTGGCTGCTTTGGGACACACATCGTTGCTCTATGGAGACCATTCTAAACAAAAACAACTTAAACACTACAAAATCAATAACTCCTTCATAAAATTTGTCTACAGAAGTCCTAATCCCACACTATGGTTTCCTACAAAATAGGTTGACAAGTATCTCCATCTCCATCGACGAAAGCTGGGAGGTTATTAGAGATTTCAACACTATGCTATTTTGTACAAAAAAGAAGGCAACACCTTCTTCTACTGGATCCTAGGATGGGTGATTAGATGCTCTAAGGGGGGTGGGGTGAATAGAGTTGAATGCACTTAAAAAACATTCATTAGACCTTCACATTATATCAATTTAAACCAAATGGTAAAGGTGAATTTGAAGTCCTGTATAAACATACATAGAAAGGATGAGAGAGATTGAACATGCATCAATTGACAAGATATGTAGAGTCATTCCACACTTCAAATTAGAAGTATTTCAGTCCACTACCTACAAAGATCAACCTCTAGGATTTCTTAACCATTGCACTCTTATATTCATGCACAAGACTCACAATACATGACCTTCCAAAGGACTTACCTATTCAAGCCAAGAGTCTTCAACCTACCCCAGGACTTACCCACTCTTGCACAAGTCTTTGGCCTTGCTGGGATTACCCACTCTTCTTGGATATTCTGCCTTTAACTTCACCTTCACTCAGAGAAGCTTTCACCAAGGACCTACCCATTTGAGTAAGGAGTCTTATGCCTTCACCAACGGCTTACCACTCTTTCTCCAAGTCTTCGACCTTGATCATACTAAGGGACTCCTTCCCTTATTATTCTTCACCTCTCTTATCCAAGAGAGAGAACCTTCATCTTCATGGTTGAAATGAGAGATAGGGAGGTGGCGGAAGTGAGGTCCTCACAAGATATACATGTAGGACTAACTCTCTTACAACATACCTAACTCACTCTAATGGATGATGCAAGTGATTAAGATTAGAGAGAGAGGAGGCTATAGGATCACTCAAGTATAGAATAGGGACCTTCATAGTGCTTGGCTAACCATAAGATGAAGCCCAAGGGGTCCTATTTATAATTGAGGATGCCTAGAAGCCTTTGGGAACACTTAAGGATGAATACTAGCCATTTGGGATGTTGCAACGAATATTTTTTTGAGTTTTGCAACATTCTAACGGCTAGAAGAACTTTTCTACACTTTTTTGTACAGTGCAATCAGTCGAGTTTCTATAAAGGTAACTCAACCGATTGCACTATGCGTCACAGCTAAATTCACCAATTAGTCAAGTTTGTCTTGGTTGGAACTTGACCGATAGATTAAATCTATTTTGTTGTAGTGTAGTGGTCGATCAAGTTCTGAGTATAGGAAACTCGACCGATCAACAACATTCTCAACAAGGATTGGTCGAGATTGTAACTCAACTGACAATGTGTCTATAATGAATTTTGGAAAATGTCATTAAAGTACTTAAATATTCGATTTAAGTGCTCTTGATTTTTCTAAGATTAGTTACAAGTCATAGAATCATTACAAGTGATTTACAACACGATTCTAATGGATTTACATCATATTCCACAAAAGTGCACTTGCATTGATTTTGACTTGCCTATTCATGAAGTTGAGATGCACAAGTTAGGGCATTTGGAGTGTGTCTATACCTAATCTGAAATCACTCAAGTAGAAGCATTTGATTCAACAAATTGGAATGGATAGTCATCATTAAAACAAGGCTTTAGTCAATTTATACCTTGAGTCGACATTGACTAAATTGACCTTGAGTCAACATCTTTGACCACAACTCAAGCTCTAAATTCAATGTCCTTCTTCTCACTACCAACTTGGTAGATATTCTCCAAGTGGACAATGGTACACATTCAAAAGAGAAAGTGTCTATGAGAGATAGGATTGATGCATTGCCAATGAAACGTGGCTCGAGAGAAACTCAGACACTAAAGGGTCAATCCTCTTCCACATATACTCCAACCACAATCATATTTTGGTCGCGAGTGTCCATCCTACAAGCTCAAGGAACTTTCCCTTCAAAATGTTGTCCAGTTGGATTCTTAGGCCAGACTTTTGCCAATAGCTGCTGACCAACTGGGACAATGCCATCCCATCTACTGAAGCTTTGCACACCATTAAGACAATGATCGTGAAATGGAATAGTTCTCACTTGAAGTCCCATCATCGCAAAAGGAAACTATCATCAAGAAGCTAGTCCATTTGTAGGTATCCTTGACCTATAACTCAAATTCATCTAATGAACTCCAATATACTGCACTCCAGGAAAAACTTCAACGCATTTTGTAGTGTCAAGAAGCCAATTGGTACTAGAAGGACCATCTGAATTGGCTAAAACTTGGATACGACAACACCAAATTCTTCCACTCTTGTATTAAGGCAAGAAGATTCAATATCAAAATCTCTACATTGAAATAACAACATGTGAATGGATCACTGATATGAATCTTCTGAAGTAGCATGCCTGGGAGTTTTTCAAAGACTTACTGACAACACATCAATGTCACAACAATGAGGCTACCCTAAAATTTTTTGACTACTTCCCTAGACTTGAGCACTCACAACTCACCTCCTTCCCTAGACTTGAGCACTCGCAACTCATCTCCTTTAGCACCAACAATGAAAGATATCAAGCAATCACTCTTCCAAATGGACCCATCATAAGAGGTCGACCCTAGCAGTGTCCACAAAAAATTCTTACAAAAGAATTGGGACCACATCTACAATTTTAGGAAGTAAACAATCACTTATGCATTCAATAACGAGACCATAGATCCGAAACTAGCCCCATCGTACATTGTCGTGATCTGCAAATCAAATATTGTTGAGACCTGCAATGATCTTAGGAATATATATCTTACAAACAACTATCCTAAATATAATTTCTAAAATATTGGTTGATTGAATCAAACCTTACATGAATGAGTGGATTGCTCCTAATCGATCTAGCTTCATCCCAGGGTACCAAATCACTGATAACATTCTACTTGTATAACAAGTGATCCACACAATGTATTTCAAAAAAGGAAAGAAGAATCTTATGACTGTCAAAGTTGGCCTCTTCAAGGCATTCAACCAAATGAAATTGAATTTCATCAAGGACACACCCCAGAAAGTGGGTCTTCCAACCAAACTAATCAACATCACTATGGAAATAATCACTATCGACTCCTCCTCTATCCTATGGGAGGGTGTTATCTACCTTCACTCAAAGCATGCTAGGGTGTGTGCAAGGGATACCCACTTAGCCCTTATATTTTTGTGATGTGCATGGGATGTCTCAATCAAGCTATCAGCAGCACAGTTTCTGAGATGAAATGAAAGCCTCTTGCTCTTTCCAAGAATGGACTCCTCCTGTGTCATGTATTCTTTGCGTATGAGCTCCTTATGCTCACTAGAGCCTCTGTGTCTCAAGAAAACACAATTAAGCATGTTCTAAAAGACTTCTATGTTGTATCTGGGCAAATAGTGCTGCATCCAAATCACATTGATTCTTCTATGGAAATACTAGCAATCAACTAAAGATCAGCACTAGCAGGACCCTTGGAGTTCCTTCCATAGGGTACCTGGGATGATACCTTGGGGTCCCCATCATTCACCATAGGATGAATAAAAGCACACACACTGGGGTGATAGAATCTCTAAAATCCAAAATGAATAGTTGGACTATTAGATACTTATCACTTAAAGGATGAATTACACTAGCAAGAACGACCTTCGAGACAATCCCCTCCTACACAATGCAGTCTGTCTCTCTCTCTCTCCTTCCCTATGTGATGATATTAATAGGCATGTTTGGAAATTCATGTGGTTTGGAGCTAGGGACGAAAGGAAACCATCACTAGTCTCTTAGAAAAAGACTACATTAAATAAAGATATTGGCAGACTTGGAATTAAGGATGCTAGGGTTTACAATCGTGTGTTAATGATGAAGAACTCATGGGAATTCCTTAACAACTCAGACAAACTCTGGGTTAAAGTTATGTCAATGAAATACATCAACAATGGGTGACTCAAGTCTGGACCCTGCTCTTCAACTTGGTCCTTTATTAGAAACAACATCCCTATGCTTGAATCCAACAATAGGAAGATCATCAACGATGGTTATGACATTAATGTATGGTCAGACACTTGTCTTATCAAGAAGAGAATTCTTCACATGGTACCAAACTTCACCATACTGATAGGTCTATAGGACCTCCATGTGTCATCCATGGTCAATCTAAAAAGGGAATGGGATAATAGCTTCATTCTTCAAAACCTTCCCTCCTGTATGTGCAAGTACATGTGTGGGATCCCCCCTCCAAATCCAGCATCCAGCAATGACTATTGGTCGTGGAATTATGAGACTAGAGGGAAGGTCACCACAATATATGCATACATATGGGTCCGACCGCAAAGACAAAGAAACATCTACACTAGGCAACTAAAAAGCATTTTGCAAGCCTGAGCTTCGAGAAAGAGTTAAAAATATCTTATGGCTCATTTCACAAAAAGCCCAACTCACAGATATGGAGAACAAACAGTGAAATATGGAAGTAGAGAGAACCTTACCACAATGCAATAATGCTGATGAAACTTTGCTGCACTGCCTCAGAGATTGCCCACAAAGCAAAGAGGTAAGGAATGTACTCCAATGTCCACCACACCTAATCAGCCTAAGTGAAGGAGAGTGGATACACAATGTCATTTAGTATACTCAATTGAATCCCATCATGGACGTCAACTATTGACACCTATGGACCAACCACAATGAGGTTGTTCACTCTAGGAAAAGGCAATCAACATCCAACCTCACTCTCTTCATTGCTGAGTGCACCAACACCATCATGTCGCTCCAAGAAGATGGTAACATATAAAAATCTTCTCAATCTAAGTGCATCACTGACACCCTGGAGAAGCAATTCCTTGTGTTTAATGATGTGTCCTTCAACCACTCTAATGGTGCATGCACCTATGGGACCCATGTTGTCCACATCAATGGCCAGTGCATCTGAGGTGTAGGCCACCAAGGCCATGCCTCCAATTCCATAGAAGTTGAAATGCTAGCCCTTCTGCATGCTAACCAACTATGCCATGAGATGAACCAAAGCAACTCCACATTTTTGACAGATACCAAGCAAGCAGTCTGCATGAGAACAAAGCAACCTCTACCCCTCTAAAGTTCAAGCCTTACCAAAGACTACTGAATTGCAAGCACACCATCTCTTCTTCAAACCTATCTTTCATTTTACTCTCTTTTAACATAGTTGCTGATCCAATAGCCAAACATTCCTTAAGAACTCATAGTACAATAGATTTTACTTCTAAACCTTAGTGTCTTACACATGTGGTTGATATCTATATGGACTACATTTCTAGTTTTGGGCTAGATTTTAATCAATGATAGTTATTTTGCAAGAATAAATACATATTCATATAAGTTATTTAGTTAAACATTGTCATGTAGGGACATTGACTTTGTCATATCTCTACTCTTGTTCAACCTTTGACCCAAAAGTTATTTTCCTTATACTAAATAATGAAATGATAATTCTAATTTATTACTGACATTTTGGAAAATTTTCTAACTATACACAATTCATTATATCTTTATTCCAGAATGACTAAATTAGATATTCCTAATGTTGATTCCATCTAGTTTTCATCGACCATTATTTATGCTTTCATTATTCTTTTTACATGTTATTCAAAATTATTTTTCTTGCAATCATATGTCAAAGTATTATATATTAAGTTATTTTTCAAAAATACTTACTTGGTAGCTTCTTTTCCCCTTTTTTGTGTTAAAATTTATATATTTTATTTTTATTTTCTCCCTCTAGTATATTGACAAAAACCAACATATAGGACTTACATTTAGGATCATCTACCCCCTTCATATTTTACCCTTATTGTTCATTTTTTATCATGTCTGCATATACTTTACTTTAGCTCTATTATTCTTTAATATACCAAACTACAAACTTGTTGTTTCTTTTATTATCATTGTTGTTGTTACTACTCACATTTTTTGTACTATTTTTTTATGATTTAAATGTTCTATAAACTATTTTTTATAAGTATTTATGGTCGTTTTTGGTATTGAATTTTAGTTTAAAATTCAGCTGAAAACTAATTATGTAGAATATGTTACTCAAAAACATGGTTTATTACATCATTAACCCCCCAAAAAAATTTTTGTCATCAAAATGAATCATACTATATATGTACTCTATATATGTTTACATACATGGATGCTTTTTATAACAATTGGACAAAATAGAATCAAAACTATAAACATTCTTACTTAAAACATTCATAAAAAGAAAACTTAAAAAATTACACGAATCCTATGTTCTAATTTTTTCCTGTCAATATGGGTCCTCACTAAAAAAACTTGGGTTACAACAAATCAAGAAATTCTTTTGAAGTATTATCTCAACATTCCCTTTAAGTTTGGAAATATATTTCTTTAAGTTTACAACTCTTAGTAAATAAGATACATTCATGACTAAATATAGAAAGGGTGGTAAATTTCGAAACTATATGAGAGAATAGCTTACCTTTGATTTTTTCATAATTTATTTCCTTTGTCATGGGATTCTGCAGTTAAAACAACTGTCACTTTTTCTCCTCTATCACTCATTTAAAGTGTCTTTGTACACAAGTTACATGTCTCATTTCATTCTCTCACTTCACAAAATATTATGCACTTATAACATCCACTTCAAATACTCAACCACACTTCCCCGTTGTTATATTGGTTCTAGTTTTTTGTCCATCTTGAAAAGCTCCATGACCAACACTTATATTAATATAACAATTTACTCAAACTATTTTTCTATAAGTGCCACCATGGTTTTTCAAGAAAACCTTAAATACTTATACGAAGAATAATCAATCTTAGTATTTCTTTTCTAACTAAGTATCTATAGAGAAAATCTTAGGTAGAGTCTTTACTCATTCCAGTCTAAAACATGAAAAATTGCTAGACCACCCAAGGTTTATAATAAACAAACACTCAATATGGATATCAACTCATCAATGATTTCGAACACCTTGAAAGGGTACTTGAGAACCAAGATAAGTCACATCAAGTATCCTCTTAATTATATTGTTTCATATGTTCTCTATGGGGGACTTCTATATTTATTTTCGTTTTGCATTTGCCTTTCAAGCTTGTTATGAAATTGGTTATTCTGTCTAGAAATACATTTAATCTCAATGCTAAATCAATACTTATATGTGAAATAATTACCCTTAGCATCATATACCTATATAAGGTCTCTAAGGACACAACCAAGGCATTCAATTAGCTTGACCTAGTTATATGCATTATGTGGATTTTAGATGTTTTCATGGTGTTTCTTTCTAACATGCTCTGATACCACCTTTAGTGTTCCGAATGTAAGCCTCACAATTAACTCCAACAACATAAATTAAGACTTGAGGGAGTTATGGAAGAAGCATCAAGAAATTAATAGTAACTGTATTGATTCATTACATAATACAAATATTTGTATTGCATAACATTCGTTCCATTAAAATATCAAAATATAAAGTTCACTTGATTCTCATTCTATAAGATATTGAAATATTTAACATCTATAAATCATACAATTATAGTAGAAAGATGTTTTCCTTCCATGATCTACTCATATAAAATACACGATGAAACTCAATCCTACTTTGACCTAGAGTGCCAGGGGAATAAAAACCATAGCATGAGGAGTTAGACAAATGTCTCCAGGGGAATAAAAACCATAGCAAGAGGAGCTAGAAAAATGTCTAAGTATGGAAAAGCAAATAAAGTTGAGTAGATGGTATGTGTAACATACTCAAATTTTGTTAATAAATCTATTTTGAGCTATTATTCCTTTTTTTAATCTCTTTTTTCACTTGAAGACATTTACAAATATGGTCCTTCATTCCAAGTCAAACCTAATTATTTTGACCAATTACCATGCACTTTGCTACTAGTACATCTTCCTCTTGGATGTTTTGTGTCTAAATAAGTTCTTTTTTTCTCTTATGAGATATTAAAAAATTTGTTCCTCAAATTACATATGTTAATCCTTATTACAACATGTAGTTCAATTTCATGTTGTTGTTATCCTTTTCAATAATTCACTCATCTTGTTGACCATAGGATTTGGATTCATTAAATTTATTGATTATATTAATACTTACCAAAATTTTAGTGACTAGTGATAAGAATCATATTAAATAAGGTAAATTTATAAGTGAGAAAGAACTAATATACTTAGAATTTTACAATTTAGGATAGCTATTCGTGATCAGAAGCTCATCAAAATAAGAGTTAGAGGTTAGAAAATGAAAACATAGGAAGTTAATGAGGTTTGAAGCTATTATCTTTAACAATTAGGTCAAATAAACATAAGAAGACTGATTGAATCTACTTCTTGTAATGCTACCGACATCGTCTGTTACAATAACATACATATCTCTCGATGTCTTGCCCATCCAATAAGGACTGAAATTCAAGGCCATTAGCCTCCCCATGAACGACAACCTCCTTCAAACCCTAAACTCAACGTCTACTAGAGAACAAAATAGAAGAAATGACGACACACCGCTAAATGCCTTCAAACATCCATAGATGTGCCTAGACCTTCCGTTTACCTCCGTCCTCTCTTAACTAAAATCCTTGCAACCCTAGATGTCCCATTACTCAAACTACATATTAGACTTGTAAGGACTAAGCTATCAAAAACCTAAGAAGTCTGTCTACAACATGAATAAAAACCTCCAAGAAAAACTCCTTACATCATCAACACCAGCTCCTAAACTTCATCAATAATAATCTACAACTCGGGGGACCGATCTCCATGTCCATGCCATCCCTAGCCCACCTCCATCACACCACTACTAACATTCGATCTGCTCACCAGTAAGCTATAGATGGATTTGACTTTGAAGGCCACCACAGATCCCCACCAACCATCCCTCACAATATACCACACATTAGAAACCCTTTCCCTTGGAACCCGATGATGAGGAAAATGAAGACATATCTATGAATCCTTAAACTCTCCTAGATTTTGCCACCTCATCATATTAATCCACCACCAGTCGCACCTCAACCATATCTAAAATTTTGTAGACGTGTAACATCTTGATCATCTTCTCTCGATCACCAGTAAGCAAAACCTTTTCAACCAGTCTACACCACAATTCATATACACCACCATCTACATTGGCTGAGAACCCACATGTCATTGTTAACCAATAGAGATCCTCACACCCTTGAGGAATCTCCTTTCTCGTTGCTACTGGAGTCTAAAGTCCTAAGAATCTGGTTGACATCATTGTAGCTACAATAAGTAAAGGTCTCATATCTGATTACCACCTAGTGATCATGACTGTTAGTGGCCCCAAGCATTGGCTGAGGATTCAATAATGGTACCAAGCAACTAGAATCATCACCTCAATTCCAGAGGTCTCGTCTCCGGTTACCACCTGGTTATTATTATCCTTGTTCAACCTTTGACCAAAAAGTTTTTTTCCTTATATTAAGGAAATGCTACTTATGTTTCTATTATTTATCATCTCACATTTTGGAAAATATCTAGTACAATTAACTATATGTAATTCTAATTTATCATTCTAGACCATAATGACTAACTTAGATATCTCTATTATTGATTCCAACTAGTTTCAATCAACCATTACTTATGATCCCTTTATTCATTCCACATTTTTTACTCTAGATCCTTTTTCTTGCAATAATATATCAATGCATTATTTTCTAAGTTATTTTTCATGACTAATGACTTGGTCAAATATTTTCTCCCTACTAGTATTAAAATTCATATATTGAATACATATAGTTAGATTTAGGACATTCACCCTCTTAATTTACTCTTTTTCTTTATTATTCACCATATCTACATATAATCTAGTTTATCTCTATTATTTTCTTATATATAAAATTTACAAACTTGTTATATTGTTAATAATACTTTTTCTTTACATTTGTTTCTTCATGATATATATTTACTATGAATTATTTTTCCATAAATAATTTCAAATGTCTTTAGCATTTTATTATAATTAGGAAAATATCATGTTGTGCTCTATTTCAATGACATTTTGAGATTTTTTAAAAAGCTCACACATTTTAGAAAACCTTTTTAACATATATTTTAACTAGGAAGGTAGGTGGGAAACACGTTTCCCTCTCACCCCTTTTTGAATGGAAAATCTGATTCTTAAGAAAACTACATCCATAGAGTTGGGAATCATGGTGTGTATAACAACCAGAATGAAGAGGGTAGAGGGAGCTCGTAGCCTGAGAACAACCATGAATTTGGATGGTTGGCACAACCGTGGTGGGTGGAACAGTCGTGGTGGCTTTTACTTGCCATGATCATTATGCTAAAAACACACGTGGTGACCAGCTAGTTGAATAATTGCAAAGTCTATGAAGGCCATGTGATTGGGGCCCTAGTAGAACGGCTGTGGCAAAGCACCACGTCATTTTTGGTTATTTTCTTGCAATTGCTTTCTTCAATTGTCCATCCATGGAGCTCTTCTATTCAATGCATTCCTTAATCAATTGGGGCAGTTGGGTTGATCTTGAAATCCATTTGAGATTCTCCAAGATTGGAGAAGTCCTAGAATCAACATCCATTTCTTTCTTCCATTAAGGAGTGGTCAAGGTACCTATAACATTCATGCAAAAAGTATATATAAGTTCATTTGAGATAATATGGAAACTATTAGGATATAACGTGCATTCTGACTATCTTAATGTTAGGAGCAAAATGACACAAGATGAAGAGCCAATTAAGGGATTCATCAGCATACTATGACTCTAATTGATAACTAAATTAGTCAAGGCCACTTGTGAAAACTAACTAAAGAAGTGGTCCAACGTATTAATGATCCTAAAATGAAAACACTGATGGGTCTCTCTACTGATCAAGTGAGATACCACATGAAAACTTAACTCATCTAATACCCCCTATGATTGTGGTCAAATAGAAAATCTATTTTGCTTGGGAATGTGCTAGTGGATTGATACAGAGTTATCAATGAATCTCCAATTTTATCTGAACTGTGATGGATAGATGAGATCAATGTGTATGTAACCCCAAAGGGATATTCAATGTTCTCTCTGCCTATATATTTGATCTTTAGCCATAAAAAAGATCAGACCCAAGATGCACACAAAAGTTATGTTTTTAGTCAATGGAAGAAAAATGAAGCCCTACACCCTCTCACTTAGAAGGATACTTTCACAATTTTTTGTGCATAAACTCTCAACTCCTTGATGTTTCATATTTCTTCTTTGCGCCTTTACATCCCTATTATGACCTTTCTTCTTTTCCATTTAAGCCTCTTATAGATTCCACTTCATGTACTACTATGGAGGCTAGATCGACAATCAGGGATCAAAGACCAAGAATTCAACATTAAGACCTAAACGTGATCCTTAATATGATGAAAACAAGTGTTCTTGATATGCATATACTTTATCAAACTTGTGATTATCATGTTGTTCAAAAGTTTAAGGGTTCATGTAAATAATCATATATCTAGGGGTGAATGTTAGTGCTAGTTTTTATATGAGAACGATAACATTCTAAATATATTAGACTAATTGTCAGGGAGGTAGTAGCTCGATGGATAAGGAACGAGCTCCAAAGAGTAGAGATCAGGGTTCAAATCCCCGATTATGCTCCTCAACGCTCCTTGGTCCAGTCAGACAACTGACCTCTATGTGAGTTTAAATATTCCTTACGATGTGCGTCCAGTTGGGGGGGGTAGGGGTTTACATTGTCAGGGATCACAATTATGGCCTACCTTTGGGGGTGGTCCCACGTCATTCCAATAAGAAATTATTGGACCAATTTAATTAGTTTGAGCTAATTTAGCCAAAATGACACAATTCAAGTCATGATTATTCTACAAATTATCTCAAAAAAAATGAAGTCTAATTATACAAATATGTTCTCATTTGATTCCACTTACCAATGACGTATGAAACATGTATAAGGCTTGGTAAGTTTGAGAAATTAAAAAATGAATCAAATCATAGCACACACATACAATAGAATAACCAAGGTACAAATCTAATGTTCATGAAAATCCTAAGTATCATATATTCTTACCATAGGTTGATTGATTCTCAGCTGAACATATAATTTCTCTCTTGACAGTTTAGGTCATTTCTTATTATTTTAGTTCATGATCATCTAAGCTTTAGTCCCAACTATGTTGGGAAAATATATCGGCTACATGGATCCTTCATTTTCATTCAGCTCTATCATGGGCCATATTCTGGTTGAGATGTACAGATTCAAAATTTCTCTTTATAAGCTCATCCCGTGTTAATTTAGGTCTTCCTCTTCTTATATTTATTGTGATTGACTCAATAGAATTGCTTCGTATAGGCACATTGGTATGTGTGTTGCTCATGTCCATACAATCTGAGTCGACCCTCGTGCAACTTATCCTCAATGCTCGCCATCCCCGCTTTATTCCTAATATAATCATTTCTTAAGCGATCTTTTCTTATCTTCCCACACATCTATCTCAACATACACATTTCAGCCACATTTATCTTGTTGATACATCTCAGCATACACATTTCAGCCACACTCATCTTATTGAGACCTTGTTTTTTCACCGCCCAACATTCACTCCCATAGAGCATGGTGGCAGTATAACAATTCCATAAAACTTACTTTTTAACTTGACATGGATCTTCTGATCACACAAAACTCTAATTGTACTCCTCCATTTCAACCAACCTGTAGTGATCCTGTGACAAACGTCATTTTGAATATCCCCATCTATTTTAGTTACTACATGAAAATATCTTTCCATCCATTTGTAGTCATATTGCCTAGGAACCTACATTTTTGTACAATCATGATGACACATCATGTATCATCACCATGAATTGTAATCAGGAGCAAAACTATAGGGGGCCTCCTAGGTTGAACCCCCTCACCCACCAATCACTCTTGACTGATACATAAGGGACTATCAATGGCATTTGATTTCCTACCTTCTCTCCCATCGGTTGGTGATCACATTCAATGATTTGTAAGAAAATAATTATTTAAATTTTAAACAAATATGTGATCAATCAAGAAATGAGATGTTATTTGGATACACAATCATTAATAGTAGAAAAGATACAAGACTGAGCATACAACGCAGAGTCATATATGAAATAATGATGTTATTGGTTTTCACTATTTTATGTTATATAGGAATACAAATACATAAAATAGATAAAAAAAACAGGCTATCCAAAGTACAAAATATTCACAAATTGAACGATTTTGTTATAATCTAATTGTTCTCTTAGTTGTATCTCTTTATTATATTAATTTTTACTAAAATAATTTATTACAATGTAAACAGGGATGAGCGTTAGACCATCCCTACTAGCTCCGATCTATGTCCTCATTCACATAATCCTACCCATATCTTCTGATCATGGCCTACATAACTACGTCAAACTAAATAACTTGCCCATATTATTATGGTCCGCCCTGGGAAAAAGTAACCCATATCTAAAAAGCGAGACATCAACATTTCTTATATATATACACACATATATATATATATATATATATATAATATAAATATAAATATAAATAAATAAATAAATAAATATATATAATATCACGAAATTATGCAACAAATACATACATATATATATATATATATATAGTTGAATACAAACTTTGATATATACACACACACCCACGCCCATATGTGTGTGTATGTACACACACATATACACTCACATATATAAACGAACACACACACGACATAATCTTCACTTTTGTAAACTATTCAAAATTGTTGAAATTAAACTAAAACTCAAACTTATCATGAGATTAGAACACATGCTAGGATTTTCAAATATTATTTAGGCATAGACATCTTCTGAGGCATCTTCACAAATGAGTAGAGTCTGGATCCATCAAAATGTAGTTTGACTTGACCCAATTTACTTTTCTAAATATAGCTCAGTTTCGTATTGTATGCTGACTATACTGTTCTTTGAATAGACCTATAAATGGATATCTGAATATGCCCATTCAATCCGGATTCAAGTCTGAAATAAAAAAAAAAATTCAACATCCGCACGATCCAAAATCCGAATTGGATTTAGGATATCATATTTTATATCTAAAAGTTTTAGATAAGATATTGGATATGGCTGTATCCGCTCCAAAAATTTGAATTCGACAAATATATACATATATTGTGAAATATACATTAACTATATATAAATATATAAAAATATTGATATTGTATCATATATATGCATAGTAATATCAATGTTTTTTATATATAATATATTTATGACAATACATCTACATCAATAAATTTTGATTTAGATCGGAAATTTATCTGAGTTTAGATATTATTTTTCGGATCGGATTTAGATATTGTTATATGATATCCATCGGATATAAGATCGGATATCAGACTGATTTTTTTCTTCAGGTTCGGATATCGGATATAGCAATATCTGCATCGTATCCTATCTATTTACTGGTCTATCTTTGAGTGAAGATTAACTATGTTATATATAAAGCCACCATTCTTTGTTCAGATGAAATGAGAGAATATTAAAAATGCCGATTCCTTTTGAATTTGCTCTCTTCTTCTTACACTTTTGGGAATATCAGTTTTGGCCAGTGACAAGTCGACTTTTTTTGCTAAAACCAAGATATGTACAAGTGTCTGGTTATTCTGAACAAACATTTTCATCTTGCCTTTATTGATCTCATTTGTGGAGGCAAAGTATTCTGATATCATGGTTTGGTAAGTTCATTAACGTGAACTTTGTTCTTCATTGTGATAATGAAACTACAACATTATCTCCAAACACAATATGACTCATAAGGGAGGAAAACCCGTGTAAATTAAAGATCTACCATTGAGTAAGATATTATGTTAACAAAGGAATTATTGAACATCTAGCAACACATCTATGGTTGAAGATATTTTTATGGAAGGACTACCTTCAAAGTCCTTATAAACAAATACACATAATACCTATCCTAAACGTAGTTCTCTATTTATCAGTTTATGCTTATGTAACATTTGTGGTGCTCTTTATGAAACTCTACATGTACTATATTTTTTTTTACCATTTTGTAACACTTAAAAGATAGAATAAATGTAAAAATAGAAGTTTACTAACAAAATATACTATGTGACCATGTTGTGCTAGTTGTTACTGAACTAGTACATGGAAATAATCCTATTACGAAATCATATATGCACATTTAGACTCTCATTGACAACCGAATTAGTCAAAGATACTTCCAAAAACCAATTAAGGGAGTGATTCAACATATGAGATATCCCTTATGATCCTTACATAAAACCTATTATGTACCATCCTATCGACCGGAGAGAGAATTCTATCAATCGAATAGAGAGATTTTGTTTTTTCTTCTACAAAATTTTTTACCAAAACTTCAATACCTACCAAATATTTGCATCCAAATAAAAAACTTTCTCCTACAATTTGTTTTCCGCAAATTAAACCTTTCCTCTAAGTGTTACATTCTATCAAACCAAACAAAAATATTTTCTTCCCAAGATTTTTTTACTATCAATAAATTGGTTCCGTCTAAGTAAATATTTTTTCTTGCAAATTAATTTATATCCAAATAAGTAGTGACATCTTATATAATGTTTCCTATGAACCAAATTTGTTTGATTCTCTTTTCCTGAATCAAGAACTTTTTAAAGATACCAAAAAATTGGTTTCTCTCATAGAAATAGTTTTTTCGATGACAAATTCTTTCCACCAAGAGAAGTGTTTTGCCAATTTAGTTTCTATACAAATAGTTTCATTTTTGTATAAACTTGTGCTTTGATGCAAACAATATTGTTAGGATAAATAAAATTATACTTATATGGGTGGTTTTATATACACATTTTCTCTTCCCTTCCCCATGCCTATGTAACAAACGAAGCTTTTAAGAATTTTCCTCGCAAAACCTTTTCCCAAAAAAATATAACCAAACATCAATTTTTATTAGATTCCCGTTCACCTTCCCTTCCCCCTTTCCCGTCCCTTTTCCTTTCCCCTTCACCCTCTACTTTTTCACCACATATCAAACATAGCCCAATATCTAAAAATGCTCTTTAATTAATAGGACGAGTGAAAGTGTTAGTGATCTCATCAAGTTTCATCTTACACGTGATTATCATTCTGTTAAGAGTTCATGTAAATAATTACATACAACACAGTGCATTTTATGCTAATTTTGATTGTATATTGGTCGAACATTCTAACTTTGTTGGACCAATTGAATCAGTTTGAGCTGATTTAGCCAAAACCAATGCAGCTCAAGTCAGCATTATTCTGCAAATGAGATTAGACCAACACGATTTAATAGTACAAGTACGTCACCACCTAATTTTACTAAGCAAATGACGAACTGAAGATGTCTAATACTTGGTAAGTTTGAGAAACTACAAACTGAATAAAATCAGGGCCTGTGGCAATGTAGTAGCGCACACAGGAATTAGAACAGATGACGTGTATCTCTGCTATCCCTACAAATCTTGAGCAGCTTCTGTGCTTACCATAGATAATTCCCAGTTCGCTAGCTCTTTACTTAACAGGAAATTTTCTCTCTTGGCATTTAGAATCTATAGATCATTTTTTTTGTTAACTCTAAGATGATTTTTTTTTCTTCCATTAGTAGTCATATTGAACAGGAGCATATTTTCGTACCGCCATGACGGTACACCATGTACCATCACGATGAACTATAATGTCCTTCGAATTAAGACTAACTCGGCTATACATGGGAATGAAACCACCGTTCCTTTTCAGGATGAGATGACTCAATATACCGATAATTAGCTTCCTCAAGGAGTGCGGTTGTCTTCTTTTCGAACTATCGGGAATACCAGTTAGGTCAGCGACAAATCATAATTTTGCTCTCAGTACTCAACCCGTGACCTGGTTCCCCATCCTGGAAGATATTATCGGGGTCACACTAGCTAACAAAAAGCTGGCGACCTTTTTTCGTTTACCTCCATAATTCGTGGGGTTTTGACACATTTTGAAATCCAAAAATAGAAGTTAATCATTCTCCACTAAAAGATAAAAAATATCTAAATAAAATACTATATTCTATTTGTTATACTTTTTGTTTTGTAATTGCAGATGACTTCAATATGATTTTGAGTTCTAAATGACGTCCACTTTAGGCGACGTTTGGATTGTAGAATCTGGTTGAGTTTCCTTCCATCCCACATAATAAAAAGTTGGGATTCAAAATTTCTATACGGTTAAGTCCACGTTTAGTTATGTAGATGCGAACAGATCCAGTCCTAAGGGGATATTTCTCAGGACGTCTTGAATCTGATTCTGGCTTCTCAAAAAGGGTAATTTTCAACAGACGGGTGGATTAACCTCAGGGGCATTTTTGGGATGGGGATAGTATCTTTTTGGCGCCAGAGATTTGAAAATCTTCATGCATACAAAAATATTTCGACGCACACTACCGCTCTCGCTCCTGCTCCCGCCCCACTCCCGCTCACTCTCCTGTCCTCTCCCTCTCAGTTGCCCTCTCGGTTCGAAACTTAGATCCATACACGCTCTCTGGCAGCGACATCGAGATACACCAACACTGATCGTAGGTGTTGTTGATTATTTTAGGGTCTATGTCCAACAATGAGTTCAACCCATCAGCCTTCAACGCCTCAAGCGACGCTCGAGGTTTTTTGACACCGATCGTTGGTGTTTTTGGTTATTTTAGGGTTTAAGTCCAACAACGAGTTCAACCCATCAGCCTTCAATGCCTCAAGCGACGTTCAGGTGTACAGTTGTTACGTGATTCTACAAATATTGTGCTGTTATTCGCGTCTCCCTGCTTGACGTCCTCTTGATCACTTCTCCCTACCCTACTTGTCATAAAACCCTACTTGATGTCCTCTTGATCGCTTCTCCCTGCCATTATTCTCATAAAAATATAATATTTCTTTTACTTTGCATGTACACTACTGTATTTATAAAAATGTTGCTTTTTTTGGTGAAAGGAAGCACTTTTATTCATAGTGTCGGTGAAAGGAAGCTCTTTTATTCACAATGTAGCTAGTTACATCTATAAAAGAGTATTTTTTAATATTCTGTATATCATTTTTTCACGCCATTTATATTTGTAAAAGAGTGAATTTTAATATCATGTATATTTTTTTTTCATTTTTACCAGATTATATACTTTCCAGAAGAAATATATCATGGGTGCGACTACAGATGAATGGATGAAGGAGATAGACATGATTTTAAAGGAAATTCAACAAGGTGCAGTCGCTTATGTGTCATCATTAGTGCACCAACATACACACCAAGGTTCCATCGCTAGTGTGCCACCATCACCTCACCAAGATGATATTGAACAAGGTTCAACACGCTAAGATATCCAACAGAGACATTCTATCAACAATACATCTATATTTGACGTAGATCTGAATGAGATGGTTTCTCAAGAACATATCTTAGAACGAATATCACAAGAAGTTCCTTTGATTTCTAATGATAACCTAGAGAATTCGAAAGAAATTAGTTTTGTAGATCATGATAATTTTGATTTCTCACAGAGATATTTGTCTGAAACAGACACAGCTTCTGCACATCAGTATTGCAAAAATATACCTAAAATGGAGTCACAAAATGTTGAGAGGACTCAAATAGATCTGAATGAGACCTGTGGACCTTCTGAAAGCACCATAGAGGAGATTGATTTCGAATAAGATCATATAAATATCTTAGATGATTAGTCCATCATTAGTTCTTTATTAATAACGTCAATCCCTTTTTGCATGCTCTATTTTCCTTTTCTCCATCTCATTGTTCCTGTTCTCCCTATCCTCGTTCCTCCTATATGCAACATCATTTTTCCTTTTCTCCTTATCCCCGATCCTTTTGACCTCCTCCTTAGCTCTGTGTTCATCTTCTCCATCACACCTCATCCCTCCTCTCTGTAAAGTCGTTATTCCTTTTCTCCCTCTCCCTGATCCTTTTCTTTTCCTCCTTATTCCTTTACTCAAGCTCTGTGTTCCACTTCTCCGTCACACCTCGTTCCTCCTCTCTGCAATGTCATTCTTCCTTTTCTCTGTATCCTCGATCCTTTTCACCTCCTCCTGACTCCTTTTCTCAAGTTCTATGTTCCTCTTCTCCGTCACACCTTGTTCCTCCTCTCTGCAAATTCATTCTTTCTTTTCTCCCTATCCCCGATCCTTTTCACCCCCTCCTTACTCCTTTACTCAAGTTTTGTGTTCCTCTTCTCCGTCACACCTCATTCCTCCTCTCTGCAAAGTTGTTTTCCCTTTTCTCCCTGTCCCAAATATTTTTCACCTCCTCCTTACTCTACTCAAGCTCTGTCTTCCTCTAATCCGTCTCATCTTGTTCCTCCTCTCTGTAATGTCATTCTTCCTTTTCTCCTTATCCCTGATCCTTTTCATCTCCTCCTTACTCCTTTTCTCAAGCTCTGTGTTCCTCTTCTCCGTCACACCTCGTTCCTCCTCTCGACAACATCGTTCTTCCTTTTCTCTATATCCCCGATCCTTTTCACCTCCTCCTAACTCTCTTTCTCAAGCTCTATGTTCCTCTTCTCCGTCATGCCTCGTTCCTCCTATCCACAAAATCATTCTTCCTTTTCTCCCTATCCCCGATCCTTTCACCTCCTCCTTACTCTTTTCTCAAGCTCTGTGTTCCTCTTCTCCATCACACCTTGTTCCTCCTCTCCGCAACATCGTTCTTCCTTTTCTCCCTATCCCAGATCCTTTTCACCTCCTCCTAACTCCTTTTCTCAACTTCTGTGTTCCTCTTCTCCGTCACACCTCATTCCTCCTCTCCGCAACGCCGTTCTTCCTTTTCTCCCTATCCCCGATCCTTTTCACCTCCCCCTACTTCTTTTCTCAAGCTCTATGTTCCTCTTCTGTGTCATACCTCATTCCTCCTCTCCGCAACTTCGTTCTTCCTTTTCTCCCTATCCCCGATTCTTTTCACCTCCTCCTTACTCCTTTACTCAAGCTCTGTGTTTCTCTTCTCCGTCACACCTCGTTCCTCCTCTCCGCAACATAGTACTTCCTTTGTTTCGTATCCCCGATCCTTTCTACCTCCTCCTAACTCTTTTTCTCAAGCTCTATGTTCCTCTTCTCCATCACACCTTGTTCCTCCTCTCCACAAAGTCGTTCTTCCTTTTTTTCCTATCCTCAATCTTTTTCACCTCCTCCTTTCTCCTTTACTCAAGCTCTGTGTTTCTCTTCTCTACCACACCTTGTTCCTCCTCTCTGCAATGTCGTTCTTCCTTTTCTCCTTATCCTCGATCCTTTTCACACCCTCATTACTCCTTTTCTCAAACTCTGTGTTCCTCTTCTCTGTCACACCTTGTTCCTCCTCTCTCGATCCTTAAGTTCCCTAATCTGCATCGATAAATTGGTTGCAGTTTTTCTTTTCAGATTTGGGTGTAAGAGCATGTTTGCTCACTAAAGGACCTTGTCTAAAGGTCCAAAAAAATACCACTACTAAAAAAGAATATCTTTACTAAAGAACAAGGTCGTAGAAGATATAAACAAGGGCTTGTTACTGGAAATTAGGTGTATCACATATATTACATGAGTTTAAAATATTAGATTGCTTTGAATATCATAAATGTAGTGCTGCATTACCTTGGTTAACTTAAAAAAAAAGGAGGCATGATTAGAGTTAATAGACAATTGCATTGTGAGTAAGTTAGACAGATAGGAGAAAGGAAACGACATATGTTCAAATTGGTTTGAACTATTATCATACCAAAGACAAAGTTGATCAAGAAGAAAATTACTAAAAACATAATCAAGAGATAAAAGTAATCATAAGTTCGTTTTGATGTCGATAACGTTAGTATGTGGATGTTTTTGGTGTCATGTGAAAGTGACCACGTCCACCACCTCCTCCAACCATGAGTGTGCGACACTCCTGACCCTATCAACTGCCGAAAGAGACCATATATATAATTTTATCAGATACACAAAGTTGAATTAATAATTCAAATAAACTATAAGAATGCAACTCTGCCTTTGTTTCTTGTGGTTTTGACTTTTGAAACAGCCTTGCCGGATGCATTTTGAGGCGTGTCGAAACAAACAAAATTTTCGGGGAAATCAAATCTATAGAGAAGAGCATTCCTCAGCCAAGTTCGAGCTATGACTATGCTTGGATAAGAATGACAAGGATGTAAACATCAGAGAAGAGCATGCATGGTAAAAGAAGGAAGGCGGGGGTGGCTGCCGCTGGGATTAGGGGGGTTAGGGGACAACTTTATAAATATAAAAATATGGTAGGAGTGTTTTAGTATAAAATAATAATTTCCCTCTCCGTTATTTTTAGAGGATGAGTTTTGAGTGTAAACGCTGGACTCCATTCTTCAGAGGGGGAGAGGGGCTTTTAAATTGGTTATGTCTTGAGTTATTATAGTTTAGCTGGAGAGAGAGAGAGAGAGAGAGAGAGAGATTATTTGCTTCATGCCCTAGTTAAAGCAAATTTATCCATATATCGGTCTGTCCGGAATAGATTCCCTAACGAAATGCATGTAATCTATTATTGGTCTGTCCGTAATAGATTCCCTAACGAAATGCATGTAATCTATTATTATTCTTATACGATGCATCAGATTTTAAATTTCTGGTATTAAGCACGTCAGGAGATATCCATATGGCGGCTGCACGTGGGCACGGGTAAAGTAATTTTGGTGGCTGCGGCCGTGGCTTTGATGGTTTTCTATGAGATAGAAAATTCAAACTATGTCACTACACAAGAAAGCACGCTTTTACATGAAAAGCCAATGCAAAAACAAATCAAAGACGCAATTAGGGAAGACTAACGACTACTTTCTGATATGGCGTATTGCTTCTACTCAACGAGGTCACGACTGAAGGAAAAGGAGTAATAATATTTGCTCAAAGGTATGAAAGAATGCATATCATTAAATAGAATAGCAGGACTTTGTACTTTATTTGATAAGTCTGATCGGTTTAGTTTCTAATTGGAAAATCTAGGATACAAAGAGGGGAAATTTATAACAACATTTGAAAGGGTTGGCTTCGCACGTTGTAATAGGGGTGGACTTCTTCTCATGACCATGATAAAAAATAATTATAAAAAAATATATAATAAGTCTTTGGAAACCATACTTGACTTTTAAAGTACTATAAATAATGCATCAACTCTGGATAGGAACACGATTCACACGCGCACGCATGCATAAGTTTGCCTACGATTAACCAGCTCTCTTGTTATTTCGTCAAAGTTTTTCAATATAAGAAATTCATTCTATAAAACCTTCACTACTCTAGAAGTCCTAGAATACCCACTACTCTTCCCCAACTTCCAGATAACCACACGCCATTACCTTTCTGTCTTCTTTTTTCCAATATGCTCTCTCACATGCAAACATGATTATATATTATTTGTACTATAAAATGTTAATATTAGTAACCATAATATTATTAAATATGATATCGTATTAAAATTGTTCATAATTATTTTGTCTAAAACTAACTTTAGTTTAGGTCGTTTCATGTTGGTGCTTGGTCTAGTATTCATATTGGAATAATGTTGAGCGCAACATCATGGTTACTAATTTGTCTTCACAACTGATTAAAGTGTTAGTAAACTAGTCTTGAGTATTTCTTTAGCTATATACTCATTGAAATGTATGTATATATGTTAAACCTAGAGCCAATACTAACTCCGATTTTTAGCAGAACACTAAACCTGGATCAGGTTCTATAATTTGGAGTTTGATCCATAGGGCCACACATGGTTTGTTAATGTGTACCATAGGCACAAAATTTATATACTTTTTCATATCTCTTCTTAAAATTTGGACGTAATATTATACAATACATAAAGATTCGTATATATAATATTGATTTTATGTGTAAAGGAGATTTTTAGCTAGTTTTAAGTATAAATAACTTAAAGGACATATTGATTTGAAACCTTACTCTTATCTGATTTCATTGAGTTTGTCTACTTGAAAGCAATCTGATTCCAATTTTGATAATCACTTTTAACCCATAACCAATCTAGCCTGATAAGATCTATCCCAAGTAGGATAAAGTCAATATCGCAGTCTAAGAGATATATTTGAAAACCATACAATTGATAACTAACTCTAAATTAATGGAAACACAAACTGAATTAGTTCAACCTTGAAACACTTACAATATATAATTTTAACAATAAACAATATATTTGATCTATATTTTATATCACATACTTCAAAATAGTTGTTGAAATAAATATAAGACATTATAGTTGCAAAATTATACTAATATTAGTTATAATCTTGTCATTAATTCTAGCCAGAATGAGGAAGTACATTGACATTTCATAGCAACTACATTTCATCATTTGATGAGAGGAGGTTTACAATTAGTAAAATGAGGGAGTTTCATTGAAATTAGATTGTGGTTGGATACCTAGGTTCATATCTTGAGGTATGTGCATCTTCTCCATTTTATTTGTGCATTTGTTGGCTAAGCCATAATTTCTTTATAATAAGGCATGGACCTGAATCTATTCTTACAACTATTTTGGGAATCTATTTGAAGTTATAGTTATTGTCATCTAATTTTCCCTTACAAACTACTGAAACTATTAAAACCATTAATTATAAATCCTCAAACCCACTTGCCATGCTTTGTATGTTTTTGTCTTCGGGTAAATTGAACTTGATAAATGACTAAACTATACACCTTTCCAACTATATATGCCATAATGATGGCTAGACTATTATTATCTAGGGCTGTGATTTGATCTGATATTCGTGTGTAGTACATAGCCATACACATGGGTGTTCTTTTTTCACCCACAGTTCACTCTTTCCTCCCATTTTGGTTGCTTTCACTACTATAAAGACATGATTTTGCAGAGGTTTTAAATGACTTTAAGTGTTAGTTTAATAATTGTGGCCCTTGTGGATTACGCAAGAAATTAGATCTTCTACATTACTCACAAAACCATTTTATTAAATTTTGAGCTGACAGTCCAAATTAGAGAGTCCATTGTTAAATAATCAATCTCAATGGATTTTTTAAGATAATCTATGCAACATGTTGTAGTTTTTTTACAATGAAAGATGCATAACTTTCAAAAATATTTAAATAAAAAATAACAAGTTGTCCTGCTACAACTAGCAAAAATTAATAAATAAACAAATTGAAATAAACCACCAACACACAAGCACCAACACCAACCTATACTGAGTACCACAAATCATGCAATCAAAATAAAGATAGAATCATTCATTTCATTTTCAATGAAAGTACATGCAACAATAGTTTTACTCATGAAAAATGTAAAATCTGATTTTTGTTTCACTCCAAAATTTAAAATCAAATCCATTATTTTAAGGAGATGATATAAATAATATTCAATGTGTCTACTGAAATTAAAAGTAAATAAGAGACAAATAGAGTGTGAAAAAGGAATATAACAACATTAACACAACATGCAAGCCACCTTTTGCTTCATTATGAATTGTTTCAAAAACATATAACACAAATTAGGTTGAATCACTTTCAATCCTCACTCGAGAAAGAATCTCCAATGGTTGTGTTTACGTAAGTAGAAGACACACCTATGCCAATTAAATCACCAATTACTTGAGGCCTGCATGAAGTCCCTATACTATTGGCTTATGACCTGTCAATAGTCTAAAGTAATATGTAAGTTGTCATAAAGGAAACTTTGGTTACACATATGTAAACTCCATATTGGGTCTGCATTATCTTTGCACTATTGACTAATGATCAACTAATATGTATTCTAGTTGTCATCAATACATGTAAATAATGGAACTCCCTAAGTAAAGTGCAACATACATAACTTAGGTTCCCTTTATGTTCACCAAAAACTCATATCCGGAGAATAAAGATTCACAAACCACAAGATAATAGTATAAGATCTTCATGCAGTCCCTATGTCGTTACTGACGTATGTACCATCTATGATTCCCTTTATCATATGAACTATGTCATCGATAATTCAACTAAAAATGCTAAATAGATACATATTTTAGCAAATCTATATATTACATGATATTAGATCAAATTACTACAATTTTTCATGTTTGATTAAGTTAGACCAAATTATTTTTGAATCAACAATAAATCAATTAATAAAGTAAACAATGAAAAGAAAGAAATGCAATACTTACAATCAAGTCAATGTGATGGTGCTCAAAAATACGATTACGAGCGTCCATCCTATTGACTTCCAATAACTATGCATAATATTTTATCTGATACAATTATTAGACATGTTCAACATTTTGATTCATTTTAGCAACATCCATTAAGTTCATTGGATGGGCCCATACTAGATTTTATTTCCTTGCTCAATTACTTAATGCCAATATACAAGTACTCTCAAGTAGGTTTAGATTTATTACCCAATCAAAGAAGTGGTACCGGTCTTTTCATTGCAATATAATTATTATCACTTATGACCTATAAAATTAACACATACCAATGTCAGAGTTGCATTAAATACCTCTATTTATAAATAAGTATATTGCATCTATTATAGTTTCTCTATAGATGAGAAAAGTGATATAAACATGCATCCTCCATGTTCACCATCAGTATGGATAAGTTAAGAAATAAGCAACGATGACTTTGAGAAGTATCTACAGTGATCAACTACACCATATTATAATAATAATATACTCATGTTGTTAATTCTTCAGTTAAATATATTAGTGTAAGCAAGATGTCATTGAAAAGTGCAACCCAACTATATCTCATACATCAATACAGATAGTACACAAAAATATTGATAAAATACTAGTTATTATTACATTCTTCCTCCTTTGTGAAAGTATCACTATTAGTTGTTAGGTAAATTCATTCACATAGATAGCTACATCTTCTTTTAAGATAACCAATTTATTCTATCAACTTAATTTTTTCCCCTTATGATGATACCTAGTCACAGTAGGTTGACCACTAATTGTGTTCACTCTTACATTTACTGAGTTGTATTATCAATGTGTCCCTTGGTGTAACAATATTGTCATGTTATGTTGCATGCAATGCACTGGTACCATCATGTGATGTGTTTTTGAATGAAATTGCATTTGTATGTATTACATGGCCAGTTCAGGGTGTTGTCTCCAAATAAGACATTACTAGTGTCATCCATGTACACTCTATCCTAGAAGCAACACCAAAATGGCATACATGAATCTCATTACCCATTTCCTAAAAGGTATATTCTTACACCCTCTTGAATATCTTTATTATTAGTTGTTATTTTTCTATTAGCAAAGGCTTCAAGGGAGGAGGAACAATGTATAGTCGATATCATGAAATATAATGTCATCTAAAATGCAGACTTGGTGAGGGGTCTAAATAGGATAATAGGGATTTTCACTAAATTTTGACGATACAAAAAAGCACTAGAATCCCACTACACACGTTTCCATTAAAAAATACAATCATATATTACTACAAAAACTTTATTCCTATTTGTACTCAAGACTGCCAACCATTGTTAACTTAGTAGAAGAAGACCAGGTTAGGAAGGGGTCTAGCATTCGGGCTATTTAGACTACCGCCACAACGACGAAGCGTATCCAGGGTTTCGCCTACCAGACGAAGAGTAAAAACTTTGGGTCAAATTTATACGTACAACGGCGAGATTTTTTTAACCTTTTGATTAAACCGCCAGTCCGATCTGATTCAGACGGATCCATTGGTTTGGCCGGTTCAATCGGTATTTTAACCGATTCACTCCCCAAATGACCCCTTCCCAGATTTTTAAGCTTCCGGACCGGTAGGTCGCCGGTTTACCAGTCTGGCCAGTTCGACCGGCCTGTCCGGTCTGGTTCTGAAAACACTAACTAGAAGTCAGTTGTGGGTCGGAAGCTCTCTCACTACTACATTGTCCTTTCTTGTTGATGTCAACAATTTATTTTTGAACGTCAAATTACCTTTAGTAATATATTTACAATGAATTTGTATGCCCTAATAATTTAATATATGACAAAATGTTTCCCTCGTGTTGTTACAATCTATAACTCTCTTTATTGATGATTTTGGGATAAAAGTAAACTTTAGTGTTAATTATGCCTTTGACCGTACTTTCATACCTTGTAGTTTGTTTTGGTTTTATTTTGTTTTGAGGTTATACTTTGGTAATTAAACCATGACTTGAACATAATATGATATCTGAGGTTAGGTTGATATAGAGATAGCTCAAATATGTATGAGAGAAGAGAAGTAATTGTGTCTGAGAAAATAATTAATAAAAAATATCATTTGAGAATTTTATAAAACTAATATCATAGACTGTAGAGAATTTAATAAAAATACAAGACAAAAAGAATAAATAATAGCAGAATTAATATGAGAAAGTTATTATAGTTTTACTAAATATGTACAAAATGATCTGCCTTTCCTTCAGACCGGCGACCATGCAGGTTGACAGTCACACAAACTGATGACCACACAGGTCGATGGGCCATGAAGACTGATGGCCATTTGGATCAACGACCACACAGATTGAGAACCACATAGGCCTACGAGCCACACAAATCAGCAGTCATGCAAACCAATAACCACACAGGCCAACGAGCTACTTAGACGGATGACCACACTAGTCGATGGGCTACGATGACCGATGGCCACACAGATCACAACCATGCAGGCTGATCGGTCACAGACTGAAGACTATGCAAACAAGCGAAAATAAACTTTGTAGCCACCCAAGACAACCATTCATTAAATGACCATCACTTTTCTTGTACATATCTGAATCTGAAACAAATTATCTCATTGAATTTGTATTTCAATTATCCATACAACCATAGCCCTTAATCTCTCAAGTAACCAATAAGAGTGATTTATATGACAACTTTTGGGAGGAATGTGAAGAACAATGGGAGAGCAATGATCTAGCCACATATCTATCATAGTATGTAGCTTTTGGTGGTATATCTATTCTCTTCTTCTTTCTCTCTTACTTGAGATATACTGTTTGAGTCATCAGAGGTCCTATTATTCCTCTCTTCTTCATCTTTTTCCTCTAGTAGGTCATTTTTGGAGCAGCACGTCTACCTATAGATCGATATAAGGTGGATTTGGACGTTCTAATCATGAATCCAAGATCAATAGAGCAAATCAAGACATACAAAGACTAGATCTGAGACCAGTGACCTAGGATCATATTCAGGTGAGTGAAAAATTTCCTTCTAATCTTGATTTACAGTAAACAAACCTGAAATAATCATATTTCAATGTTAATTCTTACTCAGTGGTTGATATTGCAAAATTACCATGTTATTACATTTTTAATAGAAAGAATAAGTTGTCTATTATGATATGTTCTATGATATTGATACATGCAATGATTGTGTGAACATCTATGTAATATGGTAAATGGAATAGTAGATCTAGAGGCACCTAAAACTCTGAGTTTGCACTAATGACGGATCTAAGGATTAATATGTGAATTTGAAAAATTTCTGATAGTTATTTTTAACCTGATGAAATGATGAATAATGCTAAATGATATAATGTGAAGATAAGATAATATTAGAAACGGTAAAGCTGTTCTCTAGATAAATTAAATTATCATTGGACAATAGATGCTCTGAATATTGTAGAATATTTAGCAGGAGGCATGTACTGTGAGGAGGAAATATGCTTCGGACTGGAGGATACATTCAGATTGAGATAGCCAGAGCACACCAAATCAGGGTGTGGGGGTCTTGTCTATCCACAATCCATATATCGTGTTTTGGTAGAAGGCTTAGGGATATGAAAGAATAACCTATAGAATTCGTTAATGTACCTAACTAATTCCTAAACTATTGCATTAGTGGAGTTTGTTTTAGTTTAGTTAGTGCATTATGCTGCGAGAGTGGGTAATATATGACATGAGTCTTTAGTAAAATTAAGGGTAAATGAATATTAATAAAAAGGATTGTCACTACAATTTATGTCGTGGTGAAACTATAAGTCTTGACGAATCCATCCATTCTTGATCACAACCATCTTAATTTAGGTTTAATTATTCATTCTTAGTTAATAAACTACTTATCAACTCTTTTCTAGATCTAGTTGGTTTAGTCTCAGTATATAGTAGTTCTGGTGAACGATTCCATGAGTTTGATACTTGGGCCTCATATGCTTGTATTACACAACATTTGTACTTGCATTTTGGTTCAAGCGTGTCGCTCCTCACTGAGAAAAGAGGACAGAAGTGAAGAGAAATGAGAGGAGGGAAGTAATGAAGATGATGGAATTAATGGTATGAGGGAAGTAGTGAAGAGGAAAGAAGTATTGAGAGGAGTGGAAAGGAGGGAAGTAATGAATAAAAAAGAGTTAAGTGTGAGAAAAGAGGCGTGAAGTATGAACAACATTTGGGTACGCATATACTCATTTTATGGACATGTATATACACAGTTTGCACGCCAATGGCCATTGGTGGGTGCATATAAACAATGTTTGGGTGTGTATACCAAATTATTGTGCATGTATCAATATGTTTAGGTGTCGATACACAGTTGGTGTGTGTGTATCAACTTGTATGGGCACATATAACCCCTCTCATGGGCGTGTATCAACACTTTTGGGCATGTAGACCGATTTATGGGCGCATATCTTCATGTAAATTACAATTTTATCCTCACTATTTGGGTGCTTATGCCAATTTATGGATTCTTAGTCCTTTTTATGGGCTCGTACCAACATGTTTGGGTGTTTTATACAAAATGTGTGCATCAACTTTTATGGGCGTGTGTAACCCCATTTATTGACATACAACATATTTGGACACATATACCCATATTTTGGTTATGTATCCCCATGTAGGTGATTGTTCTAGCCTCACTGTTTGGATACTTATACCAATTTATGTGCGTTGAACCCCTTCTATATATGTGTATCAACATATTTGGGTACTAATATATAGTGTATGCATGTATCAACTTTTATTGGTGCATGTAGTCCCTTTATGGGCATGTATCATCTTGTTTGGCACTTATAACTATTTGTTGGATCACGAATTAATGTTTTTAGGCACCTATTCACCATTAATAGGCACACCTGCAAATAGCTATAAAATGCCTGAAATGGTGAATATGTGCCCCTACTCTCATTACTTCCCTCTTCAATCATTACTTCCCTCTTCTTTCTTTATATTTCCCTCCACTTTTTTCATGACTTCCCTCCTCTCCCGTACACTCATTATTTTTGTCTTTCCTCATTAATTCCCTCCTCTTTCTTTATACTTTCCTACTCTTTTTTTCATGCCTTCCCTCCTATTACAGTTACATCCCTCCTCTTCTCTCATTAATTCTCCCTCACTTCCCTCCTCTTTTGTTTTTTTTCTCTCTAAAAAAATAACCAGAAAAAAATTGGAGGAAAAGTGGTGGGGGACAGAGTGGCAAGAAGTGGGACCAATGACAGAGATGACAGAATGTAGTACAAATTGCCGGTTGGTGGTTTGGGAGGGAAACAGTGGGACAGTCGGTGGTGGTAGGGGAGTGGTTTAGGTAGGTAGCTTTGTTGCGTGTGAGATGCGCGTAAGAAAACGTAAGTGTACGCAAAATTTAGGCATTTACTGTAATTGTCTCACATATGTTAAGTATGAATTATATGACAATATCCGAATGAGTTTATTCCGCTAAATATAAAGATGTCAGCTTAGATATTTATAAGAACTTGAGATTCAGACTTGTTATCTATCACAAGACTTTGCATGGAAAGCATAACAAGGTTGCCTATCTTGCACGTCCCACATCTTCCAGCTATGCATGCCTGTATTCTTTAGTACTTAATTGGTTTTTTGCAGCTGACGATACGTTGTTCTTTCCCTTATTTGCGTCTTTGATTTTTCAGCATTAATTTGCAAATTTGTCGTTTTGGCGGGTTTAAATGCGTGCTTTATTGACTAAGAAATATCCGCCAGTGATCTAGAAAAGAGGCTAATGTAGCAGCTACGGACTTTGGCGACCAATGTGCGCATGTTGCTTCGTACTCTTGACGAGCTTATCCTACAAGTTCGTGGCAGCTCACTGAAGACATATTGCTAATCACGACGGTGACCCTGATGTGGGAGGAAGACAAAGCTGCGCAAATAAGAATAACGCTGAGGACATGTTTGGTTTACTGTATATGGCCATATTGGATTCTATTTATAGATGCTATAGTTAAAAATTTATGCTTGATTTGTTGAAGCTGGATAATTGATTGACTCGTTGTTTTGCATTGAATCATCCCAATCAAATTCAAGCGACCAGCCGACGCTTTAAAAAGAAAATTCAATACAAAACTGGAGCGACTGTCTATTTGTGTTTTAATTAGAGCGATAATGCTAAGTCCGTAAAGTGTTGGTTGCCGCTGCCTGGCGACGAATGGACGCGTTACCGAACGGAACATGAATCGTGCATCTGAAGTTATTAAAGGAGTGTTGTGTTTTGTCCTCCTGTTTGAAAGCGCGGGATACCGAGATCCAACTCACGGCGGCACATCTTCTTGTCTATTCTACTCTAAATATACTGAAGGGCTTGATGCATACCAAAAAAATGCGAAATAACCTCATGGACTAGGCACGTAAAAATAATATAGAAAATAAAAAACAACAAAAATACCGAAATTTACATGAAAACCCCCCATAATGTGTGAGGGAAAAACCACAGGGTCAATGCCCCACGGAAAAAATCCACTAATCAACAGAATACAATGTTTGTCTCAAATTTATATCCAAAACTTGAGAAATACATAGCAAAAGGAAGAGATACAGATAATACCGAACTAATACGTTACCACACCAAACGGCCTCCCAGGAAAACACCTCATTGCAGAGAATACCCAGACAGAATAAGAACGTAGGCTGTGATGGAGAACTCGGGGTAGACCAAGGAAGAGAACCAGAACAGTGCCACCCTCTTTTCTTTCTCTTCTTTCTTCTTCCTTGACTCTTCTCTCCGTCACATGAACAAAGAACAGCGGTGCCGACTCCTCTCTTTTCTTTGCATCACGAACAACAATAGATTAGAAGGCGTCTGGGTTTTCTTTGCAGGTGTCTTGTATATCCTTAGCAGCTGCGTGGATGGGGTTATAAATACCCATCCTCACGGCTACTATAATGCCCTAAAGGGCTACCTGATTGGGCTGGAAGCTAGGCCCAACAATCTCCCCCTCCAGCCCAAATGAGAGACTGTCCTCTTGACTCCTCAGATGGAGTCCAATCCGGCGAGCTCCTTACAAGTAGCAAGCTTCTTTGTAGGAACTGCTTTCGTCAACATGTCAGAAAGATTGTTGTTGGTGTGGACTTTCTTTAGCTTCAACTGGTCATCACTGATAGCTTCACGCAACCAATGGTATCTCAGATCAATATGCTTTGTCCTGGAATGAAAAGAAGAATTCTTACTTAAGTTCATGGCACTCTGACTATCACAGTAGATAACATGCTCATCCCGTGTCAAACCCAGTTATTGTAAGAAACGTTTGAGCCAAATTATTTCTTTCCCTGCTTCACAAGCTGCGATATATTCTACCTCAGTAGTTGATAAAGCAACACACTTTTGTAATTTATACGGTCATCTAATAGCCCCCCCTGTAAAACTGAATAGAAACCCTGAGGTAGACTTCCTATGATCAAGATCACTTGCTAAATCTGCATCTGTGAAACCTGTAAGAACTGGTGGTGCCCCTCCAAAGCATAAGCAAGCACTACATGTGCCTCTCAAATATCTGAGTATCCATTTTACAACATTCCAATGCTCCTTACCCGGGTCAGATAAAAATCTGCTAGTCACACCAACTGCATGTGCAATATCAGGCCTAGTGCACACCATAGCATACATAAGACTTCCTACTGCAGAAGAGTAGGGTATGTGAGCCATCTCTTGCTTTTCCTGCTCAGTAGAAGGAGATTGTTTTCTACTCAGTCTGAAGTGACTGGCTAAGGGAGTCTCGACTGGCTAAGGGAGTCTCAACTGGCTTCGCACCCTTCATGTTGAACCTATGAAGTACACGCTCAACATATTTCTCCTGTGACAACCAAAGTTTCTTTACTTTCCTATCACACCTGATATCCATGCCAAGAATCTGTCTGGATGGTCCCAAGTCTTTCATGTCAAAAGACTTAAACAATTCCTTCTTCAGCTTGGCAATCATCTTAGCATCCTTACCAACAACCAACATATCATCAACATAAAGTAGGAGAATAATAAAACTGTCACCTGAAAATCTCCTGAAGTATAACATAATGATCTACCTCTGTCCTATGGTAACATTGCTTCAGCATGAAATCATCAAACTTTTTGTACCACTGCCTTGGTGCTTGTTTCAGCCCATAGAGACTTTTCTTCAAATCTGCAAACCATGTGTTCTTTACCTTTCACTGCAAATCCTTCAGGTTGCTGCATATAAATATCTTTCTCTAGCTCACCATGGAGGAAGGCTGTCTTCACATCAAGCAACTCAATATCAAGGTCCAAGCTAGCTGCCAAGCCCAAAACTGTGCGAATGGAAGTCATCTTCACCACTGGAGAGAATATCTCATCAAAGTCAACGCCTTGCTTTTGCCCAAAGTCTTTCACCACAAGTCTAGCTTTGTATCTTACAGTGTTATCACTCCCATATTTCTTTAACTTGAAGAGCCACTTGTTTTGTAAAGCTTTTCTGCCTTCAGGAAGTTTGCATAACTCATAGGTATCATTTTTCTTCAATGAGCTCATCTCATATTACATTGCATGCAACCATTTATCTTGTCTTGATGAGACTTTGCTTCCTCGTAGCTTTCTGGCTCCCCCTCTTCTGTGATCAATGACCATTCTGTATCAGAATATTTAGTAGACACCCTTTTCTCTCTAGTAGACCTCCTCAGCTGTGGACCTACTGGATCTACTGGTTGAGATTGCTCCCCCTACTCAAGAACCTCCTCATCATGGATGCTATCTGTACCAGGATCATCCTATGCCATATCATCATGTGATATCTCGTCATCTTCAACATAGTTTGCATCAGCATTCTGCTGGACTGGAGAGGCAGCTGACACATCAATCACAATATCATCTTTTACCTACTCAGGCTCTGTCGTCACTGTACCAGAAAACATCTGGTCCTCAAAGAAAATCACATCTTTAGATATGATTATCTTCTTATTTTCTAGATCCCAAAGCTTGTAACGGAACTGCTCATCACCATAGCCAACAAAAATACAAGGAACTGATTTGTCATCAAGCTTCTACCTCTGCTCCTTAGGAACATGTGCAAATGCCTTGCACCCAAACACTCTAAGGTGAGAATAAGAAGCTGGCTTCCCTATCCACACACTCTCTGGAGTGTCAAAATCCAAAGGAACTAATGGTGACCTATTAATCAAGTAGCAAGCAGTGTTTACAACCTCTTCCCAGAACTCCTTAGGTAGCTTTACATTCTTCATCATGCATCTGACTCGCTCCATAATGGTTCTATTCATTCTTTCAGCCAAACCATTGTGTTGTGGGGTACCGGGAACAGTCTTCTCATGTCGTATGCCAGATCCTTCACAGTAAGACCTGAACTCCTTGGAAGTATACTCACCTGCATTGTCAGAACGAAGATAGTTAAGCTTTTTACCTGTCTCCCTTTCAACCATGGCATGGAACTTATTGAAAGTATCAAAGACCTGATATGTCCTCTGCAAACAATATACTGACACTTTCTTAGATGCATCATCAATAAAAGTAACAAAGAATCTACTTCCACCCAAGGAGTTGGCTTCCATAGGACCACAAACATCAGAATAAATCCTGTTTAACACATTAGACTTCTTCTCAGACTGAGCACTGAACTGAACCCTTTTTTTCTTCCCAAGCAAACAACTTTCACAGGGGTCAAGAATCACATTCTTACCACAGGGGATCAAATCTTTCTTTGCAAACACCTATAAGCCTTTCTCACTGATGTGTCCAATCTGCTTGTGCCATAAATCTGGAGAACCTGAACTATCCACAACATTGACATTATCAGTGCAAACCTTTATATTCATCCTGTACAAAGTGTAGCAAACTTTGCCTCTAGCCACGACCAACTGTCCTTTGGTAACAAAATTTTTCAAGTCACCAAAATGATATTTAAAGCCCTCAATGTCGATACCATAGCCGGAAATGATGTTATAATCAACTTCAGGAATATGTCTAACATTCTTCAGCAAGATGTATAACCCAACTCGGTCTCAATGCACACCTCACCAATCCCACGAATCTTTGTATAGCTTTTAGTAGCCATCTTCGTTATTCCAAAGTTCCCAGACTTGTAGGAGCAGATGAAGTGTCTGTGAGGAGTGATGTGGTATGAAGCACCGGTGTCCAACACCCACTCAATGTTGTCGTTGATATGTAGACAATGTCCCATGACAACTCCACATGTGAGTACCTCTTCGACATCTGTAATGACTGCAGCTCTGTTGCTATCATCATCTGTCACCTTCTGCTTTCCTTCTTTAATTTCCTTTTTACGATGCCTGTAGAATTTTTATATATGACCTGGCTTGTTGCAGTAATGACAAACTACCTTACTTTTGAACTTTGACCTGTGCTTTGACTTTCCTCTGTCACCACCCTGGCCATGACTCTGACTCCTCCCCCTGTCCTCAACAACAAGGGCATGTGAAACTGACATCTCTGCTGAGCTGAGTCGTCTCATCTCTTCATTCAATAAGGTATTGGACACCAAATCCAAAGTCAATTTTCCGTCTGGAGCATAGTTGCTAACAGAAATCACCTAAGTCTCCCAACTGTCAGGTAAAGAACCAAGAAGTAGAAGTGCCTGCAACTCATCATCAAGTGACAAACCCATCGTGGCTAGCTGATTCACCATGCTCTTAAAATCATTCAGTTGTACTGATATATTGTTGTCTTCCTTGAACTTCATATTGATGAGCTTCTTAATCAGAAATGCCTTGTTCCCTACAGTCTTCCTCTCGTACAATGACCCGAGCTTCTTCCAAAAAGAGTGGGCACTAGTCTCGTTGGCGATGTGGTGGAAGACAGACTTGTCAACCCAGCATCAGATGAAGCCCATGCATTTTCTGTTCATCTTTGTCCAATCCTCCTGTTTTGTATCCACTGGCTTGCTCGCATCTCCCTGAACCGGTTCATAAAGATCATTGCAGTAAAGCAAATCCTCCATCTTTATCTTCCACGTCGGCCAGTTTGATGCCATCAATTTCACCATATTATTTGCGGCGTCTATCTAGTCCACGTAGAAAACCCATGCTCCGATACCACTTGAAGGGGTTGATGCAGGCAAAAAAATGCGGAATAACCTACACGTATGGACTAGGCAAGCAAAAATAATATAAAAAACAAACAACCATAGGAACACCGAGATTTATGAGGAAAACCCCCACAATGTGTGAGGGAAAAACCATGGGGTCAAAGCCCGATAGAGAAAATCCACTAATCAATAGATTACAATATTCGTCTCAAGTTTAGACCTAAAACTTGAGGAATACAGAGCAAAAGGAAGAGATACAAATAATACCGAACCAATATGTCACCACACCAAACGGCCTCTCGGGAAAACACCTTACAGAGAATACCCAGGCAGAATAAGAACATAGGCTATGATGGAGAACACGGCGTAGATCGAGGAAGAGAACCAGAGTGGTGCCACCCTCTTTCCTTTCTCTTCTTTCTTCTTCCTTGACTCTTCTCTCCGTCACGTGAACAAAGAACAGCGGCACCGACTCCTCTCTTTTCTTTGTGTCACAAACAACAATAGATAAGAAGGCGGCTGGGTTTTTGTCGTGGCTGTCTTGTATATCCTTAGCGGCTGCGAGGATGGGGTTATAAATACCCATCCTCAGGACTACTGTAATGCCCTAAAGGGCTGCCCCATTGGGCTGGAAGCTAATAGGGCCGTAGGCCCAACATATACATCGCCTGCGATCCCCAACATATCTACTTGCATAGCACACATTTCTCTCTCTACTCTGTGGCATACAACTCATAAAAACTAGATTAACTAACGCGGAAGCGTTTTATTAGTAGCGGAATTACGGAAAATTATTAAAAATTAAAACCATTTGTCAAGAGATCCATTCACAGAAAAACTCTTTCATTCAGAACCAAAGTAAAATATTACATCCTGGTTCATATATACATAACATGCATCATTGCATCTCGAGGCATACATGTACTCACTACTCTATCTCAACTGTACACAGGTAGTATAAAAAACCTTGAGGCTAAAAGCCCAAAAAATCTCAGATCGAAGTATCAAAACACTAACTCCTAGGACCCGAGAGTACAGAGAATACTCATAGGACTAACTATACAAAACCAGACAGCCAAAGTCTCCACCTGATGGATCACTACTGTCCCTGTGGCTTCTGCTGCTGCTCTTCTCCTGCAGAAGAGTTCCTGCCTTGTCGTATGCGTCTACCTAAAAACGTTGAATCCCATGGGGGTGAGACAATTATAAAAATTGCCCCAGCGGGAGATATAACTCTCCGCCAAAACATTATCATTGCAGTTTAATAGAAATAAAATAAGCAGTGAGATAATATAAATCAGAAGCATATGAATCGACATCTATGCAGATTAGAGAAACATTCTTATGCAAGTATTTTGGTTATAAACTGATAAAGTAGCATGTCTCATATTCCATATGAATTAAAGGAACATAAGTAACATTTATGTGTCAAGGACATGCTAAGCAGTATAACATCAACTAGTGGTTCTCACATTTCAATCTTATGCAAATACGCTACACGACTGATTATATTTTACAAACAGATTTAAGCTCTGAGGAGATGAGGTATACCGCTCATACTCCAACCAACCATTTCTAGAATTGAAATCGATATCATAATTAGGTCAATGGAAGAGCCGGATTCCCATGACCTCCCACATCCCGGTCAGTTCGGGACCACAAGTAGGACTATGTCGACTGCTCAAAATAGCTTTCCACGGTATACTCAAATTTTGCTATAGAGTTACAGCGTCAACTGCACTCTCATCGGCAATCGAGAGATTTAATGCTTATCTCCATCAACCCAACATAAAATATCATTGGGAGATTAATGATACATCAATCCCAACCATTGAGAGATTTATGTTACATCTATCCCGACACATGAAGGATTGAGAGGTTTAAAGTTTACCCTCCCTCAATCTCATCACAAGGACGTAAGGATATTTTCGCCCATTTACCCCCACATATTCAGAATATGTGAACTCCAGGAATTCTTATAGGAAGTCCTGTTTCACCATCACCAACTTTTGATGATGATGGATCTATGGTCAGAGCACTACATGAATAGATTCCACTTGATTAATTACGTACATTTTCATATTCAGTTAGCATTAGGCAAGTTCTCAAACAAAACTTATTATGATAGTGCTATAAAGAAACATGTACTATTTTCATCAAATACTCAACTGTCTTTAAAAGATATTGGGAACTCATTCCCTTATTTCAAAACTCGAAATTCTCATCCCTTCACAATTTCATCACCATAATCATATGGCCCTGGGTAATTAAACCCTTGATTCATCATTAAGCATTGTTACCACTTTTCCAGGTAACCATCACCTTCAGGTCAATTGACCAAGGAAAACATGATACTTGCTATTACAAGCATCACACATGGTACTTGGGGCCCATTAACTCTCTTGTTACCTCTTACCAGGCAACAAGGTATATTATGGCACTCAAGGCACAATCACAATAGTGAATTAAACATCATATCTCATACCTGGCCATGATCATCATTTCAACATACCTGCATGGTTAACACAGATGATAACAGTGATATCAATTGCTTATCAGAACCATGTACAACAAATATGAATTCACTATTCATGGGTAACACCACTATTCCCTTACCAGGGTTTGGGTTTCTCATTTCATGTCATATGAGGATAATCATCCCATTATCACATCAAAGATATGGTTTATCACCATATTTCCCAAGATTAGGGTTTGTTAAGTATTACATAGAATTACCCTGGATTTGAGCTTCACATCACATTAAACATCAGGGTTTCTCATGAAACCATCCTTAGTTAGGGTTTCACATCAATTTCACCCTATGATAGGAACTATATTCAATAATCCACAACTAGGGTTTACTATTCATCTCAATTAGGGTTTTGCATTACATTACCCTAAATTAGACTCACATATATCATCACCCTGGATTAGGGTTACATCCATACCCTGGATTGGGGTTTCAACTACAATTGCCCTGAATTAGGGTTAAGGTTCAACATTCTTTTCAATTAGGGTTTATGTTCATGATTAAGGTTTCATGATCTCTTTACTTAAGGATCATACCCTTGATCACCACATGAATCATACTCATGTAAGAATTCCATATTATCACCCCCTCAACTTAATTAGGTTACATCAACCCCTTTAGTCAAGTACATACAACTATGATTGACATAGTGTAGCAAGTCATTATTTTTATAAGCAATTAGGGTCCATCCCTTAATTGACACTAATTAGTTAGGTACTATTAGGTTTTCAACCTTTTTACCTTCATTAATTACTATTAATAACACTCATTGGATCATTGGAACAATCATTACCTTCAATATCCAAGTGATTAAACCACGTTGAACTCCATTCGGTTTTGAAGGTTTCACCACCAAACGGTTTTGAAACCGTTTGCCACAAAACAGTTTTGAAACCGTTTGACCCCAAACGGTTTTGAAACCATTTTCTCCCAAATGGTTTCAAGAACATTTGGTCTCAAACGGTCTCAAGTCCATTTGGGCCAAATCAGTCCCAAAACTGCAAGGGCTCACTAGGTCATTCATCAATCCAATCGATTTCCAATTGCACCATTGAATTGACTATAGGTTATTCAATTGAAGGATTCATCAATCAAAACCATTAGATCATAAGCCATGGGTCAAGGATCAACCACTAACCCAACAAATGGTTTTGAAACCATTTGGTCCCAAATGGTTTCAAGACCGTTTGGGCTCAAACGGTCTCAAAACCGTTTGACCCAAGTTGTCTTGAAATAGTTAGGACCAATCAAGGATTCTTCACTCAACTTGATTAGGGTTTCCAATTGAAGGATGGTACACACATTGAATCAACCAATTGAGTCCATTGGATCATCATCCAACATATAAATAAGTTCAGACCTCAAACGGTCAACTAAACCAAACGGTCAACCCCTTCATTCGGTTTGGAGTATATTTCAACAAACGGTTTGCAAACCATTTGGTCTCAAACTGTTTGGGGAAACCGTTTGGACCTAAGGTCCAAGACCATTTGCTCCTGTTCTTGGTTGAGGTGTGTGCTTGTGAACAGGTTATTATCTTCAACCTTTAGACTCACGAAAGCTACTACCATTTCCATGGCAACTCCATCAATCAAACAAAGCTATTGCAATAATAACAATTAAATCAATTGTATGGAGAAATCGAATTCAATGATAAAGATTAAGGGTTCAAGTTATATAACCCACCTTTAAATCTGATCCCAAGCTCCAAACTTCATGGCTCCAATGGTAATTGAATCTCTAGGAACCTACCAAGGTCGTTTCTCAAGCTTTTGGAGTGAAAGGATCGGCTAGGGTTGAAGATGGAGTGAAGAAATGAAGGAATCATACATTGTTTTATGATTTTCACCATGAAATCAAGAAGAACAAAGGTCAAAGACTTACCAACAGGTTGTGGGCGTCCTTCCTGCTGTTCATAGCTCTCTTGATCGTTTTTTCAAATAAGGAGAAGAAAGGAATCTGAAAATGATCCTTAGGTGGGTTGGAAAAGGCTCTTTTATAAGAAAAATCGATGAGAGAGAAATTGTTTTATAAAAATCATTTCATTTCCAAAATTGTTGCCACCTGTTCCTCCTTGGTTTCTTACATGCAAAGGCAACTCAATCCCACCGAGATCCCTTCCATTATCCATGGATTAAGGGAAAAGTAATTAAGCACCTTAATCCCTTATAATATTAATATATATTTTTGAGTGGGAATTCTTTTCCTTATAATAAGGTGAGTGGAATTTCACCTCCTTAGGATATTTTGTGGTCCTTATAAAGCTCAAGGACGTCCACACAAATCTGAATTCCACCATTTTAATTTTGGTTGAAGGCCCTTCAATTATTTTATTTATTTTTGCATTAATGTTTCCATTATGCTTATGTCTTGATTATTTTAATATCAAGATTCTCTCTCCTTCAACTTAAATCAAATGAGGTTCCCCTCTCATTTTCTTTGCTCCACATGAAGCCAAGAAATATTAGGGACCTTATTAAAGTGGTAATTTACATATTTCACCCTAGATTTTGGGTAAACTGCACATTACACCAAAACTAGGTTTTCATGCACAAACATTGCTTTATCAGCTCTTTCTTGGAATTTAGGCTATCAAAAGCCATACCTCTGCATCATCTTCACTGTCATGATGCTTTAACACATGAGTAACATATTATCATGCACAATTTGCAAATATACCCCTCAAATTGGGTAATTTGCATTTTAGTCCAAAACAAGCAAAATCTTGATTTCAACAATATTCAAAAAGGACTAAAATTGTAATATAAGTTCCTCTTGAGCCTTAATTACTTTTCAAAATATAAGAGCATGCATATAATCACTTTTATTAAGAAAAACACCTAGGGTTAATTCATAACCCAGGCCAAGGATGTTACAAGTTTATCCACCCCTTACAATGATTTCGTCCCCAAAATCATCAACAAAACATTAATAGAAAAGAGTAGGATATTTCCTCCTCATCTCATCCTCTAGTTCCCACGTAGCTTCTTCAACACCATGGTGATTCCAGAGAACTTTTACAAGACTAATGTCTTTCTTTTTCAACTTCTTGATTCTTCTGTCAAGAATCAACATTGGCTCTTCTACATAAGATATGTCATCATTTAGTTCTACTTCCACAGGTTGTAGAACTAACTCAGTGTCAGGATGACACTTCTTCAACATAGAGATATGAAACACTGGGTGCAATCTATGCAAATCAGGTGGTAACTCCATCTTATAGGCTACATTTCCCATCCTTTCAATGATCAGATAGGCCCCCATAAATCTAGGGCTAACTTCCCTTTCTTTCCAAATATCAGGATACCTTTCCAAGGTGAAACCTTAAGGTATACCCTGTCTCTGACTTGGAAATCTAAGGATCTACGACGCTTGTCAACATATGATTTCTATCTATCCTGGGCTATTTTCAACAGTTGTTGTATGATCTTTATCTTCTCAGTTGTTTGTTGAACCAGCTTAGGACCCAAAAGTTGGTATTCACCAGTTTCATACCAACATAGGGGAGATCTACAACGTATACCATACAAAGCCTCATATGGTGCCATCTCAATACTGTGCTAATAGCTGTTATTATAAGCAAACTCTATCAAGCTCAGATGTAGATCCCAACTCCACACAAACTGAAGGACACATGCCCTAAGCAAGTCCTCCAAGGTTTGTATCATCCTCTTAGACTGTCCATCTATCTGAGGATGAAAGGCTGTACTAAACCTTAGTTGAGTGCCTAAAGCTTTATGAAGTCGTTCCTAAAAATGACTAGTAAACTGAGGACCTCTATCAGAAACTATGGTAACTAGGACCCCGTGCAGCCGTACTATCTCATCTACATATAACTGTGCCAGCTTCTCAGCTGTATAGGTTGTTTTGACAGGTAGGAAATGTGCTGTCTTTGTCAACCTATCAACTATCACCCAAATGGAATCATGACTTTTAGCTGTTCTAGGCAAACCAACCACAAAGTCCATAGTTACATGATCCCACTTCCACTGTGGTATATGCATAGGTTGCATTGTTCCTGTGGGCTTCTGATGGTCAGCTTTAACATGCTGACACACCAGACACCGCATAATGAACTCAGCTACATCTTTCTTCAATCCAGGCCACCAATACATATCTTTTAAATTATGATACATCTTGGTGCTCCCTGGATGCATATCATACATTGAAGAATGAGCTTCTTCCAGAACTAACTTTCTTAAGTTGTCAACATCAGGTACTACCATCCTACCATGGTAATAGGCTACCTGATCATCAGAATCATGGAAACCATCCCGTTTCTCACTGCCATATTGTGACCTGATCTGCTGAATCATAGAATCAGTCTGTTGTGCTTCTTTAATCTGGTGTCTCAGAGTTGGTTTTATGTGCATCTCAGCTAACAATCCAGCTAACAATGACACTTTAAGTTGTACATTGTCTTGCCTTAAGGAGATAAACATATCTCTCTTAGAGCACACTAAGGGGTTTAGCTATGCTTTATCTAGGGTTGGTGTTGCTGATTTTATACTTAGTGCATCAGCAACCACATTGGCTTTCTCTGGATGATAATCAATTATACAATAGGAGTCCTTGATTAACTCCATCCAGCGGCGTTTCCTCATATTTAGCTCATACTGAGAAAAGATATACTTTAGGTATTTATGGTCTGTGAAAATATGAAATGTTTCTCCATAGAGATAATGTCTCCAGATCTTCAAGGTATGGACCACAACAGCTAACTCCAGATCGTATGTCGGATAATTCTCCTCGTGTTTCCTAAGCTGTTGAAAAGCAAAAGAAATCATTTGCTTATCCTGCATCAACACACATTCTAATCCATTCTTAGATGCATCACAGAAGACTATGTACCCCTTTCCTTGCTTAGGTAGCATCAACACATGTGCACTTGTTAACCTTTCCTTCAGCAACTGGAAAGATTATTGACACTTGTCATTCCAGAAAAAAGGAATCTCCTTCCTGGTCAACTTGGTTAGGGGTAAGGCTATTGAACTGAAGTTCTTAATGAACCTCCTATAATAGCCTGCCAGTCCTAGGAAACTTCTTATCTCTGTCGGTGTCTTTAGATGTTCCCATTGCAGGACAAATTCTACTTTCTTAGGATCAACACGAATACCTGAGGCAGATATTACGTGTCCAAGAAAAGAAACTTCTGGTAACCAGAACTCACATTTGCTAAACTTAGCATACAGCTTATGCTCTCTTAGCAAAGTCAAAGCTTGGCGAAGATGTTGTTCATGTTGTTGAGCGTCTCTACTGTAGATCAGGATGTCATCTATGAAGACGACAACGCACAGATCAAGAAAAGGTCGAAAGATTCTAATCATGAGTTCCATAAATGCAGCTGGTGCATTAGTTAGTCCGAACGACATAACTGTGAACTCATAGTGACCATACCTTGTCCTAAAGGCAAACTTAGGTATGTCACCCTCCTTGATACGCAACTAATGGTATCCCGACCTCAGATCTATCTTAGCAAAGATAGTCGCACCACGCAACCGGTCAAACAAGCCATCAATCCTTGGTAGAGGATACTTGTTCTTTATAGTTACTTTATTTAACTATCTATAGTCGATGCATAATAGCATAAACCCATCCTTTTTCTTAACAAAAAGGACCGGAGCACCCCAAGGTGAAGTACTTGGTCGAATAAAACCCTTCTCAAGCAACTCTTGTAGTTGTTTCTTGAGATCTGCCATTTCAGCAGGCGCCATCCTATACGATGTTTGTGCTATTGGTTGCATGCCCGGGATTAGATTTATTTCAAAATCAATCTCTTGGGGTGGCGGAACACCTGGAAGTTCTTTAGGAAATACATCTTCAAATTCCCTGACTACCGAAACTTCAGAAAGATGAGGACTCTCTATTATGGTATCAACCACATGGGCTAAGAATGCAAGGCATCCTTGTCTCATCAACCTCTCAGCTACCATAGCTGACACACGACATGTTGGAAGAATCTTTCTTTTTCCCTAAAAGATCCATGTGTCACCATTATCTGTGAATACAACTTACTTGGAACTACAATCAAAGACAACCTTATACTTCTCTAAGGTGTCCATCCCAAGGATCATATCAAAACCCTGCATCTCATGTGGTATAAGATCCACTTTAATGCGGTGATCAGAAAAGAAAAAATTGCAGGGAGAACACACCTCCCGCAATACCACATATCCCATCAAAGGTGTCTCTAACAGCAAGCTATCTGCTCTATGACTGACAATCCTATTGCAGTCATCAATCACTTCTCAAGTGATGAAAGAGTGTGTAGCACCCGGATCAATTAACACAGATACGAAGCAGGATGAAGACATATCAGAATAAAATAGTTCTATCTGACTTGTCACAACCTAAGGGTTTACTACTGCTTCAGGCTGATTCATGGAATAGAATATAGCCATTGGTTGTTGTTGACCCTGTGCTTGATTATTGGATGTCGAAGAACCGGCTTGGGACGCTTGTCCACATCCTCTAGCACCACTGCTAGGTTGTTGCCTCTGAGAGCCCTGGTGACTTTGCCTCGGTTTTTGGGTCACATTCCTGACTTTCTCAGGACAGTCCCTCACCACATGGCCTTCTCTCCTGCATCTATAATAGGTTACATTCCCCCTCGGTGGTATGGGTGGTCCTGTTACTGACATTGAGGCTGAGCTGTGAGCTCCCTTCGGTGGTAAACTACAGTCTCTACCCTTACTTGACGTCCACTGTGTCTGGGTATTGAGCCTTGGTGGTGGTGTAGGCACAGAATACCTTGGTTTCTTGAAACTTCCAGCACTCTGTCCTTGAAACTGTGGGTATTCCTTCTTTCCCCTGGTCTGTCGCTTCTCAACTACAGACCTATCTATGCATCTTACAAACTCCATGAAAGTGGCAAACCTCTCTTGGTTCTCCAAAGTAGACACTGGAGTGGTTAATTCAACGTTCAACCCCTTCTCAAACCGCCGAATTCTCTCCTCATCATTAGATGCCATGTGCGGATAGAACCGCAACAACTCCATGAACCTAGCCTCATACTCGCTAATGTTCATTGGTCCTTATTTGATCCTCTCAAACTGAGAGATCTTCTCATCTAGATACGTCTTGGGAAAGTATCTAGCGACAAATTCATGCCTGAATTCATCCCATCCAATCACAACTCTAGATCTTTTGACTTCCTCGATGGTTCACCAGTGACCAACACTCCCTTTTAAGAGATATACAACATGCCCGACCCTCTCATCATCAGGAATCATGAGGATTCTGAAGGCTTTCTCCAATTCAGTCAACCATAGATCAACATCTGCTGGATCGACTGTACCATCATACTCTAAGGCTCCTACCCTCTTAAGGCTTTCAAAGGTCTTACTGGCACCTTGTCTTTCATCATGAGATGGTGCCCTAGGTGCAGGTAATGGCATTCTATCCGTCATATGGGTCATAGCTGCCATAAACTGCCCGAACATAGCCTGGAAGGCTGGTTCCCCATATCAGCTGGGTTGAATTGGGGCTGTTCAGGTACAAGTTCCTCCCTATCCTGGTCTCTTGCACCTCCTCCTGGTGCAGCAACACTGCTCTCAATAGCATGTTCATTGTGTGATCCATACATCTTTAGTTCATCTTCTCCTCCTGATGAGCAGAAGACACTATCAGATAATTGGAAGAAACTAGAACAGACTCAACAACCTTAATCTTATGTCTCTGTAGACTCAGTGAACCTAGGGCTCTGATACCACCTAATTTGTGGCATACAACTAATAAAAACTAGATTAACTAATGCGGAAGCATTTTATTAGTAGAGGAATTACTGAAAATCACTAAAAATTAAAACCATTTATCAAGAGATCTATTCACAGGAAAACTCTTTCATTCAGAACCAAAGTAAAACATTACATCCTGGTTCATATATACATAACATGCATCATTGCATCTCGAGGCATACATGTACTCACTACTCTGTCTCAACTGTACACAGGTAGTATAAAAAACGTCGAGGCTAAAAGCCCAAAAAATCTCAGATCGAAGTATCAAAACACTAACTCCTAGGACTCGAGAGTACAAAGACAACTCATAGGACTAACTATACAAAACCAGACAGCCAAAGTCTCCACCTGATGGATCACTGCTGTCCCTGTGGCTGCTGCTTCTACTCTTCTCCTGTAGAAGAGTTTCTGCCTTATCGTCTGCGTCTACCTAAAAACGTTGAATCCCATGGGGGTGAGACAATTATAAAAATTTCCCCAGCGGGAGATATAACTCTTCACCAAAACATTATCATTGCAGTTTAATAGAAATAAAACTGAGCAGTGAGATAATATAAATCAGAAGCAGATGAATCAACATCTATGCAGATTAGAGCAACATTATTATGCAAGTATTTTGGTTATTAACTGATAAAGTAGCATGTCTCATATTCAATATGAAATAAAGGAACATAAGTAACATTTATGTGTCAAGGACATGCTAAGCAGTATAACATCAACCAGTGGTTCTCGCATTTCAATCTTATGCAAATATGCTACACGAATGATTATATTTTACAAATAGATTTAAGCTCTGAGGAGATGAGGTATACCGCTCATACTCCAACTGACCATTCCTAGAATCACAATTGGTACCATAATTAGGTCAATGGAAGAGCCGGATTCCCATGACCTCCCACATACTGGTCAGTTCGGGACCACAAGCAGGACTATGTCGACTGCTCAAAATAGCTTTCCAGGGTATACTGGAACTTTGCTATAGAGTTACAACGACAACTGCACTCTCATCGGCAATCGAGACCTTTAATGCTTATCTCCATTGACCTGACATAAAATATTATTGGGAGATTAATGATACATCTATCCCAACCATCGGAAGATTTATGTTACATCTATCCCGAAACATGAAGGATTGAGAGGTTTAATGTTTACCCTCCCTCAATCTCTTCACAAGGACGTAAGGATATTTTCACCCATTTACCCCCACATATTCAGAATATGTGAACTCGAGGAATTCTTATAGGAAAACCTGTTTCACCATCACCAACTTCTGACGATGATGGATCTATAGTCAGAGCACTACATGAATAGATTCTACTTGATTACTTAGGTACATTTTCATATTCATTTAGCATCAGGAAAGTTCTCAAACAAAACTTATTATGATAGTGCTATAAAGAAACATGTACTATTTTCATCAAATACTCAACTGTCTTTAAAAGATATTGGGAACTCATTCCCTTATTTCAAAACTAGAAATTCCCTTCCCTTCACAATTTAATCACCATAATCATATGGCCCTAGGTAATTAAACCCTTGACTCATCATTAAGCATTGTTACCACTTTTCCAGGTAACCATCACCTTCAGGTCAATTGACCAAGGCAAACATGATACTTTCTATTACAAGCATCACACATGGTACTTGGGGCCCATTAACTCTCTTATTACCTCTTACCAGACAACAAGGTATATTATGGCACTCAAGGCACAATCACAATAGTGAATTAAACATCATAGCTCATACCTGGCCATGATCATCATTTCAACATACCTGCATGGTTAACATAGATGATAACAGTGATATCAATTTCTTATCAGAACCCTGTACAACAAATATGAATTCACTATTCATGGGTAACACCAATATTCCCTTACCAGGGTTAGGGTTTTTCATTTCATGTCATATGAGGATAATCATCCCATTATCACATCAAAGATATGGTTTATCACCATATTGCCCAAGATTGGGGTTTGTTAAGTATTACATAGAATCACCCTAGATTTGAGCTTCACATCACATTAAACATCAGGGTTTCTCATGAAACCATCCTTAGTTAGGGTTTCACATCAATTTCACCCTATGATAGGAACTATATTCAATAATCCACAACTAGGGTTTACTATTCATCCCAATTAGGGTTTTGCATTACATTACCCTAAATTAGACTCACATATATCATCACCCTAGATTAGGGTTACATCGATACCCTGGATCAGGTTTCAACTATAATTGCCCTGAATTAGGGTTAAGGTTCAACATTCTTGTCAATTAGGGTTTATGTTCATGATTAGGGTTTCATGATCTCTTTACTTAAGGATCATACCCTTAATCACCACATGAATCATACTAATGTAAGAATTCCATATTATCACCCCCTCAACTTAATTAGGTTACATCAACCCCTTTAGTCAAGTACATACAACTATGATTGACATAGTGTATCAAGTCATTGTTTTTATAAGCAATTAGGGTCCATCCCTTAATTGGCACTAATTACTTAGGTACTGTTAGGGTTTCAACCTTTGTACATTCATTAATGACTAATAATAACACTCATTGGATCATTGAAACAATCATTACCTTCAATATCCAAGTGATTGAACCACGTTGAACTCCATTCGGTTTTGAAGGTTTCACCACCAAACGGTTTTGAAACCGTTTGCCACCAAATGATTTTGAAACCGTTTGACCCCAAATGGTTTTGAAACCGTTTGCTCCCAAATGGTTTCAAGACCGTTTGGTCTCAAACGGTCTCAAGACCATTTGGGCCAAATCAGTCCCAAAACCGCAAGGGCTCACTAGGTCATTCATCAATCCAATCGATTTCCAATTTCACCATTGAATTGACTATAGGTTATTCAATTAAAGGATTCATCAATCAAAACCATTAGATCATCATCCATGGGTCAAGGATCAACCACTAACCCACCAAATGGTTTTGAAACTGCTTGGTCCCAAATGGTCTCAAGAACGTTTGACCCAAGTTGTCTTGAAATCGTTAGGACCAATCAAGGATTCTTCACTCAACTTGATTAGGGTTTCCAATTGAAGGATGGTACACACATTGAATCAACCAATTGAGTCCATTATATCATCATCCAACATGTAAATAAGTTCAGACCTCAAATGGTCAACTAAACCAAATGGTCAACCCCTTCATTCGGTTTGGAGTCTAATTCACCAAACAGTTTGCAAACCATTTGGTCTCAAACGGTTTGGGGAAACTGTTTCGACCAAAGGTCCAAGACCATTTGCTCCTGTTCTTGGTTGAGGTGTGTGCTTGTGAACATGTTATTATCTTCAACCTTTAGACTCAGGAAAGCTACTGCCATTTCCATGGCAACTCCATCAATCAAGCAAAGCTATTGCAATAATAGCAATTAAATCAATTGTATGGAGAAATCGAATTCAATGACAAAGATTAAGGGTTCAAGTTATATAACCCGCCTTTAAACCTGATCCCAAGCTCCAAGATTCACGGCTCCAATGGTTATTGAAGCTCTAGCAACCTCCCAAGGTCGTTTCTCAAGCTTTTGGAGTGAAAGGATCGACAAGGGTTGAAGATGGAGTGAAGAAATGAAGGAATCATACATTGTTTTATGATTTTCACCATGAAATCAAGAAGAACATAGGTCAAAGACTTACAAACAGGTTGGAGGCGTCCTTCCTGCTGTTCTTAGATCTCTTGGTCGATTTTTCAAGCAAGGAGAAGAAAGGAATCTGAAAAAGATCCTTAGGTGGGTTGGAAAAGGCTCTTTTATAAGAAAAATCGATGAGAGAGAAATTATTTTATAAAAATCATTTAATTCCAAAATTGTTGCCACCTCTTCCTCCTTGGTTTCTTACATGCAAAGACAACTCAATCCCACTGAGCACCATTCCATTATCCATGGATTAAGGGAAAAGAAATTAAGCACCTTAATCCCTTATAATATTAATATATATTTTTGAGTGGGAATTCTTTTCCTTATAATAAGGTGAGTGGAATTTCAACTCCTTAGGATATTTTGTGGTCCTTGTAAAGCTCAAGGACGTCCACACACATCTAAATTCCACTATTTTAATTTTGGTTGAAGGCCCTTCAATTATTTTATTTATTTTTGCATTTCCATTATGCTTATATCTTGATTATTTTAATATCAAGATTCTCTCTCCTTCAACTTAAATCAAATGAGGCGCCCCTCTCATTTTATTTGCTCCACGTGATGCCAAGAAACATTAAGGACCTTATTGAAGTGGTAATTTACATATTGCACCCTAGGTTTTGGGTAAATTGCTCATTACACCAAAACTAGGTTTTCATGCACAAACATTGCTTTATCATCTCTTTCTTGGAATTCAGGCTATCACAAGCCATACCTATGCACCATCTTCACTTTCATGATGCTTTAACACATGAGGAACATATTATCATGCACAATTTTCAAATAGACCCTTCAACTTGGGTAATTTGCAGTTTAGTCCAAAACAAGCAAAATATTGATTTCAACAATATTAAAAAAGGACTAAAATTGTAATATAAGTTCCTCTTGAGCCTTAATTACTTTTCAAAAGATAAGAGCATGCATATAATAACTTTTATTAAGCAAAATGCCTAGGGTTAATTCATAACCCAGGTCAGGGATGTTACATACTCAATCTACATACATTCCAGGTTCGGTCCTGAAAGTCCATTTCCTTAGGACGTCCTAAACAGTATTTTGGTCGCACGATTAGAATTTAAGCTTCCGAGTCCTTTGCTCGCCAGCATAGTCGTCCGATTCCTATGGGGGTAACTTAGTCTTTGGCCACCCAAGCAACTTCTCACATCGCAGCGTCCTTTCAGCTTCCAAGGATGCCCCACTGGACTTGATTGTCGATGCTGGACTGGACAACAAAATGATAAACTACCTCCATTTTTCAAAAGGGTTGGATTGCAATTTGCTTTGTCCTAGCATTTGGTGCGCTCCCGCTTAGAGGCTTACAACACCGGCCAACTAGGGTGGCCGAGTGCAATCCACGAGGTCGGGAGGCACGGGATGATGGATGGGATCCTTTCTTTCGAAATTTATATGGTCCCAAATCAAGTCTATCACTAAAACTAAAACAATGCGCCCGCAAGCGTACGGGGTATTGTTGGTGTATAGATCAAAGGCAAGATGCGGGGTCGAACCGTGGAGATAGAGGGGGCGCTAGAGTTAGAAAGCGTGAGCTATGTTCCTTATGCAGAGCTTAGGGTTTTAAGGGTTTGAAGGTTTGTTTGATTGATTAAGCTAAACGAGCACGTAGGAAAAGCAATGTGAAACTAAGTTATCAAAAGACTAAATTAGCAATCTAAGTTAACAAGCTATCTAAACAAGAGCAAGAACAAACTATACTAGACTAAGCAAGCAACTAGAAATTTAGAGCCTAAGTTAACCACTAAGCAAGATGAAAGATCTAAATTAACACTAGCTAACAAAATGAGGCAATTGACTAAGTTAGACTAAAGCAATCGAACTAAGCTAGCATTAACAAGAAAACGAAGTGATTAGGGTTTTAAGCCAGGTGATTAAGGTGGGTGGGCCGTTTGGGAAATGTCACTTTGATTTTAGTTGGGGGAGTTCATTAAACATGCATGGTGCTTAATTCATATCTAGATTACCAAACCAAACAACAAGGGCAATGCCATTAGAACATACCCTATACTACTAGTAGAAGACTAGGGTTAGGTGTAGTTCTAGTGAGATTGGCCAAATCTAGGTTTCTAGGGTAAGTGATAGTGGACAATTGAGGGTTGAGGGTAGAGATGGGAGTGGAGATGAGGGATTTAACCTCATGCCACTAGCCATTCTAGCCTTTAGAAGGCCCTAAGCAATTGCACCACTCTCACTTACACTAGCCACTTAAATCTCACACTCATTTTTAGGGGGAGGGATGTGCATGTAGGAACAAAGGGGGCTAGCTAGGGATCCACGAATTGGACCTAGGAGCCATTCCTAAGATTGCCACATACACTCCAATTCCTCCTAGAAATGAAGTGTCATCAAAAACCTTGAGACAAGCAATTCATACAAGAAGCACAAACCACATGCAATAAGATTGGAAAAGAGATGGAAGCAAGAAGTAATCATCATAAATATGAATTGAGTTCATTACAAGAATTTATCCCCCAACATGGTATCAAAGTAACATTTTAATCCCAAACAGCCCACCACAAGGGGGCTTAGCTATACATGATCATGAAAACAGGAAAAGAAAGGGATAGAAGAAGGGAACATGCCATGAAGCTCGATGTAGTGGCCTCCTTCTTCACCTCCAAGCAGCTGCAGATGACCTCCCTCCTCCAAAGGTGCAGGGGTGCATGAAAATGGTGAAATGGATGGATAGAAACCTAGAGAAACTACGTTTCTATGGTGGAAATGAGTGGAAAATGGATGGAAATGGGGTAGATTGCAAGGAAATGGGTGGATTGGAGCAAAGGATGCAATGGCAGCAGCTAGGGTCGGCTAGGAGTGCTTAACCTCGAGGCCTAGAAGAAACTAGTGCTTATATAGGAGCTAGGGTGAAGTGGGGGTAGAATAGGAAAATTAGTGAAAGTTGTATAGGTTTTGGGGTGGTGGCACGGCCGTGCTGGCCAGCACGGCCGTGTTGGGTAGGAGTGAGCACGGTCGTGGTGGAGGGGAACGGCCGTGTTGGGTAAGTGTTAATTTAACAGGTTGGTGGGTGAAAACGAAGGCTGGTGGCATGGCCGTGCTGGGTAGCACGGCCGTGTTGGGTACTAGGTAGAACGGCCATGCTGGGTAGCACGGCCGTGGTGGCGGAGTTGGGAGGAGGTCGTTCTGGGCAGCACGCCCATTCCATCTTCATCCAGCACGACCGTTTTGGTCAGTACGGCTGTGGTGTGGTCTTCGTAGCACGGCCGTGCTGGTCAACACGGTCGTGGTGACTGACTTGCTTGAACTTCCAAAATTTGTCGATCAACCTGTAATTCTGCTCAATTGCCAACACGGCCGTTCCATGGCACCACGGCCGTGCTGGGGTCTTCTAGTGCTAGCATGGCTTCAAACTTCATAATTCTTGGATGTTTTTGCTTGGAGACAATCCTTGGCCACTAAGGTAGGTTGGGGGAGCTTTGGGGCCTCCTTTGGGTCCCTCCATCACACTCGTCCATCCATTGTGGTCCAAGTACCTGAAAAACAGCGCAAAGAACATCCATAAGCGTATTTGCAATGATAATCAAATTGGGGGAAAATACTTGTAATCTAACATGTTTAGATGCAACTTATATACAAAATGGCACATGATGGAGCCCTAAAATAGGGCTGCATCACCACCCCAAACTTAAAACATACTTGTCCTCAAGTATGCTCCAACTTAATCTCTCTTTTCCGTTCTTTTCAACAAAAACAAATGACAAATGCAAAGCACCAGAAGATTATTGAATATATATGGTCTTTGAAATGACTAAGTGCATGCGTCTCACATCTCTCCTCTCCTTCTTTCACAACCCAATCATGAACTGAGCACTGAGCATACAAACTTCAAATATAAAGCATAGAAACACAAGTTGTCCATATGTCCTTTATGTCATTCCGGGTAAACCATTTCATGTTGGTGTTAATCACAGGTGACTAGGAGTGTTGTTTCGCTTTCATGCATTCAGTCTTACGCTTCAAACCACACTAGATGATCCACTTGGCTATAGAAAGGGTAAAGTGAGCTAGATTTGATGTTTTCTAGCTCAATGGGTATAAAAGAAGAAGAAAGGGTTGCGGTAAGATTTGGAGTGCTTTTACACACTCTTCTTTTCTTTATTTGAATGCTCTTAAACATGAGCATCCTTTTATTTTATTTTTGCTTTTCTTTTTCTTTTTCTTTGCCCTTGGTATAGATAGGGCATATGGTGGATGGAGTGAAGCAGGGAGGTAAAGATGTGGCCACCCCAAACTTTTGGAGGTGGCCACGGCTAATATGTGCACTTTGGCATCTTTTTATGAGGCGGAGGGGTATGAATATGGTGGAAGAAAAGTCATATCAAAGAGGGGTCATCAATGTAGTTTTCAACATACGATTCCCTGCATGAAAGTTAATTCAACACTTCACCAAGTAATATTACATCACATGATAGAATTAACACAATATTCATATTTCTACCAAGCGATTCCATTGGCTTTAAGCGTTTGTCGCTTGCTCAATTCATGATTCAACCAACACATTCACAGACTTAAGAGATGTGGTTCACATGTAAAAAGTCACAAACAAGACCATATATCAATAAGATCTAAGAATGTAGCATGAATTTGTCACAAGAGTAAACCTTTTCATTTCAAACATTGGAGATTAAGTCAAAACATCCTATCAGAGCAAGAATATTCAAATCTGGGCAAAATTGGCCAAAATGGTGCCAATTTGCACTAAATCGCATCTAAACCTACTTTAGGGAATTTAAAGACATAAAATAGAAAATCCTACTTAACAAGCAAAAGAAATTATCAAAAACTACGTGAGAATGCAATGCATAGTATGAAGAAGCAAAAATTTTGAAAAATTACTCAAAAATGCAGAAGTTAACTACATGAATGCGTGAATGCAAGCAGGCACACAAACTCAAGGTAATCGAGTATGGTAAGTCAGTCAAACTGTTTGATCATCTTGCAAAAATTCAGCACAAGGTACATAGAGAAAAATGCGGCAAAAGAAGGCTTACCGCCCTACCACCCCAAACTTTTAACTCATGATGTCCTCATCATGAAATAGAAGTTTAGACTAGTAGGGTAAAAATGCGTGGGGTTGCGAAAGGCAACCGGCAAGAGCTGGAGTGGTCAAAGTAACTTTTAGGTGAGCAGGACAGGGCCACCATGGCCGTGCTGAGCAGCACGGCCATTCTGGCTTTCTTCCTGTAGCTCCTCCATTGAGTTGCAATCTTTTCTTCCACTTTGACCTCCGTCTCGGCTAAACTCTTCAGCTTCGTCTTTTCTTTCTTGTGCCTGTGCTAAAATGATTCACAAACAGAAAAACTATCAAGTATAGTGTGTGTGTGTGTGTTTCTTGGAAACCAAAAGAAAGTATGGTAAAAACAAGGTTCGAGAATCTCAAACCACGTGGGTTGCCTCCCACAAGCGCTAAATTTATAGCCTTCAGCCGGGCTTGTTGCTCTTTTTCATCATGTATTGATACCCACAGTGCCCTCCTTCTCTTCTACGATGATCCTGTCGAGCGCTCTTACGACATGTGCTTCGTCCCAAGGAGTGTACATGGAATAGAAGTATGGGCTCGATCTCCACAGCTCCAGAGGGTCACGATAGCACAAACTCTCGCCGAAGTCTTCATTGGCCAGCTCATCTCTCTCTTCTTTGGTGAACATGAAGAAGTCGAACTTTTTCCTCTTGTAAGTAACCGTCAGCGTGCCCTTGCGGATGTTGATTTCAGCTCCCGCAATTGATAGGAAAGGTCTACCCAAGATGAGGTACTCTTCTCCATCAATAGGTGCGGTGTCCACTATCAAGAAATCGGTCACATAGGCAATGTTCACTCTTTCATCCATCGACACTATTGTCTTCTGCATGATTCCCAAGGGCTTCCTTTTGATTCCGTCACCCAAGATAATGGCTCACTCCACTGGTTTCATTTTATTTAGGCCAAGCCGTAGGTACATGCTCCATGGCATGAGAGTTGTTCCTGCACCTAAGTCAATGAGAGCGTGCTGGACGGGTTGTGTGCCAATGAAGCAAGAAATCAGAGGTACTCCCGGATCACCTCTCTTTTCTGGGAAGCCATTGTCATAGATGAAGTTCACAGATTTTGAGGCAACAATCTCTTCGGTCGGCAGTAGCACTAACTTTATCTTTCCCATGCATATGTCCTTCATCAACGAGAAGAGTGATGTAATGCCTATTGTTCCCCGCTTCAAGTTTCCTAGGAGATTCATGACATTTCTGCCCCTTTTTTGGAGAGTCGAACCTTCATGGGGTTGCTTCCCGTCTTCATCAACTATCTCCACTGTACTGGCTGGAACTTGCGGAGGGGTGATGGCGATGCTAGTATCATGTAAAGATCTTGGTTTCCATAAGGACATGGCTTCAAAAGCTGCTATGTCTATGATAATTTCTGCATCCCTGAGTGAGGGTGGAGCCAATGAGAGTGCCTCTACATTCGCGTCTGGTGCAATAGCAATCTGGGTGTACCTATCATTCTCTGGTGGTGCTTGGGCGGCAATTCCTTCGGAGTCTTCTTTATCTTTGCTAGATCCCTCACGTATCGGGACTTTGCTTCCAACCTCAGTCACTTTCTTTCCCCTTTTTCCACAGCCTTGAGCAGTTTCTTCACCCCATATGATAGTGATCATACTTGCTCATGTGCAGATGGAGGAGCTTGTGAGGACGGGGGTGGTGGTGGTCTTTGCTGGGGAGGATTAGGATTTTGGAGTATGCAAGTTGGTTGTGGTGGAGGTGGAGGTTGGTAAGTATGTGGAGGTGGTGGGTATTGGTAGTTTAGCGGGGGTTGGTGGGATGGCGGAGCATATGGGTGCGGTGGCCCTTGATATTGTGGAAGTGAGGTTGCTTGGCCACGTGGTGGGATGTATGCGGCTTGGTTGGCAGTCACACAACTTCCATTGCTGTTAGGATTCGTCATAGGTTGAGATGGCAGTCTCCCCTCTTCACGACGAGCAAGTGAGATAGAAATTTGGTCGAGCCTTTGCTCAAGACGGCTGATGTTCTGTCCTTGAGAAGACACCTCTCTCTTTACCTCATCTAGATTCCTCAGTCTCCCGAGTACTTCCTCTTCGAACTTTGAGTTGTAGCGTGGCTTTTGCTGCCCCTGTCCTTGTCCATCCTCATTTGGTTGTTTCCACGAGAAATTTGGATGGTTCCTCCACTCGGGAGTGTAGGATTGGGACATTGGCCCCTGGTTGTTGCGGCCACCAAAGGAATATAGAGCATTGACCTCCTCGTCTATGGTATCAACTGCCCTTATGGGATGGTTAGAAGGGCCACCACCTTGATTCTTCATCCACTTCATCATCTCGGTCATCATTGCCATCATGTCGGGGTCGGTGGCATTGCGTGCAGGAGCCACGGAGGAAGGTGGAGGAGTGTAGTTCCGGCCGCAATGCCCCCCTTTAGTGGAAGCTCGGTGGCGAAAATTCTCGGCAAGATGCTCAAACAACGGCTATGAGTCCTCGGGCGGCTTGGCCATGAACGTGCCCCCGCATGAAGAATCTACATTGTTTTGACTCTGATCCTCAAGCCCAGTGTAAAAGGCCTGAACTAGCTGCCAAAGCGGGACCTCATGGTGAGGGCAGTCACGAAGCAACTTCTGGAATCTCTCCCATGCCTCATGGAAAGGTTCGTTCTCTTTTTGGGCGAAGGATGTGATGCACCTTCTCATGTAGGATAACTTGGCTATCGGAAAGAACTTCTTCAAAAACTCATTCTTTACTTCATTCCATGTGACGAGCTCTGGCCTCGAGACATACCACTCCTTGGCTTTCTCCTTGAGGGAGAAAGGAAAGAGCGTCCTCCTAATCGAGTCGTCTGTGGCGACAGGCGTACGGAATGTGGAGCACGTTTCCAAGAATGCGTCTATATGGTGATACAGATTTTCGTTCTCCATTCCGTAGTACGTGGGAAGAAGCCCCAAGAGTGCCGGTGGGATGGAAAACTGCTGCCCGGGCATTTGATCAACTAGCATGGCGATGGGGGAATTGTAGTTCCCCGGCGTGAAATATTCATGAAGCGGGCGATGCGGCGGAGGTGGAACTTCCGGTGGTGGGTCGTTATCGGCCATCCCGGCCCCTCGGTGTAGATTGTGGCGCGCTTGACGTCTTCTTCTCCCAATCTCGGGGTCGTAAATCACCAAGTCGGGGCAAGTCGAACGCGTGCTGCGCATGCACAGCTGTCACCTGCGCAAATCACAAACAAACAACAAAGAGCCAAGTTAGTGAACCAATATGCAAGAGTAACACAAAAAAAATAAAGAATAGAAATGGTGAGGGCAAAAGGAAAGGCTAAGCTACACTATCTAACTAGGCCGAGTGCCTCTATCCCTGGCAACGGTGCCAGAAAGCTTGGTGCGCTCCCGCTTAGCGGCTTACAACACCGACCAACTAGGGTGGCCGAGTGCAATCCACGAGGTCAGGAGGCACGGGATGATGGATGAGATCCTTGCTTTCGAAATTTATATGGTCCCAAATCAAGTCTATCACTAAAACTAAAACAATGCGCCCGCAAGCGTACGGGGTATTGTTGGAGTATAGATCAAAGGCAAGATGCGATGTCGAACCGCGGAGATAGAGGGGGCGCTAGAGTTAGAAAGCGTGAGCTATGTTCCTTATGCGGAGCTTAGGGTTTTTAGGGTTTGAAGGTTTGTTTGATTGATTAAGCTAAACGAGCACGTAGGAAAAGCAATGTGAAACTAAGTTATCAAAAGACTAAATTAGCAATCTAAGTTAACAAGCTATCTAAACAAGAGCAAGAACAGACTATACTAGACTAAGCAAGCAACTAGCAATTTAGAGCCTAAGTTAACCACTAAGCAAGATGAAAGATCTAAATTAACACTAGCTAACAAAACAAGGCAATTGACTAAGTTAGACTAAAGCAATCGAACTAAGCTAGCATTAACAAGCAAACGAAGCGATTAGGGTTTTAAGCAAGGTGATTAAGGTGGGTGGGCCGTTTGGGAAATGTCACTTTGATTTTAGTTGTGGGAGTTCATTAAACATGCATGGTGCTCAATTCATATCTAGATTACCAACCCAAACAACAAGGGCAATGCCATTAGAACATACCCTATACTACTAGTAGAAGACTAGGGTTAGGTGTAGTTCTAGTGAGATTGGCCAAATCTAGGTTTCTAGGGTAAGTGATAGTGGACAATTGAGGGTTGAGGGTAGAGATGGGAGTGGAGATGAGGGATTTAACCTCATGCCACTAGCCATTCTAGCCTTTAGAAGGCCCTAAGCAAATGCACCACTCTCACTTACACTACCCACTTAAATCTCACACTCATTTGTAGGGGGAGGGATGTGTATGTAGGAACAAAGGGGGCTAGCTAGGGATCCACTAATTGGACCTAGGAGCCATTCCTAAGATTGCCACATACACTCCAATTCCTCCTAGAAATGAAGTGTCATCAAAAACCTCGAGACAAGCAATTCATACAAGAAGCACAAACCACATGCAATAAGATTGGAAAAGAGATGGAAGCAAGAAGTAATCATCATAAATATGAATTGAGTTCATTACAAGAATTTATCCCCCAACATGGTATCAAAGTAACATTTTACTCCCAAACAGCCCACCACAAGGGGGCTTAGCTATACATGATCATGAAAACAGGAAAAGAAAGGGATAGAAGAAGGGAAAATGCCATGGAGCTCGATGTAGTGGCCTCCTTCTTCACCTCTAAGCAGCTGCAGACGACCTCCCTCCTCCAAAGGTGCACGGGTGCATGAAAATGGCGAAATGGATGGATAGAAACCTAGAGAAACTAGGTTTCTATGGTGGAAATGAGTGGAAAATGGATGGAAATGGGGTAGATTGCAAGGAAATGGGTGGATTGGAGCAAAGGATGCAATGGCAGCAGCTAGGGTCGGCTAGGAGTGCTTAACCTCGAGCCCTAGAAGCAACTAGTGCTTATATAGGAGCTAGGGTTAAGTGGGGGTAGAATAGGAAAATCAGTGAAAGTTGTATAGGTTTTGGAGTGGTGGCACGGCCGTGCTGGCCAGCACGGCCGTGTTGGGTAGGAGTGAGCACGGTCGTGGTGGAGGGGAACGGCCGTGTTGGGTAAGTGTTAATTTAACAGGTTGGTGGGTGAAAACGAAGGCTGGTGGCACGGCCGTGCTGGGCAGCACGACCGTGTTGGGTACTAGGTAGAACGACCGTGCTGGGTAGCTCGGCCGTGGTGGCGGAGTTGGGAGGAGGTCGTTCTGGGCAGCACGCCCATTCCATCTTCATCCAGCACGGCCGTTTTGGTCAGTACGGCCGTGGTGTGGTCTTCGTAGCACGGCCGTGCTGGTCAACACAGCCGTGGTGACTGACTTGCTTGAACTTCCAAAATTTGTCAATCAACCTGTAATTCTGCTCAATTGCCAGCACGGCCGTTCCATGGCACCACGCCCGTGCTGGGTCTTCTAGTGCTAGCATGGCTTCAAACTTCATAATTCTTGGATGTTTTTGCTTGGAGACGATCCTTGGCCACTAAGGTAGGTTGGGGGAGCTTTGGGGCCTCCTTTGGGTCCCTCCATCACACTCGTCCATCCATTGTGGTCCAAGTACCTGAAAAATAGCGCAAAGAACATCCATAAGCATATTTGCAATGATAATCAAATTGGGGGAAAATACTTGTAATCTAACATGTTTAGATGCAACTTATATACAAAATGGCACATGATGGAGCCCTAAAATAGGGTTGCATCAGCATTCTCTCACTCGAGCAATAGAAGCAATGAAGACCTGACAAGAACCAGCAGCCAAAATAACAACAACAACCACCCTAAGGATGGTCGGAGAAAAAAATCCACCCTATTATATTCATTTCAAATGACAATGGGGAGCCTAGTGAGAGGCAAAGGATTTCTTTATGCCCATTGTCGAGTTCAAAGGAAAGTTTTCAGGTTCTGGCTCCACTCGCAATGCCAAGAATCGGCTTGAGACGACGACAACTGAGGTCAGCGGCAAGCTGGAGTGTAAGTACTCCGTCGTGGTCTCCAACGATGAGGAGGGAGAACGACTTGAAATGGAGGGTAGTGGAAGGCGCTCTAGATGAAAACTGTCATTTATTATCTCCACCGATGAGGAGGATATTAGCAAGATGCACAGTGGTCCAAAGTTGAAGCCTCGTGAGAGCTATACTGAACCCTGTCGTCATAAGTCCCAGGGTTCGGTCTTGGAGCGACATTCCACATGTTGTTCCTCTAAAAAGCCATGCACACTGAGTTACCTATTATCCAACGGAAACACATTGAAATGTTGAACTAGATATGGCATAGAAAGATTCTAAAGTTTAAGTCGTGCATCTTTGGTATTAACTTACATTTCTTCTTACAAATCACTAAGTATACTTATTTATAACATTTTTTCATTGATTACATATGCTAAAAGGAGTAGGATGATATAATAACCTTGATGGCGGAAGATATTCAATCTTGCATGGAAGGGTGCTACACCACTGATGACATCATCGACGCACACGTTCATTTTATGAATAGAAAAAATATAGACTAGATAAAAGGAAGTGTTACAAGATTTTATCTTCTGATGCTTCTATGTGTATGTAAATTTTGAGAACTCATTGTTCCCTTTCTCCATTTGTTGTTCCTTCTTACCCCTTCTTAGTTTCTTTTTTCAAAGTACGTGTTCCCTTTCTCTGTTTTCTTATTCCTTCTCGCCCATTCTTAGTTCTTTTTTTCCCAATCTTTGCTCCTTTTCTCAACGTCTGCATTCCCTTGATATCGCTCTTTGTTCCTGTTCTCAAGTTTGTTATTCTGTCTCTCCACCTCGTTGTTCCTATTCTCCATCTTCATTATCTCACTCCATTTTCATTTGTACCCCTCTCTCCTCTCCTTCTTTTACTCCCACTACATGTTCTAATGCTTCTATGTGTACGTCAATTTGTCTCCTCTTTGTTCCCTTTTTCATCCTACTTAGACCTTTTTTCCCTTTTATTGTTCCTTTTCAACCAATCATAGTTACGTTCTTCCAATCATTGTTCCTTTTCTCATTGTCTGCTTTCCTTTGATATAGCTCCTTGTTCCTGTTATCAGGTTCCATATTCTGTTTCTCCACCTTGTTGCTCTAGTTATCCTTCTTCATTACTCCCACTCCATGTTCCTTTGTACCCCTCCTTCTCCTTTGTTCTATTCTACCCCTCCTTCTCCTTTGTTCTATTCTACCCCTCATACTTCTTCCTTTACTCTCACTCCTTGTTCCTTTGTTCCCCTTCTTTCTTCCTATTCTCCTCACTCCTTCTCCAATTTTCATTCACTACTATATTCAAGTGTATAATTATTTTTTGTTTGTTGTGTATGTTTCCTTGTTTTGTAGAAAATTATTACTCTGAATCTTCATTCATCCAAGACAATTAATGAGGAGCGTGAATACAACAATATCCGTGACATATTCTTGTTATACGACTTGAATAATCAGCACAACTTAGATCATGAAATTTGTGATTATGTAGGTAATCTCTACATCTATATAACATCTTAGCACAATTTGGTGGCTATTCTCACTTTTACTCTAATTTTGGAATTTAAAATGCAGTACACGATACTTATCTACCACCACAACCATTACTTTGTTGTTTCCTTTGACTTCTCCATGGAGCAGTTTGTCATGCTGAATAGTGTGGACACGTTGGCCCCAGAAAAATGGACTCTTGATGGACCAATTTGTGAGGAGGTGGTGAAGTACTTTAAGATCTTTCTCACTATCATCAGAAGGGTTATAGATTGGAGCACATGGAAATGGGATATTCCAGTTGTTCCTGAACAGAGTGACTTATATAGCTGTGGGGTTTTTACCATGCTATTCATGAAACATTGGAACGACACAATTGAGTTTAAAAAATTCATTTAATGGAATGATCCAACATATATTTTCCAAATGCATATTAAGTGGCTACAAAGATAGTCTGTAGTCATAGAAATGTACTTTTCAATTTTGTACAAGACCATGCAATCAAAGCCCGAGATATGGCTACTAATGTTATATACTATTCCCCTTTTGTAATATAACTATGATAATTTTTTAGAATGGAAGTGTGTCTTTTGTGATCTGCATGTATGCCATTTTTTTGTAATAAAAGGAGAGAATGATGTTGAGGAGAACAGTGACAACGAGTAGGAGAATGAGAACAAGTAGGGTGAAAACTGGAACAATTATCCTTGTTAATGTTCTCGATCTACTTGTTTCCTATTCTCATCTTGTATTACTCCCCATGCAAGTAACTAAGTGCTTGAGTTGTGGAACAAGGACGATGATTATAGGAACAAGGATTGGTAATAAAGGATCAAATAGGGGGAATAAGCAGGTGGATGTTAAAATGTATTTCGTAATTATCGAGTAACATAATTTATTATACACTCGCACAGAAGCCACATAATTTGAATCCAACAAAAGTGTCATTGTTAATTCAAAAAGTACATTTCTATAATAAGAACAAGAATGGGTAGTAAGGGAACAACATGTCCTTGAACATGATCAAATAGGGGGAGTAACAGATGATGAGCATATACTCGTCGTCCTTATTGAACGGAGAAGAAAATGCATGAGGATAGGGAGGAGAAAAAGAATTGAGGAAAGGGAGGAGAACAATAACATGGAAACCGAGAATGGGTGCACATAAGAGGAAAACATGATTGACGATTATGATATAGGGAAAAAGGAATAGGCCATGAGAAAAGGAACAAAGATAAAGGAGAAGCGGATTATTTAGAGTAGAAAAGGATCAAGGAGGGGGAGCAATGGAAATCGAGATGAAAAAAATAATTAGTACTATGAAATCTAATTTTGATAACTTTAAATAAGTTTAATACTGTCAGAAAACATATTTGGTAGTTTATAGGTGTCTGTGGTGATTATGTACTCAGTCATTTTTTATATAAAACAAAAAAGAAGGTTTTGTACTATTTTTTTTAATTTCGGTTCCTCCGGTCCAATGGTTACTTACAAAATGGCTACTTATATTCATGAACCGACCAAACAATTGCTATAAGCTTAGTTGAAGCACTCAGTTATTCGCTTCCTTTCCAGTTGATCTTCTAATGTCATCTCTAAGAAAGAACTTGTCGTTTGATATTTTCTCACAATTTGCAAGCATGAACTTGTCGTACTGATATGGATAACCTCCTTCAAGCACAATTTACTACAGAATTCCCAAATTTGCGAAATAGTGGTTCTGATAGCAGTAAATAACTAGGTTTGATTCTTTCAAAAAATCTTCTAATTCTTTGTTCTTTTCCTTTGCATTTTAGATGGCAAGCCGATTCCAACACAGGACGAAGACATCCTTGGTTATGAAGGTGAACGAGAAAATGAAGATGCTGGCCACAATCGAACAAGTCAAGAAGCATCTAAAAATAGTAAGTTTTTCTACGCTCCTAGAGTTAAAGCTGAAGTCTCTCACTCTGCAAGTTCTCCACTTCGTGTGTACCAATTTTAATTCGGAGAATATGGACTAACCGACCCTCGGTGGTAAGCAATTGAAGTTGACGAAAAATGACGTCCAACGAGTTTACGACATCCCCTCAGGTTCCATCACAGTCGATATGGAATCTAGAGACAAGGTGTTCAATGGAAGAGTTCAGGAAATGGCTAGAAGGATGGGTCTATCACCTAACAGACAATACTGCGTTACTTCTGAAGATGTGGAAGGGATATTTGATTCATCCTAAAGATATAGTCTGATTGTATATTTTGTTAGTCTTCAGACGTGTTCTTGCGCCAATAATGGGACTCATTCATGTTTACTACCTCAAATATATGGAACAACATAGTCGAATGTGGAACTTGAACTAGGCAAGTTACATCCTAACATATTTGAAGAGGAATTTGCTAACTTTCAAAGAAAACAATTACTGTGAAAGGCCAGATGGAGATTTGTACCTTCTGATGGTACGTAAGGATTATTTGAACATACTTCAATACACTTTAATACTGTTTATATTACTTAATAAGACTCTTATGTTATTTCTTTTAGGTGCATTACATAGATCTGTCTTTTGGTGCGGGACGATCACGCCATCCACCTACATGCAAGATTTAGAGTTTTTTTTACCAGATTCTAAAGAAATCTTGAGTGGAAAGCAACCTACTATTCATCAACATAATGACATCGATGACCACCTGCTCATGGAAATAGAAGACGCACAAGACAGTGAAGGCATGAAAGATGTAAAAGATGTGGAAGATGGTGCTGGTTGTAAATTATTAGAGGAAAGGATTTAAGAGGTAATTAATACCCTACTCTAAATTTCTAAAGCCATAGTATATGTTACTTTCCTATATTTTTAAACAATAGTTGCATGCAGAAATAAAATACCAAAGCACTTCTCATCATTTATTGATTAAGAAGAACATTATTGAACGTAAACTACAAAGATATAAGAAAGCACTTCGACAAAAAGTGATGGGACCAATTGTTGATGATGAAATTCTACTTTCTGAAGCATTCTAGACCCTGAAAGCAAGTAGGAAGAAGAGGAAAATGTCCCAAAAAATATCCAAAGCACTTATACCCGCTCTGGAAACATTTGAAGAACACCAGTATAGTGATGTACCCTTCGAAGTAAGTATGAGAAATATTCTTAAAATTGTGAAGGAGGTTACGTTAAATGCTACAGATGAAGTTGGAGAAGAGAGCAAGAAGTCTCTTGTGATACGAAAAAGGGAGAAGAGAATGAGGGTGACTACGTCAACCAGAGTATAGAGGACAAAGATTGTTGAAAAGAAGAAAGGGTATTCAAAAGTGGTGGAGAAGAAGAAAAAGAACAAGGAGGAGAAGAGGGAGGACGAGGAGGAGGATATGACTACATATAAAGAAAAAGTATCCAGGAGGAGGAGAATATAAAGGAGGATGAGGAAGATAGTAGCAAGTCAGCTGGGGGGAGGAGAAGTACTTAAGCAAGGTCTATATAGAGGAGGAGAAGAGGGAGAAGGAGGAGGACACGACCATGGAGGGGGGAAAAGGATCCAAAAGGAGGAGAATGGGAAGGAGGACAAGGAAGACAATAGCAAGTCAACTGCGGGGGGGAGAAGGACAGTAGCTGTGGCGAAGCATTCAAAACATACATCATTTACTAAACGGAAGCAATTACTAACAGCGGATTACTGAAAATTACTAAAAATTAAAACCTTTTTCAAAGAGATCCATTCATAGGAAAACTCTTTCAATAAGAACCAATGTATTACATTTACATCCTCGTTCATAAGTACATATCTTGTACCATCTCTTCTCGAGGGTTGCAACATCAACTACCTTGTTAAAATCTAAACACAGACAACATAAGGACCTCGAGGCATTAAGCCAAAAATATCAAACTGATTTGTTAAAAGTACTAACTACTGACTCCGAGGACCTAAGAGTATAGAGATGACACATAGGACTTCTATCTACAAGACATGACAGATAGTACACTCAACCCGAGCTGTCACTGCTGCTGTTGATGTTCCTCCTCTGTAAGATATTCCCAGCCTCCTCCGTGCTCGTTCACCTAAAAATGTTGGATCCCATGGGGGTGAGACAATTGAAAATTTCCCCAGCGAGAGATATAACTCTCCACCAGAAACATTATTATTGTAGTTTAATGATATAAAATAGGGTAGAGGATAAGTAGTTTAAAGCATTCTCATCTTATAAGGCATTGCAACTATTTATGATAGAACAATAGATCATCTATTCTCTTAATAAGAATAGGAAGAACATGTATATCATTTATCTATCAAATTATACCATCATGTCAAACTTCTCTTGTGACACTCATTATCTTGATATGTCACCCATGAGACATTCTTGTTTCAATCTGTTGGCCTTAGCCAATCTGCTAAACAGATAAGAGATTACCTCTACCATGTACTCATATATCATTAATACAGGCATTGGGTTATTACCAATCTTGTGTCATCATTATAGACATTGGGTTATTACCAATCCTATGTCATCATTACATGCATTGAGCCTCTGCCAGGTATTGGACTCTTCCAAACCTGATTACACCACCAGGCATTGGACACTACCAATCCTGATTTTACAGCCAGACATTGGGCTCTAGCCAACCCTGATTACAGACATTACACCTCTGCTAGGTATTGGACCCTTCCAAACCTGATTACACCGCCAGACATTGGACTTTAACCAACCCTGATTACACCACCAGGCATTGGACTTTAACCAACCCTGATTACACCGCCAGGCCTTGGACTTTAACCAACCCTGATTACAGGCATTGCACCTCTGCCATGTATTGGACTCTTCCAAACCTGATTACACCGCCATGCATTGGACTTTAACCAACCCTGATTACACCGCCATGCATTAGACTTTAACCAACCCTGATTACACCGCCAGGCCTTGGACTTTAACCAACCCTGATTACAGGCATTGCACCTCTGCCAGATATTGGACTCTTCCAAACCTGATTACACCGCCAAGCATTGGACTTTAACCAACCCTGATTACATCTCATGTCTGTTTACACAAAACTGGGCACCTTATTCTTTTACTAGCATTAAACTTTGGTCATGCCAATCATGCTCAACACATTCTTTATGTATTACAGGTATTCCTCTTTTCTCCACACATGTATGATCCAGGTTTCTCATAGTTAGAAGTATTATCTGAAATGAGTTGAACAACATTTTTTGATCCTACAAATTCAATAACTTCTTTGAATAATTCAAATAACATCTCTGCTGTTTTAGAATGTTCACTAGCACCCACAGATTTCAAAAACACTAAACCTTGAGGACAATATATAAGAAAATTTATCAAAGTTCTACTCCTCCCATCCGTCCAACCATCTGCCATAATTGTACAACCAGTAGTCTCCCAGTGACGTCTGTAAGAATCCACTAAAATTTTAACCTCATTGACATTTGCATCTAATAGAGAAGTACAAACATCATGATAAGATGGTGATTTGTATCCAAATCCAATAGAAGTAATAGCATCAATCATCTTCTGAAAATAAAGTGAATTAATAGCATTAAATGGAATACACGCCTCATACAACCATCTAGCAATTGCAAAATCTGCAACAACTATTTTTTTTGAATCTGCCAAAACACTACGTAGAGTTGGTTGGGAACTAGGCGGAAAAATATCTGACAAACTTTTTGCTAAAATATCTTTCTTTGCAGAATGGCCAACACTTACACTAGAATTGACATTTTCACTTTGTGAGCTTGATGCATTGGTCTTACCCTTTTCTTCCTTAAATGAATTTATATCCTTCAACATCTGGTATTCAATATGAGGAGGCACCTTCTTACATGGAGCAGTTTGTCCCCTGATTTTTGCTAAATGTTCCTTCATCCTATGAATTCCCCCTCCGGCATTGACCTTTGAATAGAAGTTGCATTTTAATTTCTTTGTGGATGGTTCTATAGTACAATACTCCCAAGCCGGATCAGACTTCCGATGAACTGCTTGAGTGTGATTTGTTTCAGCCTGATTAGGATTTGGAATATGTGAATCCACACTCTCAACATTAATTGAATTATTAGCATCCATCTGCACAATGATGGAAAGACAGTCAGATATAAAAGTGGCTCTAACATACTTAGAAGTTATAAGTACAACAATATGGACATTTTGTCGTTAGATGCAAAACTACGTACGCAGATGCAAAATAACAACAACGTAACTTGCATGATCTATTTATTAAAGAAGTTGGAATTACGTAGTAGCTGAATAACAAATTCCAGGATGACGAGATCTGTGTTGGACCTGCTCGTTGCTAGAAAACAAAATGTATGTATCATTTGAGAACCATATAAGTCGCAAAGAAAATATTTTAGTGTTGTTGAAAAAGCATCGACATTTCAGTTCATTATAAGACTTGATTGGTGTCGTGTATTTTGCTGAAGGGAAAATAAAAGATTACTCATGGTCTCGATTCCAGATTCACGATTAGTGTGGGAAAAAAAAAACGAAAGTGTTTTATATCAACTAATAGTCTAATATATGCACCGATCCTTCTTTTCTCTCTATCACCTAGTGCCTATGTCGTTACATCATTACAGTGGACAACTTCTAATTTAATAGGATAGAGGACTTACTTCAATCTACCACCACAGTCACAGATCTAAGACAAACTGACAAAGCTGAAGACAGATGGACGTGATGGCCAACTTCCAACAGAGTGAAATATACGGGCACTAGAATTGAACGAAAGACGAAGACCAGAACCAAGTCAATTAGCTTGCAATCCAACAGTCATGGAGAATCGGAGATAGTCGCTGATGTCAAAGTCATCCAACTGAAGTATGACTGCCAACCATCGTTAACTTAGTAGAAGAAGACCAGATTAGGAAGGGGTCCGACACTCGGGCTGTTTAGACTACTGCCGCAACGACCAAGCGTATCCATGGTTTCGGCTGCCAGACGAAGAGTAAAAACTTTGGGTCAAATTTATACGTACAACGGCGAGATTTTTTTTTGACCTTTTGATTAAACCGCCAGTCCGGTCTGATTCAGCCGAATCCACTGGTTCAACCTGTTCAACTGCTATTTTAACTGGTTCACTCAGCAAACGACCCCTTCTCGGGTTTTTAAGCTTTCAGACCGGTAGGTCGCCGGTTTACCGGTCTGACCGGTTCGACCGGCCGGTCTGGTCTGGTTCTGAAAACACTGACTAGAAGTCAGTTGCGGGTCGGAAGCTCTCCTACTACTACATTGTCCTTTCTTGTTGATGTCAAAAATTCATTTTTGAACGTCAAATTACCTTTAGTAATATATTTACAATGAATTTGTATGCCCTAATAATTTAATATATAACAGAATGTTTCCCTCGTGTTGTTACAATCTATAACTCTCTTTATTGATGATTTTGGGATTAACGTTAACTTTAGTGTTAATTATGCCTTTGATAGTACTTTCATACCTTGTAGTTTGTTTTGATTTTTTTTTTGAGGTTATACTTCGGTAATTAAACCATGACTTGAACATAATATGATATTCGAGGTTAGGTTGATATAGAGATAGCTCAAATATGTATGTGAGAAGAGAAGTAATTGTGTTTGAGAAAATAATTCATAAAAAATATCATTTGAGAATTTCATGAAACTAATATCATAGATTGTAGAGAATTTAATAAAAAAAGACAAAAAGAATAAATAATATCATAATTAATATGAGAAAGTTATTATAGTTTTACTAAATATGTACAAAATGATGTGCATTTCCTTCAGACCGGCAACCATGCAGGTCGACAGTCACACAAACTGATGACCACACAGGTCGATGGGCCATGCAGACTGATGGCCACTTAGATCAATGACCACACAGATTGAGAACCACACAGGCCGACGGGCCACAAAAATCAACAGTCATGCAAACCAATAACCACACAGGCCAATGAACTACTTAGACTGATGACCACACTAGTTGATGGGCTACGATGACCGATGACCACACAAATCACCACCATGCATGATGATCGGTCACAGACTGACGACTATGCAAACAAGCGAAAATAAACTTTGTAGCCACCTAAGACAACCAATCATTAAATGACCATCACTTTTCTTTTATATATCTGAATATGAAAAAATTTATCTCATTGAATTTGTATTTCAATTATCCATACAACCATAGCCCGAAACTGCTCAAGTAACCGATACGAGAGGTTTCTATGACAACTTTTGGGAGGAATGTGAAGAACAATGGGAGAGCAAAGATCTAGCCACATATCTATCATGGACAAAAAACTAAAATAACACACTTTAATAAAAATATGTATTGAAATAGAACCAAAGCCATCTTAATTCTCGAAATAGCCCACTTTCTAAGGAAAGCGCCAACACTTTTGGCATTTTATTGTTTTCGGGACCAAAAGCGCCAAAAACATGGCGTTTTCAGTTGAAAGCAACAAAAATTAGGCGTTTTCAGGTGAAAGTGCCAAAAATTAAGAGGACTACTTCTCGTCATATACATGGCGTGGAGACTCACTTGTAGGACAAGGAGGACATGATTCCACTTTCAGTTTGCTCAGACTACATAGCTATGACTCTTGCAGATCTGTAGGGAAGGGCGCCTCCGTGATATACAAGAAGCTTTCAACCTATTACTTGAGTCCTTCACTCCTTCCGGTGATGTGCTCCTCATCTTCTATTTGACCGGACCATCTCCACGCCACCACGGGCAATGACCAGCAGGGCTTGGCAGGAGCAGGTGATGTAGATGAATGAAAGGCGTTGTGAAGATAGGAAGAAGGACAGAGCTCCGCCGCCCTAGTGCCTCGTCTCGTCCTGGCCAACGAATCTGCTGGGTGTCAGTTATCCATGCTTGCCCACTAGAGACTGGGGAGTCGACAAGGTGCAGTGGCTGGAGCGGAAATGCTACCAAGATCATCCTGCCAGCGTTAGAGACGTAATAATGTCTTTCCATGACGTGTGAACGGTAAACCAGGAGAACGGCGATCAGGCATCGGACGCTTTAGCTAGGCATCGTGACCGGGAAAACAAATTGCGCCAAATTGAAAATGCCAAAAAATTGGCGCGTAAGTATGAAAATGCCAAAAAGTTGGCGCCTTTGTCGTAAAACGTCGGAAAATTGGCGCTTTCACATGAAAATCCTAATATTTGGCACTTTCACCTGAAAATGCCTAATTTTTGGCGCTTTCAACTGAAAACGCCATGTTTTTGGCGCTTTTGGTCCCGGAAATAGTAAAACGCCAAAGTGTTGGCGCTTTCCTTAGAAAGTAGGCTATTTCAGGAATTAAGATGTCTTTGGTGCTATTTCAATACATATTTTTATTAAAGTGTGCTATTTTGGTTTTTTGTCCATCTATCATAGTATGTAGCTTTTGGTTGTATATCTCTTCTCTTCTTCTTTCTCTCTTACTTGAGATATACTGTTTGAGTCATCAGAGGTCCTATTATTCCTCTCTTCTTCATCTTTTTCCTCCAGTAGGTCATTTTTGGAGCAGCACACTACCGATAGATCGATAGAAGGTAGATTTGGACGTTCTAATCATGAATCCAAGGTCAATAGAGAAAATCAAGACATACAAAGACTAGACCTGAGACCAGTGACCTAGGATCAAATTCAGATGAGTGAAAAATTACCTTCTAATCTTGATTTACAGTAAACAAACCTGAAATAATCATATTTCTATGTTAATTCTTACTCAGTGGTTGATATTGCAAAATTACCATGTTATTACATTTTTAATAGAAAGAATAAGTTGTCTATTATGATATGTTCCATGATATTTATACATGCAATGATTGTGTGAACATCTATGTAATATGGTAAATGGAATAGTAGATCTAGAGGCACCTAAAACTCTGAGTTTGTGCTAATGACAGATCTAAGGATTAATATGTGAATTTGAAATTTTTTTTGATAGTTGTTTTTAGCCTGATGAAATGATGAATAATGTTAAATGATATAATGTGAAGATAAGGTAATATTAGAAACGGTAAAGATGTTCTCTAGATAAATTAAATTATCATTGGAAAATAGATGTCCTGAATATTGTTGAATATTTAGCAGGAGGCATGTGCTGTGAGGAGGAAACATACTTCAGACTGGAGGATACGTTCAGATCAAGATAGCCAGAGCACACCAGATCAGGGTGTGGGGGTCTTGCCTATCCACAATGTATATATCGTGTTTTGATAGAAGGCTTAGGGATATGAAAGAATAACCTATAGAATTCGTTAATGTACCTAACTAATTCCTAAACTATTGCATTAGTGGAGTTTGTTTTAGTTTAGTTAGTGCATTATGTTGTGAGAGTGGGTAATATATGACATGGGTCTTTATTAAAATTAAGGGTAAATGAATATTAATAAAAAGGTTTGTCACTACAATTTATGTCATGGTGAAACTATAAGTCTTGACGAATCCATCCATTCGTGATCACAACCATCTTAATTTAGGTTTAATTATTCATTCTTAGTTAATAAATCACTAATCAACTCTTTTCTAGATCTAGTTGGTTTAATCTCAGTATATAGTAGTTCTGGTGAACGATTCCATGAGTTTGATACTTGGGCCTCATATGCTTGTATTACAGAACATTTGTACTTGCATTTTGGTTCAAGCGTGTCACTCCTCACTGAGAAAAGAGGACAGAAGTGAAGAGAAATGAGAGAAGGGAAGTAATGAAGATGATGGAATTAATGGTATGAGGGAAGTAGTGAAGAGGCATGAAGTATTGAGAGGAGTGGAGAGGAGGGAAGTAAAGAATAAAAAAGAGGTAACTGTGAGAAAAGAGGCGTGAAGTATGAACATCATTTGGGTACACATATACTCATTTTATGGACATGTATATGCACAGTTTGCACGTCAATGGCCATTGGTGGGTGCATATAAACAATGTTTGGGTGTGTATACCAAATTATTGTACATGTATCAACATGTTTAGGTAGTGTATGTGTATCAACTTGTATGGGCACATATAACCCCTCTCATGGGCGTGTATCAACACTTTTGGGCGCATATACTGATTTATGGGCGCATATCTTCATGTAAATTACAATTTTATCCACACTATTTGGGTGTGTATGCCAATTTATGGATTCTTAGTCCTTTTTATGGGCTCGTACCAATATGTTTGGGTGTTGTATACAAAATATGTGCATCAACTTTTATGGGCGTGTGTAACCCATTTATTGACATACAACATATTTGGACACATATACCCATATTTTGGGCATGTATCCTCATGTAGGTGATTGTTCTAGCCTCACTGTTTGGATACTTATACCAATTTATGCGTGTTGAACCCCTTTTATATACGTGTATCAACATATTTGGGTAATGATATATAGTGTATGCATGTATCAACTTTTATTGGTGCATGGAGTCCTTTATGGGCATGTATCATCCTGTTGGGCACTTATAACTATTTGTTGGATCACGAATTAATGTTTTGTAGGCACACCCGCAAATAGCTACAAAATGACTGAAATGGTGAATATGTGCCCCTACTCTCATTACTTCCCTCTTCAATCATTACTTCCCTCTTCTTTCTTTATATTTCCCTCTTCTTTTTTCATGACTTCCCTCCTCTCCCGTACACTCATTATTGTTGTCTTTCCTCATTAATTCCCTCCTCTTTCTTTATACTTTCTTACTCTTTTTTTCATGCCTTCCCTCCTATTATAGTTACATCCCTCCTCTTCTCTCATTAATTCTCCCTCACTTCCCTCCTCTTTTATATTTTTCTCTCTAAAAAATAAGCAGAAAAAATAGGAGGAAAAGTGGTGGGGGACAGAGTGGCAAGAAGTGTGACCAATGACAAAGATGACAGAATGTAGTATAAATTGCGGGCAGGTGGTTTGGGAGGGGAACAATGGGACAGACGGTGGTGGTAGGGGAGTGGTTTAGGTAGGTAGCTTTGTTGTGTGTGAGATGCGCGTAAGAAAACGTGAGTGTACGCAAAATTTAGGCCTTTACTGCAATTGTCTCACATATATAAGTATGAATTATATGACAATATCCGAATGAGTTTATTCCGCTAAATATAAAAATGTTAGCTTAGATATTTATAAGAACTTGAGAGTCATACTTGTTATCTATCACAAGACTTTGCCTGGAAAGCATAACAAGGTTGCCTATCTTGCACGTCCCGCATCTTCCTGCTATGCATGCCTGTATTCTTTAGTACTTATCTGGTTTTTTGCAGCCAACGATACGTTGTTCTTTCCCTTATTTGCGTCTTTGATTTTCAGCATTAATTTAGAAATTTGTCGTTTTGGCGGGTTGAAATGCGTGCTTTATTGACTAAGAAATATCCGCCAGTGATCTAGAAAAGAGGCTAATGTAGCAGCCACGGACTTTGGCGACCAATGCGCGCATGCTGCTTCGCACTCTTGACGAGCTTATCCTACAAGTTCGTGGCAGCTCACTGAAGACATATTGCTAATCACGACGGTGACCCTGATGTGGGAAGAAGACAAATATGCGCAAATAAGAATAACGCTGAGGACATGTTTGGTTTACTGTATATGACCGTATTGGATTGTATTTATAGTTGCTACAGATAAAAATTTATGTTTGATTTGTTGAAGTTGGATAAATGATTGACTAGTTGTTTTGCATTGAATCATCCCGATCAAATTCAAGCGACCAGTCGACGCTTTAAAAAGAAAATTCAATACAAAACTGGAGCAGCTGTCTATCTGTGTTTTAATTAGAGCGATAATGCTCAAGTCCGTAAAGTGTTGGTTGCCGCTGCCTGGCGACGAATGGACGCGTTGCCGAACGGAACATGAATCGTGCATCTGAAGTTATTAAAGGAGTGTTGTGTTTTGTCCTCCTGTTCGAATGTTCGAAAGCGCGGGACACCGAGATCCAACTCACGGCGGCACGTCTTCTGGTCTGTTCTACTCTAAACATGTATAAATCGCCCGCGTCTCCCCAGCGTATCCACTTGCATAGCGCGCATTTCTCTCTCTACTCAATCTACATACATTCTGGGTTCGGTCCTAAAAGTCCATTTCCTTAGGACGTCCTAAACAGTATTTTGGTTGCGGGATTAGAATTTAAGCTTTCGAATCCTCTGCTCGCTAGCGTAGTCATCCGATTCCCGCGGGGATAACTTAGTCTTTGGCCACCCAAGAAACTGCTCACGTCGCAGCGTCCTTTCGGCTGCCAGGGACGCCCCACTGGATTTAATTGTCGATGCTCAACTGGACGGTAGAATGACAAACTACCTCTATTTTTCAAAAGGGTTGGATTGCAATTTGTTTTGCCCTAGCGTTCTCTCACCCAAGCAACAGTAACAACGACGACCTGACGAGAACCAACAACCGAAACAACAACAACAACCACCCTAAGGATGGTCGGAGAAAAAATTCACCCTATTATATTCATTTCAAATGAAGATGAGGAGCCTAGTGAGAGGCAAAGGATTTCTCCAGGCCCATTGTCGAGTTTAAAGGAAAGTTTTCATGTTCTGTCTCCACTCGCAACACAAAGAATAGGCTTGAGACGACGACGATCGAGGTCAGCTGCAAGCTGGAGTGTAAGCACTCCACCATGGTCTCCAACGACGAGGAGGGAGAACGGCCTGAAATGGAGGGCAGTGGCAGGCGCTCTAGACGAAAACTGTCATTTATTATCTCCAACGATGAGGAGGAGATTAGCAAGATGCACAGTGGACCAAAGTCAAAGCCTCGTGAGAGCTATACTGAACCCCGTCGTCAGAAGTCCCAGGGTTCGGTCTTGGAGCGGCATTCCACATGTTGTTCCTCTGAAGCCATGCACACTGAGTTACCTATTATCCAGTGGACGCACATTGAAATGTTGAATTGGATATGACATAGCAAGATTCCAAAGTTTAAGTTGTGCATCTTTGGTCTTAACTTACATTTCTTCTTACAAATCACTAAGTATACTTATTTATAACTTTTTTTCATTGATTACGTCTGCTACAAGGAACAAAATGATATAATAACCTTGACGGCGGAAGACATTCCATCTTGTTTGGAAGGGTGCTACCCCACCGATGACATCATCGACGCACATGTTCATGTTATGAATAGAAAAAATATAGACCAGACAAATGGAAGTGTTACGAGATTTTATCTTCTGATACTTCTATGTGTACGTAAATTTTGAGAACTCATTGTTCCCTTTCTCCGTTTGTTGTTCTTTCTTACCCCTTCTTAGTTTCTTTTTTCACAGTACGTGTTCCCTTTCTCCATTTCCTTATTCCTTCTCGCCCATTCTTAGTTTCTTTTTTCTCAATCTTTGCTCCTTTTCTCAACGTCTGCATTCCCTTGATATCGCTCGTTGTTCCTGTTCTCAAGTTCGTTATTCCGTCTCTCCACCTCGTTGTTCCTATTCTCCTTCATTACTCCCACTATGTGTTCATTTTTACCCCTCTCCTCTCCTTCTTTTACTCCCACTACATGTTCTAATGCTTCTATGTGTACGTCAATTTGTCTCCTCTTTGTTCCCTTTGTCGTCCTACTTACACCTTTTCCCCTTTTATTGTTCCTTTTCAACCAATCATAGTTACTTTCTTCCCGTCATTGTTCCTTTTCTCATCGTCCGTGTTCCTTTGATACAACTCCTTGTTCCTGTTATCAGGTTCCATATTTCATTTCTCCACCTTGTTGCTCCAGTTCTCTTTCTTCATTACTCCCACTCCATGTTCCTTTGTACCCCTCCATCTCCTTTGTTCCGTTCCACCCCTCCTTCTCCTTTGTTCTGTTCTACCCCTCCTTCTCCTTCTTCCTTTACTCTCACTCCTTCTTCCTTTGTTCCCCTTCCTTCTTCCTGTTCTCCTCACTCCTTGTCTAATTTTCATTCACTACTATATTCTAGTGTATAATTATTTTTTGTTTGTTGTGTATGTTTCCTTATTTTGTAGAAAATTATTACTCTGAATCTTTGCTCGTCCAAGCCAATTAACAAGGAGCGTGAATACAAAAATATTCGTGACATATTCTAGTTATACGACTTGAATAATCAGCACAACTTAGATCATGAAGTTTGTGATTATGTAGGTAATCTCTACATCTATATAACATCTTAGCACAATTTGGTGGCTAGTCTCACTTTTACTCTAATTTTTGAATTTAAAATGCAGTACACGATACCTATTTACCACCACAATCATTACTTTGTTGTTTCCTTTGACTTCTCTGTGGAGCAGTTCGTCATGCTGAATAGTGTGGACACTTTGACCCCAGAAAAATGGACTCTTGACGGACCAATTTGCGAGGAGGTGGTGAAGTACTTTAAGATCTTTCTCACTATCATTAGAAGGGTTACAGATTGGAGCACATGGAAATTGAATATTGTAGTTGTTCCTGAATAGAGTGACTTATATAGCTGTGGGGTTTTTACCATGCTATTTATGAAACATTGGAACGACGAAATTGAGTTTAAAAAATTCATTCAATGGAATGATCCAACATATATTTTCCAAATGCGTATGAAGTGGCTACAAAGATAGTCTGTAGTCAAAGAAATGTACTTTTCGATTTTGTACAAGACCGTGCAATCAAAGCCCGAGATAGGGGCTACTAATGTCATATACTATTCCCCTTTTGTAATATAACTGTTATAAATTTTTAGAATGGAAGTGTGTCTTTTGTGATCTGCATGTATGTCATTTTTTGTAATAAAAGGAGAGAATGATGTTGAGGAGGAGAACAGTGAAAATGAGTAGTAGAATGAGAACAAGTAGGGTGAAAATAGGAACAATTATCCTTATTAATGTTCTCAGTCTACTTATTTCCTATTCTCATATTGTATTACTCCCCATGCAAGTAACTAAGTGCTTGAGTTGTGGAAAAAGGACGATGATTATAGGTACAAGGATTGGTAATAAAGGATCAAATAGGGGTAATAAATAGGTGGAATGTTAAAACGTATTTTGTAATTATCCAGTAACATAATTTATTATACAATCGCACATAAGTCACATAATTTGAATCCAATAAAAGTGTCATTGTTAATTCGAAAAGTACATTTCTATAGCAAGAACAAGAATGGATAGTAAAGGAAAAATGTGTCCTTGAACATGATCAAATAGGGGAGTAACGAATGACGAGCATATACTCGTCGTCCTTGTTGAACGGAGCAGAAAAAACATGAGGATATGGAGGAGAAAAAGAATTGAGGATAGGGAGGAGAACAATAACATGGAAACTGAGAATGGGAGCACATAAGAGGAAAATAGGATTGACGATTATGATATAGGGAAAAAAGAACATGCCATGAGAAAAGGAACAAAGACAAAGGAGAAGAGGATTATTTAGAGTAGAACATGATCAACGAGGGGGAGCAATGGAAATCGGGATGACAAAAATAATTGATACTATGAAATCTAATTTTGTAAACTTTAAATAAGTTTAAGACTGTCAGAAAACATATTTGGTAGTTTATAGGTGTCTGTGGGGATTATGTACTCAGTCATTTTTTAAATAAAACAAAAAAGAAGGTTTTGTACCGTTATTTTTTTTCCGGTTCCTCCGGTCCAATGTTTACTTACAAAAGGACTACTTATATTCATGAACCGACCGAACAATTGCTATAAGCTTAGTTGAAACACTCAGTTATTCGCTTCCTTTTCACTTGATCTTCTGACGCCGTCTCTAAGCAAGAACTTGTCATTTGATATTTTCTCACAATTTGCAAGCATGAACTTGTCGTACTGATATAGATAGCCTCCTTCAAGCACAATTTACTACGGAATTCCCAAATTTGCAGAATCGTGGTTCTGATAGCAGTAAATAACCAGATTCGATTCTTCCAAAAGATATTCTAATTCTTTGTTCTTTTCCTTTGCATTTTAGATGGCAAGCCGATTCCATTATAGGACGAAGACATCCTTGGTTGTGAAAGTGAACGAGAAAATGAAGATGTTGGCCACAATTGAAAAAGTCAAGAAGCATCTAAAAATTGTAGGTTTTTCTGTGCTCCTAGAGTTAAAGCTGAAGTCTCTCACTTTTCAAGTTCTCCGCTTTATGTGTACCAATTTTGATTCGGAGAATATGGACTAACCGACCCTTGGTGGTGAGCGATTGAAGTTGACAGAATATGACGTCCAGTGAGTTTACGACATCCCCTCAGGTTCCATCACGGTCGATATGGAATATAGAGATTAGGCGTCCAATGGAAGAGTTCAGGAAATGGCTATAAGGATGGGTCTATCACCTAACAAGCAATAGTGCGTTACTTCTGAAGATGTGGAAGGGATATTTGATTAATCCTAAGGATATAGTCCGATTGTATATTTTATTAGTCTTCGGGTGTGTTCTTGCGCCATGAATGGGACTCATTCATGTTTACTACCTCAAATATATGGAACAAATTAGTCGAATGTGGAACTTGAACTAGGCAAGTTACATCCTAACATATTTGAAGAGGAATTTGCTAACTTTCAAAGAGAACAATTATTGTGAAAGGCCAGATGGAGATTTACACCTTCTGATGGTACGTAAGGATTATTTGAACATACTTCAATACACTTTAATACTGCTTATATTACTTAATAAGACTCTTATGTTATTTCTTTTAGGTGCATTACATAGATCTATCTTTTGGTGCGAGACGATCACGCCATCCACCTACATGCAAGATTTAGAGTTTTTTACCAAATTCTAAAGAAATCTTGAGTGGAAATCAACCTTCTCTTCATCAACATAATGACATCGATGACCACCTGCTCACCAAAATAGAAGACGCACAAGACGGTGAAGGCATGAAAGACGAAGAAGATGTGGAAGACGGTGCTGGTTGTAAATTATTAGAGGAAAGGATTTGAGAGGTAATTAATACCCTACTCTAAATTTATAAAGCCACAGTATATGTTACTTTCCTATATTTTTAAACAATAGTTGCATGCAGAAATAAAAATATACCAAAGCACTGCTCATCATTTATTGATTAATAAGAACATTGTTGAACGTAAACTACAAAGATATAAGAAAGCACTTCGACGAAAAGTGATGGGACCAGTTGTTGAGGATGAAATTCTACTTTCTAAAGCATTCTAGACCCTGAAAGCAAGTAGGAAGAAGAGGAAAACGTCCCAAAAAATCCAAAGCACTTATACCCACTCTGGAAACATTTGAAGAACACCAGTATAGTGATGTACCCTTCGAAGTAAGTATGAGAAATGTTCTTAAAATTGTGAAGGAGGTTACATTAAATGTTGCAGATGAAGTTGGAGAAGAGAGAAAGAAGTCTCTTGTGATACAAAAAAGGGAGAAGAGAATGAGGGTGACTACGTCAACCAGAGTATAGAGGACAAAGATTGTTGAGAAGAAGAAAGGGCATTCAAAAGCGGTGGAGAAGAAGAAAAAGAATAAGGAGGAGAAGAGGGAGGACGAGGAGGAGGACACAACCACAGAGGGGCAAAAAGTATCCAGGAGGAGGAGAACACAAAGGAGGATGAGGAAGATAGTAGCAAGTCAGTTGGGGGGGAGGATAAGTACTTAAGCAAGGTCTCTGTAGAGGAGGAGAAGAGGGAGAAGGAGGAGGACACGACCATGAGGGGGGGAAAGGATCCAAAAGGAGGAGAACAGGAAGGAGGATAAGGAAGACAATAGCAAGTCAGCTGTGGGGGGAGAAGGATAGCAGCAATGCCTCTGCAAAGGAGGAGAAGAGGGTGAAGGAGGAGGAAGACACGACCACAAAGGTTGAAAAAAGGATCTAGGAGGAGGATAATAGGAAGGAGGATGAGGAAGAAAGTAACAAGTCAGCTTCTAGGGAGGAGAAGGACAGTAGCAAGACCTGTATAGAGGAGGAGAAGAGGGAGAAGGAGGAGGAAGACATGACCACGAATGTGACACCCCTCCATCACACAGATAATGAGATGACACACGAAAACGTGTGGAACCATATATTACCGAAAACACGGGTTAATTAAAACCGTTGCGGAAAGCATACATACAGAACATTTGCAACCAGGCCCTACAAGAATATCATGTCATATATATATATATATATATATATATATATATATATATATATATATATATATATATATATATATATATATATATATATATTCAAGATCACCTGCCTGATATGTTCACCACTTAAAGTCACCCACTATTGCAACAACACATATTAGTTCATCACCTATTTATACATACAGAACGACCATGTACAGCCAGCAGTAGGGTATACAAAAATTATAGCAGATAAACATCGTGAAACGTCGTCAAAACACTTCCAAGGACCTGAGAGTACAGAGATGACTTCTAAGACTCTACTACAAAACCACCAAAATAGTAGCATGTCCATCTCTTGCCTTCTACTTCTCTTCTTGTTGCTCGGCCGCAACCTCACGGCCACCACTGCGTCTAGAGTGATCACCTAAAAAGTGTGTAAACCAGCGGGGTGAGACACACAGTCCCAACGAGAAACATAACTCTCCGCCGCAACTATAAAACCTCAAAGGTTAAAGCATATAACATCAAATAACTGATAAAGCGTATAACTAGAGCAGCATACTGAGCAAAGCTATTATTACCATCAAGCTCACCAAGATATCCGGGAGGCATATAACCAATTATTTCTTTATGGAACATGATTGACAAGATAAGATTTATAAGAACTTATCACAAGATATAAGGATCGTACACATATCTGCAAGGCGTAACTAGATTAGCTATATAAGTAAGACCTCAATCAATGTTCCATGTTTTTCTCTAAGCAAGATATACTTATGAGGCTGGATTATGTTTTATTATGCCCTGAGGAAGTGAGCCTTCCCTGCTCAAGTCCAACCATTGGCTGTGAAGCCCAGTCCGGTGCCATACAAGGTCTAAGGAGATTCAGACTCCATGACCTCACCTTCTCGTTGTCAGTACATGAATCATCAAGAAAAACCGCAATCTTATGCTTATAGGGCCTCAGCCTCTGGGTCAACTCCACAAGCTACCCATATCTCTAGCTCACCTCATCATAGGTGCTAGTACATACATCTGAGCCATGAACGCATCATGCTCATCATCACATATCCTGAGCCATGGGTATGTTCACCATGATCCATATATCCTGAGTTTGCAATCACAGTTGCACTCAACCCTCCTATTTTAGGCTAGGGGAAACCTCGCATAGTCAACAATATGCGCTCCAGGTAATTCCGCATGATAAACCTATTTCACCATCACCAAATACTGGCGGTAATGGATCTATGTCCAGGGCAAACTACATGATAGGTTCATCTATAATTGATTAGTATATTTTAAGCCAATTGTTGAGGCAAAACAAAGTATAACATAGCCTTATAACATTACATCATTATTTCCATCAACATACTATACTGGGACCTCAATCCCTCATGATATCAACCACTGCCTCTTAAGGCATCATAATCATGCATCAGCATCTTGGGAACACATCCATTATCTCATCATCAGAGGATAACACCTCAACTAGGCACTCAACCTTGTATCAGGTCCTCATACCTATCAACTTGTTATTTTATTAACAAGGATTATCATCACATTGTGCTAGTCGAAGCACATACATCTCATAGCTCTTACCAGGCTATGAATCCACATGAAATACCTGCACGGTTAGTATACACATTCGCAGAGATTACTGAAGCCATCATAGATTAACAGAATGATCATGCTATCAGGTATAAAGAAGCATCCATGAGTATATCACACATAAGCTTTATCATTCATAGTATTATTATTAATCATGGGAATATATTATGCCTTATACTTGTGACCATATGCATGTGTCACACCATCATGTGGAGCAACATCATATCTTCCTAAACATACCTGGTTCACCACCTATCATCTTATCTCATCATCAGAGTTTCAGGATTCAAGGTGATTACATCATATCACTTGTGTTATCATTATTAATATGGAACTATCAACTATATACATTTCGGGTTATCAGAGCCCTCACCAAAACACCTACAACCCTCACTATAAAGTATAGCGAGCAACGTCAACCCTCACGAAAGGGTGTACCGGCTAGGGTTCCAAACCCTAAAGCAACTCATCACCATAACAGCCAAACATTACACATCCTCTAACATGCATCAAGGTTCCATTAACACTCATGGTGTCGGACAACCATCACTAAGGTATAACGTGCATCACCACCAAGGTTATCAGCTAAGGGTCTAACGTGCACCAAGCTAGGGTTAAGGTTAGGTATCATTTTTGGGCTCACCTTCAACATGAGCCATATCGACCAAAGGGGTGTCACCCAAGGCGCCCCTATTGTGCAACCATCTCAGCATCATCCGAGGGTTAACCCTATCGGACAGGGTACCCATGATGCCCAAGAATGGTGTCGTACATGGCCATGAAGCATCATAACGGCAAGCATCCTAGGGTTAGCATGTCGGGCATGAAGCCATATCGTCCAACACTTCATATAAGTCAAAGCTCAACTAAGACATGGTGGTATTGGCCAAAGCCATCCTGGGCACCATACCATATCGCCCAAGCTCATCTAAACTAGGATAACAGCCAAGGCTGTGCCGGGCACCAAGCTATCAAAGCCTATCGGCCAAGACCACCTTAAGATAAGGGAGTGTATCGGGAAACCACCTATACAAGGTGTATCTGCCACTCATCATAGGTGTATCACCCATCCATCAACTCCACCAAGGGTATCGACCAAGGGACCATAACGGGAACCAACTAAGCTTCAACTAGGCATATCGGCCAGGGATACAAGGATCATCCAAACTCCCAAGCAAGCATATCTACCAAGGATTACACCTCAAGGACACATCGTGCATCACCACAACTAAACCCTATCGCCCAACACAAGGATAGCCTACTGGGCTCCAAATCAGCCAAAGCATAATGAGCACCAAGTAACCTATCTCAACAAGGTGTGTCGCCCAAGGGTACAACTCCAAATAGGGCTATCAGGAAGCACAACTCCAAGGTCATATCATGCAAGGCACAACCCCACAAGATCATCTTCAACCTCAAGTACAAGGGCACCAAACCCTAATTGATCAAGAAGGTCGGCTCACCTCTCAACAACCAAGAGAGAGGGTTTTTGCACAACCTCTATCACAAATCGGGCAACCACAAGGATCCACCTCAACATAGGTCATCATCTATCCAAAAGCTCACCTCTCAAATCCATGGTGAGAGGAGGGTGTTTCTCAAGCAACTAGAATACAATCTCACCTCTCAACCTAATTGAGAGAGGGGTATTGCCCACATTACTAGAGCTCAAACTCACTTTTCTAGACCAAGGAGAGAAAAGAGTGTTGCTCAACAAGGAAACCCTAGACCATGGTTCGGCCAACTAGGTGTAAAGGCATATAAACCATCAACAACAACAACAACAACATGCTCATTATATCCATAGGATCAACAACATATACTAAAGCAAGAAACATAACATGCAATGGATGATCATCATCATATATGAAACATGCAACATAGAGAAGGTAATTTTAGCTAGGGTTAGAAGTTATGTAACCCGCCTTAAGCAAACTCCTCAAGCTCTAAAGCTCCAAGCTTCAAGCTCCTAGCTCCAAGCTCACCACTTCGACCACCTCAAGAAAAGGAACAAGAAGCATAACCACCATGGCTGAAGAGTAGGTAAGATGGAGAAGAAGATGCTCAGGAGAGAGGGAAGATGCTTACCAAAGAAAAAGACCCACATAGGGTTCGATCACCAAGATAAAGGAAGAAGAAGAAGAAGTCCTTCAAGGGGATCAACCACCAACCTTAGATCCTCCAAGGATATCGACCACCAAAGGTTGCAAGGGAGAGGTGTATCGTGCACACAAGGAAGAGAGGAGAAACAAAGAGCTAAAAGGGTTCCTAAGGAATAAAAAGGCAAGGCATATATAGATGGGGGGTCAATGTTAAACCAAGGCAAGGTGTCACCTTACCAAGGGACACTTGTCCACACATTTTACCACCTTGCAAAACTCATGCACATGCCATGCCACTACTCAACCAAGGTTCGGCCACATGTCCAAGCTAGGGTGAAACAACCAAGGCAAGGAGGTCAACAAAGGTCAAAGGCCAACACACTACTCTTCCATGGCCGACACACCCCCATGGGCGATACCCCATGGCCGATACAAAGCATCCTTGCCCGATACATGGCTCAACCAAGCAAGGCAAGGCCCAAACAAGGGAAAACAAGGCCCAAAAGAGCCCAACCAAGCCCAAGACAACTCAAGGCACAAGCCCAAACCTTCCTCTCAACCCTAGAGGAAGAAAAGAGAGAGAAAGACATCTCTCAAGGTGACAAACTTTCTCTCCAACCTTATCTTAGGTTATTTTGCAAGTAGCACCTCCAGTTCTCAACTAAGCACAAGTAAACCCTAATCATCACTAAAGATGATTAGCAAGCAACCAAGCACAAGGTTTAGGCAAAACAAACAGGGTAAGCCCAAAATGAAGGTTAGGGTCCTTACAAGCCATAAAACTCTACAAAAGGATTTCGTCCACAAAATCCGAAGAGAAAAGTAAGGGATACTTCCACCTCATCTCTTCCTCAAGATCCCATGTGGCTTCCTCAACACCACGATGATGCCACAAAACCTTCACAAGAACTAGGTCCTTCCTCTTCAGTTTCTTTACTCTTCTGTCAAGGATCGCCACCGGACCCTCCTTGTAGGTCACGTCTTCATTAAGCTCAACTTCAACTGGACGTATCACTGTCCCTATGTCTGGATGACTTTTCTTCAGCATACTGACATGGAACACTGGATGCAACATGTGCAACTCTGGCGGTAGCTCTAACTTGTAAGCTACCTTGCCAACACGTGCTATTACCAGGTATGGTCCCATATACCTGGGTGCCAGTTTACCTTTTCGGCCAAACTATAGAATGCCTTTCCAAGGTGAGACCACCAATACAGGTCCTTCAGGTTATGATACATCTTAGTGACTCCTGGATGCATAGCATACATTGACATGTGTGCTTCCTCGAGTACTAGCTTTCTTAGATTATCACCATCGGGGACCACCATCCTACCATGATAGAAAACTAGTCCATCCTCAAACTAATGGAACCCATCACGATTTTCACTGCCAAGCTCTGACCTGATTAACTGCACTGCACCATCTGCCTGTTGTGCATCATTGATCTGATGTCTCAGCGTAGGCTTGACTTGCATCTGTGCCAACAGTCCTGCCAACAAGGAAACTTCCAACTGCACATTCATCTTCCACAAGGAGACAAACATATCCCGCCTATGGCATACCAAGGGACTCAACTGTGCCTTCTTTGTGGGGAGAGAAGAAGACTTTCTGCTAAGCGCATCAGCTACCACATTTGCCTTACCAGGATGATACTCAATGGTGCAATCATAATCATTAATTAGCTCCATCCAACGATGTTTTCGCATGTTCATCTCACTCTGCAAAAAGATATACTTCAAGTTCTTATGATCTGTAAAGATCTGACACACTTCCCCATAAAGATAGTGTCTCCAAATCTTTAACGCATGGACCACCGCTGCCAATTCTGAATCATGTGTCGGATAGTTCTCATCATGTTTCTTAAGCTGTCGCGAAGCAAAAGAAACCACATGATCTTCCTCCATCAGCACACAACCTAAGCCTTTCTTGGAAGCATCGCAGAAAACAACATAGCCCTTCCCAGGCTCTGGAAACACTAGTACTAGATCACTAGTCAGCTTCTCCTTCAAACTTTGGAAATCTTACTGACAATGATCATCCCATACAAAAGGTACATCCTTCCTGGTCAGCTTTGTCATCGGCAATGCGATTGCACTGAAGTCCTTGATAAACCTACGATAGTATCCGGCCAAACCCAGAAAACTACGAACTTCTGTCGGCGTCTTTGGTTACTCCCAATCTGCAACTGACTCCACCTTCTTAGGGTCCACTCAGACTCCTTCTGCAGATATCACATGACCTAAGAAAGTCACTTCCTTCAACCAGAACTCACATTTGCTGAACTTGGCATACAGATGATGTTGGCAAAGAAGAGTCAATGCTTGTCGAAGATGTCACTCATGCTCTTGGCTGTCCCAACTATAGATCAAAATGTCATCTATAAAGACTACAACAAACTGATCTAGGAATGGACGAAACACTCGGTTCATCAGGTCCATGAAAGCAGCAGGTGCATTGGTTAGCCCAAACAACATAACCACAAACTCAAAGTGACCATAAGTCGTCCTAAACGCTGAATTTGGTATGTCGTCCATCTTAATCCTCAACTGATGATATCCAGACCGTAGATCGATCTTTGAGAACACTCTAGCACCACGCAACTGATCGAACAGATCATCTATCCTTGGCAACGGGTACTTATTCTTGATCGTAACTTTGTTCAACTGTCGGTAATCTATACATAGCCGCATCGATCTATCCTTCTTCTTAACAAACAACATTGGAGCACCCCAAGGCGACGTGCTCGGTCGGATGAAACCTTTCTCCAAAAACTCCTGTAACTGCTTCTTCAACTCTGCCATCTCTGCTGGAGCCATCCTATACGGTGTCTGTGCAACTGGTTGTGTTCCTGTTACCAGATTGATCTCAAAATCAATCTCTCGAGGTGGGGGAACACCGGGAAACTCATCAGAAAACACATCCGCAAACTCTCAGACAACCGTCAATTCCTCAAGGCTAGGACCTTTTGCCTTGGTATCCACAACGTGAGCTAAGAAAGCCTTACAACTTTGCCGCAACAACTTTTCTACCACCATCGCTGACACTAGACATGTTGGAAGAATCTTCCTATCTCCTTGGAAGATCCACTTCTCTCTGTTGTCATCAAACACCGCCTATATGGAACCACAGTCCAACATAACCTTATACTTCTCTAAGGTATCCATCCCAAGGATCACATCGAATCCATGCATATCAAGTGGTATAAGATCCATTTGTATATTGTGTCCCAAAAAAGATAAGACACAAGATGGACACTCTTCTCAAAGCATCGAGGAACCATCAAGAGGGGTTTCTAACAATAGGCTATCTTACTTACAACTAACAGGTAAAGGACAGCTATTAAGCAGACTATGTGCGATAAAAGAGTGCGTAGCACCCGGGTCAACCAAAATAGATATAAAGCAAGAAGAAGACAAATCAGAATGAAATAACTCCATCTGACCTGTCACCACTCACGGGTTGACTATCGCCTTCGGCTGACTCATAGCATAGAATCGAGCCATTGCTTATTGTCCACGTCCTATGCTTCCTTGAGAAGATGATCCCACTTGCGACGCTTGACCGCGTCCTCACCCTCTGCTAGCATTGGGCTACTGTCTGTTTGATCCTTGTTGATTCTGTTTCGGCTGTTGTGTTACTTCAACGTCTCTTCTTGGGAAATTTGACTTTAAATGCCCCGTCTGTCCATAGTGATAACATGACCTACCTTCTGTCTGTGGTCTAGATGGCTTTGTTACTGCCAAAAAAGCTGTACTATGTGCCTTTGATGGTGAAGAAACATGACCTCTTCCCTTACTCGGAGACCACTGTGACGATGCACTAGAACCTCTCATCATTGAAGGTGCTGAAAACCTTGACTTCTTGAAGCCACCAGATCTCTGTCCCTAGAACTGAGCAGGCATTTTCCTAGTCATGGACTCCCTTTTATCCCTAACAGATCGTTCAATCCTATGGACGGACTCCACAAACGTGGCAAACCGCTCCTGATTCTCTAAAGCAGCAGTAGGTGTCGATAGTTCAACACTCAAACCTTTCTCAAACTGCCTGATCCGCTCATCATCTGTCGCTGCCATGTGAGGACAAAACCTCAGCAAGTCCATGAACTTGGCTTCATACTCGGTAATGCTCATCGTTCCTTAGTGTAGATGCTCAAACTAGTTGATCTTCTCATCCAGATATGTCTTCGAAAAGTATCTGCTGACGAACTCTCGCTGGAAGATCTCACAACCGATCTCTTCACCGGGTCGCTTCTCCTCCTCGATGGCCCACAGTGGCCATCACTGCCCTTCAGAAGGTAGATAGCGTGCTTGACTTTGTCTACTTTGGGGACGTCGAGGATCTAGAAGGCCTTCTCAAGATACATCAGCCACAGATTGACATCCGCTGGATCATCCGTTCCAGCATAATCTGAAGCTCTGACTCGGCGAAGCCGCTCAAAGGTCTTCCCCATACCTGATGTTTCACCATGGGGAGCCTGTGCTCTTAGCTGAGGCACTGTCACTCATTCCACCATGTGATTCATCGTAGCCATTAACTGCCCCATAAGCTGTTGGTAGGTTAGGTTTTAAAAAATGGCTGGGTCAAGTTGGCGGACCTCAGGCACCCAATCTCAATGTGCCTGCCCTCCTACTCCATCATCTGATGTAGCATCACTGCTCTCGGCAACATGTTCTTCATGATTTCTAGACATCTTTAAGATTTATCTTCTACTGAGGGCAGAAGGTTATTGTAAGAAAGTCTAGGAAACTCACAAGAACAGACGGAAACCTAGTCCTAGATCCCTGTAGACTCAATGAACCTAGAGCTCTGATGCCAAACCAACTGTGACACCCCACCATCACACAGACAACGAGATGACACGTGAAAACATGCATAACCATATATTACTAAAAACACAGGTTAATTAAAAACCAATTGCGGAAAGCATAGATACATAACATTTGCAACAAGGCCCTACAAGAAGATCATGTCATATATATATATATATATATATATATATATATATATATATATATATATATATATATATATATATTCAAGATCACCTGCCTGATATGTTTACCACTTAAAGTCACCCACTGTCGCAACAAAACATATTAGTTCATCACCTATTTATACATTCAGAACGGCCACATACGACCAACAGTAGGGTATACAAAAATTACAGCATCTAAACATCGTGAAACGTCGTCAAAACACTTCCAAGGACATGAGAGTACAGGGATGACTTCTAGAACTCTACTACAAAACCACCAAAACAACATCATGTCCATCTCTTGCCTTCTACTGCTCTTCTTGCTTCTCGGCCGCAACCTCACGACCACCACCGCGTCTAGAGCGATCACCTAAAAAGGGTGTAAACCAGTGGGGTGAGACACACAGTCCCAGCGAGAAACATAACTCCCCGCCGCAACTATAAAACCTCAAAGGTTAAATAAGATAACAACAAATAATTGTTAAAGCGTATAATAAGAGCAACATTCTGAGCAAAGATATTATTACCATCAATCTCACCAAGATATCCGGGAGGCATATAACCAAGTATTTCTTTATGGAACATGATTGACAAGATAAGCTTTATAAGAACTTATCACATGATATAAGGATCGTACACATATCTGCAAGGCGTAACTAGATTAGCTATATAAGCAAGGCCTCAATCCATGTTCTGTGCTTTGCTCTAAGAAAGATATACTTATTTGGCTGGATTATGTTTTATTATCCCCTGAGGAAGTGAGCCTTCCCTGCTCAAGTCCAACCATTGGAGACGAAGCCCAATCCGGTGCCATACAAGGTCTAAGGAGATCCGGACTCCATGACCTGACCTTCTCATGGTCAATACACGAATCATCAAGCAAGACCACAATCTTATGCTTATAGGGCCTCAGCCTCTGGGTCAGCTCCGCAAGGTACCCATATCTCTAGCTCACCTCATCATAGGTGCTAGTACATACATCCGAGCCATGAATGCATCATGCTCATCATCACATATCCTGAGCCATGGGTATATTCACCATGCTCCATATATCCTGAGTCTGCAATCACAGTTGCACTCAACCCTCCTATTTTAGGCTAGTGAAAACCTCGCATATTCAACAATATGCGCTCCAGGTAATCCTGTAGGATAAACCTGTTTCACCATCACCAAATACTGGCGGTAATGGATCTATGGCCAGGGAAAACTACATGATAGGTTCATATATAATTGATTAGTATATTTTAAGACAATTGTTGAGGCAAAACAAAGTATAACATAGCCTTATAGCATTACATCATTATTGCCATCAACATTCTATCCTGGGAACTCAATCCCTCATGATATCAACCACTGCCTCTCAAGGCATCATAATCATGCATCAGCATCCTAGGAACGCATCCTTTATCTCATCATCAAAGGATAACACCTCAACTAGTCACTCAACCTTATATCAGGTCCTCAAACCTATCAACTTGTTATTTTATTAACAAGGATTATCATCACATTGTGCTAGTCGAAGCACATACATCTCATAGTTCTTACCAGACTATGAATCCACATGAAATACCTGCACAGTTAGTATACAGATTCGCAGAGATAACTGAAGCCATCATGGATTAACAGAATGATCATGCTATCAAGTATAAAGAAGCATCCATGAGTATATCACACATAAGCTTTATCATTCATAGTATTATTATTAATTATTGGCATATATTATGACTTATGGTGTCGGGAAGCCATCACTAAGGTATAACGTGTAGCACCACCAAGGCTATCCGCTAAGGGTCTAACGTGCACCAAGCTAGGGTTAAGGTTAGGTATCATTTTCGGGCTCACCTGCAACATGAGCCATATCGACCAAAGGGGTGTCGCCCAAGGCGCCCCTATTGTGCAACCATCTCAACATCATCCTAGGGTTAACCCTATCGGGTAGGGTACCCATGATTCCCAAGAATGGTGTCATGCATGGCCATGAAGCATCATAACGATAAGCATCCTAGGGTTAGCATGTCGGGCATGAAGCCATATCGTCCAACACTTCATATAAGTCAAATCTCAACTAAGACATGGTGGTATCGGCCAAAGCCATCCTGGGCACCATACCATATTGCCCAAGCTCATATAAACTAGGATAACAGCCAAGGCTGTGCTGGGCACCAAGCTATCAAAGCCTATCGGCCAAGACCACCTTAAGATAAGGGAGTGTATCGGGAAACCACATTACTAGAGCTCAAACTCACTTTTCTAGACCAAGGAGAGAAAAGAGTGTTGCTCAACAAGGAAACCCTAGACCATGGTTTGGCCAACTAGGTGTAAAGGCATATAAACCATCAACAACAACAACAACATCATGCTCATTATATCCATAGGATCAACAACATATACTAGAGCAAGAAACATAACATGCAATGGACGATCATCATCATATATGAAACATGCAGCATAGAGACGGTAGTTTTAGCTAGGGTTAGAAGTTATGTAACCCGCCTTAAGAAAACTCCTCAAGCTCCAAAGCTCCAAGCTTCAAGCTCCTAGCTCCAAGCTCACCACTTCGGCCACCTCAAGAAAAGGAACAAGAAGCATAAACACCATGGCCGAAGAGTAGGAAAGATGGAGAAAAAGATGCTAAGGAGAGAGGGAAGATGCTTACCAAAGAACAAGACCCACCTAGGGTTCGACCACCAAGCTAAAGGAAGAAGAAGAAGAACTCCTTCAAGGGGATCAGCCACCTACCTTAGCTCCTCCAAGGATATCGACCACCAAAGGTTGCAAGGGAGAGGTGTATCGTGCACACAAGGAAGAGAGGAGCAACAAAGAGCTAAAAGGGTTCCTAAGGAAGAGAAAGGCAAGGCATATATAGATGGGGGGTCAAGGTTAAACCAAGGCAAGGTGTCACCTTACCAAGGGACACTTGTCCACACATTTTACCACCTTGCAAAACTCATGCACATGCCATGCCACTACTCAACCAAGGTTCGGCCACATGTCCAAGATAGGGTGACACAACCAAGGCAAGGAGGTCAACAAAGGACAAAGGCCAACACAATACTCTTCCATGGTCGACACACCCCCTTGGGAGATACCCCATGGCCGATACAAAGCATCCTTGCCCGATACAGAGCTCAACCAAGCAAGGCAAGACCCAAACAAGGGAAAACAAGGCCCAAAAGAGCCCAACCAAGCCCAAGACAACTCAAGGCACGATCCCAAACCTTCCTCTCAACCCTAGAGGAAGCAAAGGGAGAGAAAGACATCTCTCAAGGTGACAAACTTTCTCTCCAACCCTATCTTAGGTTATTTTGCAAGTAGCACCTCCAACTCTCAACTAAGCACAAGCAAACCCTAATCATCACTAAAGATGATTAGCAAGCAACCAAGCACAAGGTTTAGGCAAAACAAATAGGGTAAGCCCAAAATGAAGGTCAGGGTCTTTACAATGAAGGGGAAAAAAGCATCCAGGAGGAGGAGAATAGGAAGGATGATGAGGAAAGTAGCAAGTCAGCTGCGGGGGAGGAGAAGTGCAACAGCAAAGCCTCTACAGAGGAGGAGAAGAGGCAGGAGGAGGAGGACATGACCACAAAGGTGGAAAAAGTATCCAGGAGGAGGAGAATAAGATGGAGGATGAGGAAGACAGTGGTAAGTCAGTTATGGGAGAGGAGAAGGACAACAACTAGGACTCTATAGAGGAGGAGAAGAGGGAGAAGGAGGAGGAGGACACAACCATGTAGGGGGGAAAAATCCTCTGGGAGGAGGAGAAGAGGGACCATGAAGAGGAAAAAATGAGCAAGGAGGCTGAGAAAGGGATAAAAAAAGATGAGCATAGAAAGGACAATTACGAATACATGATCAAGGCAGTTGTGGGGGATAATGAAGAGGGAAAAATGAGCAAGGAGGCCGAGAAAGGGATCGACACAGATGAAAACATGAAAGACAATGATGAAGATAGGATCAAAGTCATTGTGGGGAAAAATCAAGAGGAGAAGGATAACAACAAGGCATATGCAAAGGAGGAGAAGAGGGAAAAGAAGAGGATCCCAGAGGAGGGGAAGAGGGACCATGAAGAGGAGAAAATGAGCAAGGAGAGCGATAAAGGGATCAATAAGGATGAGGATAGGAAGGATAATGATGAAGACAAAAGCAAGTTAGCTGTGGGGGAGGAGAAGGACAGAAACAAGGCATCTATAGAGGAGGAGAAGAGGGAGAATGAGGAGGACACAACCATAGAGGGGGAAAAAAGGATCTAGGAGGAGGAGAAGAAGAGGGACATTGAAGAGGAGAAAATGAGCAATGAGGGTGAGAAAAGGGATGGACAAATTTGAGAATAGGAAGTAGAATGAAGAAGATAGGATCAAAGATGATATCACCACAGAGAGGGAGAAAGGGATCAAGAATGATGAGAAAAGGAAGAAGGTTGTTGCAGAGAAGAAGAAGGTAGAAGAGAATAGTGATGATGATGATAAGCCGCTTATCATATGTCGAAAAACTTCCCTATCGAAGAGGTATGCCATGTTGTGTCTTTATCACCAGTAATTGGTTATGTGATTTCTAAAATTTTTTGTCGTTCTTACAGAAGAAGATGAAAACACATAGAATAGAGAAGTTAGAAATTCATCAAAGTGTGAGGGTTAAAGATCAACACCAGTTAGGGAATTTGTCAATTCAACCTTTAAGAGAAATAATTACCTCTATTCCTAAGAGAAGAACATTATCTTCAATAAGCAAAGAACCAAGCCCCACTAAGAAAAATCCAGAACTATCTATCATAGAAGTTGAGAAGATAGTATGCGATTTTATACTGCACCCCAAGTTAAACTTGTCTCTACTCCTATTCAATGGAGGAATGACCGAACTATGGAAAGGATCTACATACTCTCATACCAATAGAATGGTTGGTAGACAATATATTTGAAGCATATGGACATGAAATCAACAGACAAGAAGTTAAGAGAAGGTCAGGCAAAGTAAAGTGAGTTTGTCTCCCATTCAACATTACTATAAGTTATTCCTTGTCTCACGTTACATTTAACTAAGCATTGGTCTTCCTAATCACTAGTTCCTCCTTTTTATATTCACAGAAAAGTTGTCAAGCAGACTTGAAGAATCCTGATTACAAACAGAGCCGCAAGTATGAAATAGAATTTGCACTAATGGAAGATGTCTTCCCGTATGATCATTTCAAGGATGGGGATGTCGACCATTCTAAATGTGATTATGTGAGTGTTAGTTTGTAAAAGATGTAAATCTAACTTATTCCTTATCATTGTTCCATTATTGGATGTTTTTGTTCCTTTTCACGTCATGATTGTTCCTTTACTCATCCTCCTTATTCCTTGTATCGCCATGTTTGTGTTAATTTGTAGAAGTTGTAAATCTAACCTATTCATGTGTAGTATTTCTTCCCAGTTGTATCTTCGGATCATTTCTACATGATCGCTCTCATTTTTCCACAAAAGAAGTGTTTAGTACTGGATAGCTTGCCAAGTGAAGCTTCTTTCAAAGTGGACAGACAACTACTAGCAAAACACTTGCTGAAAGTAGTAGCTCCCTTCTTGGAAGTTACAAGAGCATTATCAGACGTGGATATATGGGAATTGCAGCAAGCGTCAGTTCCACAAAAACCAGATCATTTCAACCGTCGAATCTTTTGTATTCTATACATGCAACATTGGAAAGGAGAACTATGATTGTTGGACCGTCACTTACTTGGCAACGCTTTGAAGGACTTTTGCAGTAACACTCCTTCTAACCACTGATAAAAAAGTTAGAAATGATGTGATCAAGCATGCTCTCACTTGTAATACAAGTAGGTCGTCAAGGCACATCTCCTAACCCACTCCTGGATCTGATATAAAAAAATTATTGATTAATGAAACAAATTGTATTAATAGACTCATTTTATTTGTCATTGTCTTGAATTAAAGTTAATTATACACTGATAGATAATCAATATAATTTGAATCCTACAAAAGTGTCATATTTAATTTGAAAAGGAACACTGGCTTTGAGAGTAAGAACAAGATGAAGGGAACAATTACAACTACAAGAACAACAATGGGGAGTAAAGGAACAATGAGAACAAATTTTGGATACATTCAACAAATTTTTATTAGAAAATGCTTTCGCTTTATCATTGTCCAGCAACATAGGTAATTATATAGTGACACATAAGCCACATGATTTTGAAGACAACATGAACAAGAAGTGCAAAGAGAGAACATCTTGTATCCATGATTGTATTATTTGAATCAAAATTTTGATATGAATGGGATACAACAGGAACAAGAATAGAGTTACGATTCCCCATTTTTACTACAGGAACATGAATGTTTAGTAAAGGAACTAAACTGTCTAAGAAAAGGATCAAATAGAAGAAAATACTTGAATCTAATCATTGTTGTTGAAGGGGAACAACAAGAATGGAGTTACGATTCCCCATTTTTACAATAGGAACATGAATGGATAGTTAAGGAACAAACTCTCAGAGAAAAGGAGAAAATATGGGGATTAACAAATTGGGGTCATTCTTATCGAACTGGACTCCCGGGCAAGTAGTTTTCCTCCCTCCTTTTCAAGGGGAACTATAAGGGGAACTACATGGCCGTCACCACTAGAACAAGAGTCTCGGCCTTGGTTAGTACATGGTCTCTCACTGACTTCAGTTTGTACATAAGCAGGACACCCACTGGTACTATTTGAAGTCTGAAGGTGTCACTACTTGGAGGAGAAGCTTTTGGATCTGCATCGATTTGTCCATGGAGCAATAAGCCTTGATGGTGGAGGGATCCACACCCCAATAGAGAAATTGGGGCGTGTCTTCCATCACCGTTAGGGTTTCCGATTAGGTTTGGAAGAATTGGAAAATAGTTGACTTATGATGAGGCACAAATGAAATCTTCCACAGCTAGACTGCTCTGAGTTGGTATTCATAGGAGGAAAGTTGGTATTGGTATGAGGAGAATTGGTTGTGGCAGATTGGTAGGTAGTGCAGCACTACTCTGAATTGGTATTGGTACCACCATTGGCCTTAATTTGTAGCCAGTGGATGATTCCCTTAAAGCTAGGGTTTTGTAAGATCACCTTCCCTTTAGATGCAACAATGATCAAAAGGTATTGGTTCACCTTTCAGCACCTGCCTACGAGTAGCAACAGTAAGTGCACCCGTGAGTAAGTGTGTCTGGCCATCGGTGAAGGAACAGTGCCATGAATGAAGATTAAAGGAGAATTACCATCGAGAAAAGGAATAAAGGTTATGAGTAAAGGAACAACATCAAGGAGAGTAAAGGAACAAGTACTTTGTTTGTTGTTGTAATCATCGTCTGTGTTGCTATGGTTTTGCTGAAGGTATTGTCTCATTGTTTTGTTTTTCCTAGGGTTTCACAAAAGGAATTGGTTCACCTTTAATCGCCTGCCCATACAAGTGCACCCATGAATGAATGAAAGAAAAAATATGTGACTGTCCCATGTCGTTGGAGGTGACCATATGAGTGAATCCAGTTGAAGATGAGAAAAGAACAAGAATGGGGAGTAAATTTGTTTGATCATTATCCTAATCCCTACTGATCATTTTCTCCTACTTCCATTCCTCTTTTGTTGCCATTCCTCTACAGTGAGTACGAGAAAAGAACAATGACAATTAGCACTGAAAAAAAATGATAATAGGAGCAGAGACTGGTATAAAACTAACAATTATGAATACGGGAATAAGAATGAAGAGTAGAGGAGCATTACCACCAAGAAAAGGAACAAATGTTATGAGTAAAGGAACAACATCAAGGAGAGTAAAGGAACAAGTACTCCGTTTGTTGTTGTAATTATCATCCTTGTTGCTATGGTTTTGTAAAAGGTATTGTCTCATTGTTTTGTTTGTCCTAGGGTTTCACAAAAAGAATTGGTTCACCTTTAAGTACCTTCCCATATGAGTGTGCTCGTGAATGAATGAAAGTGGAAATCTATAATTGGACACTGTCACTAGCAATCTGTGTTTGTCCTAGGAAAAAGAACAAGAATGGGGAGTAAATTTATTTGATCATTATCCTAAACCCACTGATAGGAGTACTGGAAAAAGAATTATGAGAATAGGAGCCGAGACTGGTAGAACACTAAAATTATGAATATAGGAATAGGAATGTAAAGTAAAGGAGCCTTAGCACTAAGAAATGTTTTGAGTAAAGGAACAACATCAAGGAAAGTAATGGAACAAGTACTATGTTTGTTAGTGCAATCATCATCCTTGTTGCTAGGGTTTGGCAAAAGGTATTGTCTCATTGTTTTGTTTGTCCTAGGGTTTTGTAAAAGGAATTGGTTCACCTTTAAGCACCTATTGATACTTCAGTAAACTTCCCTTACAATATCCTTTTTTATTACATCGTAATACATACTTGAATATGCATTATTTCAAGTGTGGGAACTCAATGTCATTTTTCCTTTCTACATCATTCTTCCTTTTCTCCTTTCTAAATCATTAAAGCACTTCATGTGTTTTTGAAATATTGGAATACATGAGCTTCACATACAAGAACAATTATTATAACCAATGAGTTGAATGTTAAAATGTCAACCATTATGAATCCAACAAACATATTATTACTGATTCAGAAAGTACATTCCTACAACATGAACATGAATCAATAGTAAAGGAACAATGCTTTGGATAAAAGGATCAAATAGGGGGAGTAATGGATGTCGATCAAGTAGTCATCATCCTTATTTCCCGAATATAAGGTTGTTGGACAGTGTGGACTGTGTCAGTACATAGTCATCATCCTATAAATAATGCATGAGCAACGTGATAGTGAGGACCACCAAGCAAGACTTCTCTAGCTTGGTGGAGAAGCTTCATCATCAACTGAACCATGCAGTATGCATGGCCACAAGGAGTAGACATCTGAATGCTTGGAAGTGCCATGTGTACCATGGCTGATAATTGGGAAGGATTGAATTCCAAACCCCAATTGAGAAGCTGGGGTTTGTTCTCCAACAGTTGTATGATTTCTCATTAGGCGGTTTGGAAGGATTGGAAAAGATTTGAATTATGATGAGGCACAGATGAAATCTTCCATAGCTACTGATCTCAAATCGAAAACTTTAGGAGGAGAGTTATTTGTGGAAGATTGGTAGATGGCCATGCCCTGATCTGAGTCAGTATTGGTACCACCAATGACCTTAATTTATAGTTGGTCAATGATTCCCTATAGGGTTCCAAAAACAACATTTGGGAGTAAAGGGATGGGGTCTTTGAGAAAAGGACTGTGAGTAAAGGAACTATGACCACATCTCAAAATATTGTGACTTGGAGAAAAGGAACAATGGCTGTAAGTACATGAATGAGAATGGCAGCAATAGAGGAATCTCTGGCCACTTGCAAGTCACAGATTGTTGTTGTCATGGGTAGCATTTACTACAGCTGCTAGTACTAGGTGCCGAAAGGTAGCCCAATTCCACAGTAGGAACAAGAATGGAGTTACAAATCCCAATTTTAGGGTTTTGCAGCCTCACCTTTGCTTGAGAAGTAGTGGTAAAAAGTTATTGGATTACCTTTTGGTGCCTTCCTGTGAGCAGCAATAGTAAGTGTTCCTATGAGCAGCAATAGTTAGTGCACACATGAGTAAGTGTGTCTAGCCACTAGCGAAAGATGTGACCATAACATGATAAAGAACAAGAATGGGTAGTAAAGGAACGGTGATGAGGAGAAAAGTAAATATTAAGACTACAAAAACAACATCTGGGAGTAAAGGGATGGGGTCTACGACAAAAGGAACAATGTTGACGACTACAATAATAGCAACTCAGAGAAAAGGAACACAAAAAGCCAATATAGGAACTATGACAACGTCTCCAAATACTGTTACTCAGAGAAAAGGAACAATGGATGTAAGTACAAGAATGAGAATGGCAGCAATAGAGGAATCTCTGTCTAGTTGCAAGTCACATGTTGCCGTTGTCAAGGGTAGCATTTAATACAGCTGCTAGTAGCAGGCACCGAAAGGTAACCCAATGACAACGACTAGTGTTGCTGCTCAAGGGAATTACAAGAATGGGAAACCCTACCTTTAAAATGAATTGGTGACTAGCTATAAATATAGGGCAACACCATTTCAGAGAGGGTAGCACCACCTACCATTGGTGAAGTCTGGAACCAACTCCCCTCCTTCTCCAATACTACAACCAACTCTCCTCCTCCACCACTGCCTATGTGTTCAAGAAATGATGAAGTCTTGAAAGTTCAACATTGTTTGGTTGGAAATCATTGATATCACGTCTCCAAATCTTTTCCAATCCTTCCAGACCTAATGGGAAATGATATCTCTTTGGAATCTAAATCCTTTCCAATCCTTCCAGACCTAATGGGGAAGATACAAATTTTGGAATCCAAGCAGGTTCTTTGAGTGCAACACATGGAGCTTGGTGTCCTACCCTGGTGTCTGGAGGTTGAGTGGACACCATGCGTTCGTTAGGCTATGCTTCCAGGGCCGACGATTGCTGTTGCAGCTGTTGTGTTGTATTGTAACTGTATTTGAATGCAGAAAATGAACAAGGACAATGACTATAGGAACAACAATTGGGTTGTTCCTTTTTCACCCTTCCCTGCTCCTTTACTCCCAGTTATTGTTGTCTTAGTCATCGTCCTTGTTTTGTTCCTCTTACTCATTGTTCCATTTTCTCGCCATTCTCTATTATGTAAGTGTAGCTTTTGGTGTATCTATATCCGTTTCTGTGTTATCTATTTTCATATTATCAGTAATTGTTTGTTTTATCCTACTCTTTGCACGATTTCTCTTACTCATTATTCATTTAGGGAGAGTAGGAAGAACAAGCTGAGAAAAGGAACGAGATTAGGGAAAAGATGAACACAAAGATTGAGAACACATACGATTCAATACTATATGACATTATTTTTTTTTTGGTCGGCTAAAACTCGTCTTACTTTTTTTTTTCATTTTCTTTTGTAAAGGTGGTATATACAATGCGTTCATTCCCAAACTGGAAATGAAGGAAAGGAACAGGCTATACAAAGAAAACTGTCTAGGGAAATAAAAGGGACAGAACCTCTAAGAAGCCAACAAAGAATAAACTTTAAGACCAAAAGCTCTAGAGCAGGAGGAAGCCCAGACAAGAGTTGCTACTCTCCGTCATAAGACCAAGCTCCTCGCAGAAAGAAACTTCGGTTCAACTCAGATGCAAACCAAGATATAAACCAGGAAGCAATGAAGACCTTCTGGGTAGAAGACGAGCTCCAACCAGGCTGGGAACTCAACAAAAGAAACAATAGCTACAAACCAACACATCACAAACACAGCAAGCTCACAAGCCACAGGATGATTTGTCTATCAACCAAGGAAGAAGCCTCTACCAAACAGCAGAACCCAGCAGCACGACCATCAACAACAAGGCCATCACATCCAGATGGAGTGAAAGGGGAGCATCGACATCCACACAGGATGGGGACTCAACCCTCACAACAGCCAACAAAGAGAAGGTGAGAGGGGAGCATCGACATCCAATGAAGGATGGGGACTCGACCATCACCAGGACATGAGATAACACCATATAAATCACAAGATGAAGAGAAAAGAGCAGCTCATCAAACCAAGAATATCTTGAGCGAGTTCTTCCACTCCACTCAGGATAAACTCAACCTCTCAAGAACAGAAGGACAAACCCACAGATCCAAAAACTTCCACCTCAAAGACCACACAGGGAAAAAACAGCAGCAAAGAGCCCACTACCTCAGCAAACAGAGGACTAACCCAAGAAGCAAGAATCCTTCACCTTCAGAACACCCAACAAACCAAACCAAGATGAAACAAGCAAGAAGACAACAGTAGCTATGCTATGGAGAACAACGACCAACAGCCTCCCCCAGTAGCCAACAACCCAACAAAAGGATCCAGCCGAACAGAAGACACACCAGCATCAAAATACCATCCAGAAGCCGACAACCTTCATCTGCAACTACACAAACCCTTAGAGATAGAACATCGAGAGGGGAGCAGCATCATGACAACATCAACCTCAGAAAAACAAAACCAGCAAGGACACCATCCAACAGGAGCCTAGACGACATCCAACACCAAAAAAACAGACCAGATCCAAACAACTGCAAATAGGAACACCTAGAACCCTCCACCAGGTGCAACCTAATCCCTCACCATGATATTAAAATCATTTTCAATACTAACCCACAAGCTAGATACATCTTTATGGGTGTTATCATGGATCCTCCTATTCCTTTCCATCCACGTATGGTAAAGCAAAATAGGGTAGAGGATACCTTCCTTCTCCTGGATGAGAGAAATAATATCATTCCATCCCGAAGGAGAAATAGAACAAATGCCTTTAGTAAAAGCCATACTCCAAAGGTTCTTAATATAACTACACTCAAAACAAATATGATTGGTATCCTCATAGCCATTCATGCATAAAACGCAAACAGACACCACTGTAATGCCTCTTCTCCTCGAGTAGTCATTAGTTGGCAACTTATTATGCGTCGCTTTCCAAGTGTGAAAAATACTATTCAAATGAGCTTTACTCTTCCACAACTAGGAAAACATAGGACTAGCATCACTTTTCATTCTAATACTATCCCAAACGGATTTAAAGCGCACTTCCTTCATCCCCATAAAGAGACAATGATCATCCTCATTCTCCCTATAGATAGGAACATCTTTGAGTTTGTTAAGAAGTAAATCAGAACATCTAGAGTCGCTCACACACCACTTTCTGTCTCTAATAATGTTGCTAAGACAAGCATCAATTGGAAGGCCAGCCCTAATCACCAGATTCTTATTGACAACTTCGTGAAAGAACTTGCCATTAACCCAAGGATCCTTCCAAATGGAAATGTTCTGCCCAGACCCAACCTTCAAAGACATGAGATTTCTCAACGTAGACTTTCTTCTCACCAAAAAATTAAACATCCAGGAATGATTGGGCAAGACTTCGCTACACCAAATAGTGTTCCTCTTCAAGTATTTCTCATTAACCCATTTCACCCAAAGGGGTCTTTCTTTCTCGCCACATCCCAAACATTTAGAATAAGGCAAGCATCTGCGACCTCCTTGCTGTCCCTGATGCCTAAACCACCGTCATCCTTAGGCCGAGTAATAATATCCCAGCTAACAAGATGAAGATTCCTTTTATTGTCAGAAAAACCCCAAATAAAATCTCTGCTCAGCTTGTCAACTTCCTCCAAAACAGATTTAGGAATCGGAAAGGCCATGACCCAAAACAAGTGCATAGAGGAAAGAGTAGATTTAACCAACTCCACTCTCCCAACCAAAGAAAGCATCTTCGACTTCCAACTTTCAAGTTTCTTCTTGAGCCTATCAATAAGAATCTCGCATTGCTTCTTCCTAATCTTTCCAGAAAATAAAGGGATGCCCAAGTATTTAATATCTTCAAACTTTCCAAAATTCATATCAAGCTTTTCAGCCACAACTTTGTTATGATTCTTACTATTAGCCAAGATAACACTCTTCTCTCTATTGATATGCAACCCCGACATGTTACCAAACTCATCCAACAACTTTCTAATGCCAACAACATTATCTTCAGAAATATTCGAGAAAATCATCAGGTCATCAGCAAAGACTAAATGCGAACAATGAGTAGTTTTGGATATAGCAATAGGAGTAATGATTCTATCATTCACAAACTTCTTAATCAACTCAGAAAACCCTTGCATTGCAATGACAAACAAGTAAGGCGCAAGTGGGTCTCCCTGCCTCACTCAATTTGAAGGAAAAATCATTTGAGATGGCTCACCATTAACAAGCACCTGATAAGACATGAAGCTGAAAATTGCATCAACCCAACTAATCCATTTAGAAGGAAACCCCATCTTGTACATCATGGAAAACAAATATTTCCAACTGACAGAGTCGTAGGCTTTGGAAATATCAGCTTGAATACACATGTTGAGACACCCACTCTTATTAAAATCACTTAGGATCTTGTTGGTAAGTAAAACCACATCCTTAACACTCCTTCCTTTGATAAAAGCACATTGATTGATATCAATGATATCGGAAAGAACCACCTGCAACCTATTGGCAAGAACCTTCGAGATAATCTTATAAAAGTCATTGCAAAGAGCAATGGGATGCCAATTCTTAACAAGAGAAGAGTCATTGCCTTTCAGAAGAAGAGTAATGAAGGTCCTGTTGGTTTCTCTCAAAAGGGAACCATTACTAAAAAACTCTTTAACCGCATCAAACACATCATTACCAATGACAGGCCAAGCATTCTTGAAAAAGAAACTGTTAAACCCATCCGGACCAGGACATTTGTCCGTATTCAACTCCATAATAATGTCCTCAACTTCCTTTCTAGTTATGTATTTGTTATGCAACTGCTTGTGGGTGCTAGAAAGCTTGGTACCTTTCCATTCATCCTTCCAAACCTCCCCCTGGCTCTCCTTACAGAATAAGTCTTTGTAGAAATCAGCAATAGCATCTTTGATTTCATTCAGATTTTTAGACACTTTCCCGTTGATATTAAGACAATTGATCGAGTTTCTCGTCCTCCTGGACCTCAAAGAAGAGTAGAAAAAGTTAGAATTAGAGTTCCCTTCTTTCAGCCATTGCACCCTCGATTTCTGACGATAAAAAACATCTTCTAAGTCAGCAGCAGATTTAGCTTCTTTCCTCTTAGTATTAGCTTCATGTCTGAGATTAGAATCAAGAGGATTCATGTCAGCCAAACGTTGAGCTTCGATAGTGAGATTCTTAAGAATAGTATGGTTCTCATGAACATCCCCAAACACATCTTTATTCCATTTGCACAAGTTGTTCCTCAAGCAATCCAACTTTCTGTAAAGTCTGAACATAGCAAATCCTGACACCTCAAGCTTCCAACTATCCTCCATAACACTGGATAAGTCTTTGTGTTTCATCCACCCATTGAAAAATCTGAACATAGTCTTCCTACTTCTTTGCTTCCCCAAGAAGAGGCACACTCTCCTATGGTCACTAACAATGTTAGAAATATTTTCTCCATGAAACTCTTCAAACTTCAACTGAAAATCAGAATTATATAAAACCTTATCAATCTTGGAAGCAACGGACCTGTCCCCGTCTTGTTTGTTATCCCAAGTATAGAAAGCAACATTTAAATTTAGCTCAAACAGACCATGATCAAGGACAAAATTGTTAAAGTCTAACATCGATTTCAGGGAAGGAGGATCAATACCAAACTTCTCCTCCGCCTTCCTAACAGCGTTGAAATCACCCATAATAATCCAAGGACCATCTATCATGTTACCAAACCGATCCAGATTTAACCACAGACTTTCGCTATCATAATCTCCATTGTGCCCATACACAGCAGACAAATAGAAACTCTTATCTTCTCTAAACACCTTGACATTAACAACATGATCACATTCTTCCAGAGTGACTACGTGACACAACTCTTCTTTCCAGAGAACAAACACCCTGCCAAGGGGATGCGAAGCTGAATTCGAGACCCAAGAATACCCTTCAAAATACCTTCTCATAAACGTTTCCTCCTTCTTACCTCTAAGTTTGGTTTCATTGAGGATAACCACATCGCAGTTAGCCCTCTTTATTTCCTCTTGGACGCCAAGGATCTTGTTGTTGATACCCCTAATGTTCCAAGAGGTGATGGAAATCGTTGAGTTCATCTATCCCTTGGGGCTGTTCAACTGAAAACCTCAGTATTTTCAGAAATAAGTTCAAGCTCTCTCTGACATGGTGAGAATCCAGAATAATCCAAACTTTGGCTAGCACCCAACTTCAACTTCGATTGACATTTTGGATGGTCTTTCCTAGTCTTTTCACCTGGGATTAGCTTAACTGAATTAGATGAGGCTTGTGAGCTCTGTTCACTATCTGGAGAAATCTTGAGTGTCGCAATAATGGCACAGGGGGTAGCAGGTAAAACACCATCAAGTCTGCTTGTGATTACTTTCTCTATATCCTTCAACAAAACACCATTTAGGTCAGATTGAGGATTAGTGAAACCTTCATTTACTTCTCTTGATAGTCTTTCATCTTCAAATACCTGCTCCTCCACTACCGCAAAAATGGACTGTCCCTTCTCTACATCAGAACCTCCTATTTCCTCCAGGAAGAAATTCCCATCGTCATCCTCCCTTAACTTCGTAGGCAATTCTTCAAACAGGTTGTCAGCAAAAATTTTATTGACTTCCCAGACCTGTTTCCCTCCAGTTCCTCTACTATTCCTTTGTAAACCTTTCGCCTTCTGCAATTTACAGTCATCATGCCCCAAGAAACAACATCACCTACATTTGTATGGAACCCAGTCATAATCCAGAAAGATAGGTTTATCTTCTCCATCGTCACTGGCTCACTGCTAAGAGCCAGTCTTCTCAGATATGACGCGTCGTGCTTCATAAGCACCTGGATTCTGGCCAAATCCATCCTCCAATTCAATACTATATGACATTATTGATTAAGAAAAAAATATGATACAACATTATGTATGTGAATGCTGGTGAATAAGACATGTAAATCCACATGAATGGTGGAGTATTTTTACTTTATTCAAATCCCAAGTTAAAAGTAGGTATCCTTCTCTCTCGTTCTTGTTGTAGACACATCTTCAACCGTGCATTATGTCTCCCAACCTCCACAAAACTTACCAACCTTTTTGTGGACCTATTTGGATTGTCACAAACCTTAACTGACTTGCCTTTAAATAGAATTGGAGGAGGCTTTAGAACTTCAAATTCAATTGGATCATGATTTTCATTATGGTTGGCCCTAAGAAATTCAGCCTTAGAGCATAACAAATCAATCTCGTTATCTACCATTTGGTACACATCATCATCCATGAAAACTAATGTGGCCATTTGAACCATTTTGTGACACATATGCTAATAGCATTCCCCATATATAGATGGTTTGTTGACACCGGGGATGGAGTCTAGTATAATACTCCCACTGTTAGCAAGATTTGTCCAACAATAGGATATGTAGTGTGGGGATTGTTCTCAAATTTTCTTCTCAAATAGATCCTAGAACATCCATAACATTGAGAATATGTCTACAGAGCATTTCCATGTTTTCGTACATATGGTAGGAACATTCAAACTTCATATCACCTGTTTGGACTAACACAGTCCTCTCATCTACTCTAATGTCGTTATCACTTTTGAGTACAATATATGCAAGCTTACTGTAAGGAGTGGGATCCCAGAGGGGAACCACTCCCTACTAAAATAAAAAGACAGCATAAAAAACAACACACCAACCAAAAACCATTTTTCAAAAGGGATGAAACCAATTTATTCAACATGATTGTATCATAACAAGTCAGTTTGGTTGAGAAACGAGCTAGAAATCTCGATCTGAAAATCATGCAAATAACAAGTTTGTTTCTCATTTGGTCACAAGGTAAAGGATGAGTGTGAGCCGTCTAATCTACCATCACACAATCCTTGTTACACACGAGATTAAATATGATGCGTTACATTAATATCATTCTCAATCTTAATCGAAATAAAGTGACACACATAATTATTTATTTTTTTTCTCTGTCCTCATTTGAGGGTGCAAACGAACCTCAAAATTAATGAAAATTGACACCTAAGCTAATTTTGATACGTACAATCCGAATATGCAATTATATTTGCCTTTTGAGAACTTTTGATGTGTTAAATAAATCAAATCTTATTTTCTCTTTTCTCCTTCATTAATGGTTATAAGATTATCCAAATTTGATGAAACTTCACCCACAAGTCACATTAAGTGTCTTGGATACGAATTTGTCATCAATTTTACATGTTGGAGTTATTTGTTCATTTATTTAATATTTTGAAGGTTCTACACACTTTCTCTCTTCTGATTTCATCTTTTAAACAAACTTTCTCCAAATTGAATGAAAATTCACCCAAAGGCATATTTTAATGTGCAGAATATGAATTTAAGATTATTTTCACTTTTGGAGTCATTAAATATTTTATTTCATATTTTAAAGGAAAACACCTTTTCTTTTCTAAATAAATTGGATGTGACCATTATTATCCTAAATTGGTGAAATTTGTCCTCTAAGCCAAAGCATATCTAGAAAAAATGAATATGAGGTTATTCATATCCAATTACTTCCTCTTTTATTAGTTTTAACCTATTATCAATTACTTCTATTATTTCTATTTTTAATTAATTCAATATCACATTACATTGCTTAAAGAGTCATCCTTCTTATTCTAAAAGGCTATGGAAAGATCTAGAATGAATCTACCCTATCATTATATCACATATTTTTATTTATTTCGTATTTAGTTGAATTATATATTCTTATTCTCAATTATAGACACCTTTTCCTATTATGTACAATATTACCTCAGGTGACATATCTTATGTACCTTTCATTGATTTTATGATTAAATTGAAAGTATTAGGTAATATTAATCTATATTCCACATGTTAGGGTGATTAATTCATTCATTAAGATATTTTGGGTCACTAAAGAGCATACCCATATCCTTATTTGGCTAAACACCAAAGACTAAGGTTTTTAACCTCTTAACCCAAGAATAAGATTAAGTTCTAGGTTTCAATATGTTACAACATACCACCCGTTAAAGAGATTTTGTCCTCAAAATCTAAATTTCCATAACTAACCAACAACTATCTACCACCCCTTAAAAAGTTACATCCTAGTAAGCCAATCAAAACTATAGGTACAAAGGTAACTTCCTTACATATATCCACAAGGTACCATGCAAAAGGAAACATAACTTGAAAGTCTAACTATGGGACTAAAGGTTACCTTCAACTTGATCATCATAATAGACTTCTTGACCATCCAAAGCAAAAACTCTTCCAGCTCACCTTTCTATAGGTCTTCTACCATTATTGTTACCATTATTCTGAGGAGGCACTTGAGGTTGTTATGGTTGAGTTGTTGCTGGCCCATTATGTAGCTGAGGGAACCTAGGGTGAATATGTCCAAGTTCATTGCAATGATGGCACACAACCTAGAAGTCAGGCCAATAGTTTGCTTTATTCTTATCTTGAGAGAACTTCCCTGGGGGGTGGTAACTATTACACTTAGCACACTTGTCTCTTCTCTTATCATCTCCTGAGGGCTTCCTCTTCTTGTCAAACTCCCTAGGTTGAAATCCTAGGTATGACTCCACAGTTAAATCTTTGTCAACCATATGTTGGAAGGTCAAAGGTAGTTGTGGGATAAGAGCACAACCCACGTAGTTGAGTCCTTGATGGAATAGGTCAGCCCTATGTTCCTCACTCAAACCCACTGCATAACATTCCAACAATAGAAACTTTTATACAAATGGAGAAATGGATAAGGAACCTTACTTCAAGATATAGAACCATGCTTCCTTCTTCTTTAGGGAAGCAGTGTAGATGTACTTCCAATGAAAAAGCACCAAAAATTGTTCCCATGTCATGGTAGAGATATCACGTGTCATTCCTAACCGGTTCCACCAACTTGAGTGGCTCCATCCAAAACATATGAAGCAAATCTAACCTTCTGGTGGGGAGGATAGGCCATACCATCAAAGGTCCTCTATATGGCTAGCACCCAATCATCAACTTTATCGACCATATCTATTTCGCATTCACCCTTGAAGGAGGGTGGTTGCATCTTCATGAATTCCATACTGGAATACTCCTTAGGCTATTTAGGCATAGATGAGTCTTTCATATCCCTGCCATGGTTGTAGCAAAAAGTTGTCAAAACATGGCCAACTCTTGTTTTGGAGAGATGACTATGCTCATACTAGAAGAGGCTAGGGTCTCCTGACCTACTGATGGTCCACTTCCAGTCGAAGGAGTACCTTGAGTCACTAGTTTGGTAATGGGTGGATCCATCCTTGGCATCCCAAACCTAGGGTTTTGTGGTGTCTCGTAATCGTACTAGTTGTCAAAAGTTGAGTTATCTCCCGCCATGAGGGTTTTTGCCTGCACAAGGCAAGGATACTAGGTATAAGCAACCTATGGAGAAAGGTAAACATCCTAAGGGAGACAAGATTGAAATAGGTAGATAATTGATAGCCACTGGCTCTAATACCATGTTGTAAGGAGTGGGATCCCAGAGGGGAACCACTCTCTACCAAAATAAAAAGGCAACATCCCAAACAACACATCAACCAAAAATGTTTTCTCAAAAGGGATGAAATCAATTTATTCAACATGATTGTATCATAACACAAAGTAGAAGTAGAATTAAAGATGTATCTAACCATTAAAAATCTTCTTATCATAAGTAGACTTTCACCATGTAGGGTGATATAAAGGAAAACAAATTACATAAAGCACTAGCGAAGGATTACCTAGCGACTTCAAGTAAAGTCTCCCACAAGGTTAGCTACACTTGTGATCCAAGTCCTCCTTGATTTCCTTCTTCTAATCCAACACCTGGGGTTGGAAGCATACCCCACAAAAGGAAAAGGAAAAGGAAAAGAGAACATCAACAAAATGTTGGTATGTGCATGCTAAAAAGAAATTGAGCAATATATATTAGGAAAGAGGTATATCAAGTATAGAAGGCTTTCCATCGAAGAGGTAAGAATTACCCAAACAGGCATAAGAGGAAAGAATCACCATCATATAATAAAATAAATAATTGCCATAAAATTAATAATAAAAGTGGTGCCACAAAAGCACACATAATATTGTTGGGGACGAAACCCATAACAACCTGCATGTAGGTGAGATAAACTGTGACAATAGCTATCACACCGACAACATAATCACACAAAACTATGCAGAAATAATCATTAACAGTGGATTACTGAAAATCACTAAAAATTAAAACGTTTTTGCCAAGAGATCCATTACCAGGAAACTCTTTTCAAAAAGAACCAAACCATATATATACATCATGTTTACTTTTTACATACATTATTTAATCACCTTGAAGGATATGAGATAACAGTTGCTATACCAAAACATATAGAAAAGCAACATAATGCATTGAGGCGTACAAGCCAAAATCTCAGATCAATTATAAAATTCTTTATGCACTATCTCTGAAAGGACCTAAGAATACACGGACGACACATAGGACTCTATATCTACAAGACACATAACATCACATTCAACCTGATCTATTACTACTGTCCTTGTAGATTTTTCTCACTTTTTGCTGCACGATCTCTACTTCCTGGTGCACATCCACCTAAAAATTTATGGAACCCACGATGTGAGACAACTTGTCCCAACAAGAGATATAACTCTCTGCCAACAGTATTCTTATAACAGTTAAACTTTTATGAATGAGAGCAGAAGAAACCTGTAAGGACCCTGACCTTCGTTTAGGGTTTACCCTATTTGCTTTGCTTAACCTTGGTGGTTTGGTGCTTGCTAATCACCTTTAGTGGTGATTAGGGTTTGGTTGTGCTTTGTTGAGAGTTGGAGGGACTACTTGCAAATAACCCAAGTTTAGGGTTTTGCGTGCAAGTTTGCCATCTTGTGAGATGTTTCCCTCTCTTTGCTTCCTATAGGGTTGAGAGGAAGGCTTAGGCTTGTTGTTTGAAGTTTCTTGGGCCTTGGTTGAGTTGTTTTGGGCCTTGAGGTGCCTTGTTTGGGCTAGGTTGAGCCTTGTGTCGGCCAACAACCATGTGTGTCGCCCAGGTACCTTGGTGTGTCGCCCAGTGGAGCTGCTGGTTGTGTCGCCCATGATGCTTGGTCTTGTTTGGTGGACACTTGGTGCATATCTTGGACAAGTGTCTTAGACCTTTCTAGAGTGGTGGCTTGAGCCCTTGGACAAGTGTCCCTTGGGTGGACGACACATAGCATGGATCTACCTTGTTTTCTCCCCCCTTTCCTTCTATATATGTGGTTCTTTCCCTTGCCTTAGCTTCCTTTGATCCTTTGGTCTCTCCTCCACCTTGAGTGCACGACACTCCTTCCTTCTTTTCTTATGTAGGCCGATACACTTCCTTGGAGTAGCAGTGGTGGCCGATACACCCCCTTGGAGGAGCTGTGGTGGACGATATCCCTTGGACCTTGGAGTTCTTCTTCTTCCTTGGAGCTTGGAGCTTAAGGCGGGTTGTATAACTTCTAACCCTAACTCCTTTACCTCTAGCTATGATCTTGTTGCATGTTAGTAGTTAGTTTCTTGCTTTTGTACCTTTGGTGGACGATCCTCCTTAGGGTTTAGGGTTTCCTTGTGATCTAGTGCACCTTGCTCTCTAGGGTTTGAGTTTCCTTGTGCTGGAGGTTGATGGTGACCCCTGTTGGGAGATACCCTCTCTTGTCTTGGTGTGTTGGCCGATATGGTGGTGTTGGATGACATGATGGTTCTTTTTGTGATGAGCAACACCTTTGTTCTTATGATGGATGTTAGACCAGGAAGTGGCATGATGGTTTGCTTGAGTTGAACGATAGGGCCTTGTTTGGCAAGCTTGTTTGGGTTGGACGATAGGATAGTGTGAGTGTTGGCCGATATAGTTGTGTTGGACAAGTAGGGTTGGTAACGGGCGATACATCTTGGGATTGTGACGGGCGTCACACGTCTATCTTTGGTGTGTATCGGCCAATAGGCCTTGGTTGGTGGTTGCACGACTTGTGGAGTGTTCCTTATCCCTCCCTCTCTCTCTTAGTGGTTGGAGATGGTGGTGATCTGGCCGTTAATTCTAGCAGGAGTATCAGGCATTGTAGTTGGGGTGCTGTGACGGGCGTCACCCTCCCTGGTGTGTCGGCCGACAGGAGGTGTGACGGGCGTTGCCCGATACACATGAAATACCCGACACCCTCTCTGACACACGTTATCTCCTATAACGCTGTGTCGCGCAGCGTTACTACTTTGTGAACCAGCCGTTGTTGTTGGTGTTTGGGTGAGGGTTGTAAGGAGTTTTAATGAGGGTCTTGTGATCTTCCAGCGACGGACCCTTGTTTTATGAAAGTGAATGATTATGCACAAACAATAACAATGTTAACAATAGTAATGATGCTGATAATAGTAGTGATGGTAATAATGTTAATGGTAGTAGTGATGATAATAAGGAAGGTAGTGGTAATGATATGCATGATGTGATCCTTGTGCTTATCTGTTACTGATAAGGTGAATGGTGGTAGTTACACTAGTAGTTTGCACAATGATAATGGTAATGATAGTGGATGGTGACAATAACGATAGTGGTAATAATAATAGTGCTTGTTCAGTATATTCAACATGACTGCTTACATAAAGTAAACATCTTGTTTATTCGTATAATTCTAAGATGAGGATAAGCATAGGTATGGTTTGATGTGCTTTATACACTTGATCACCAAATAGTGTAAATGACAAGTATAGCATGTCGAATATGATATTGTGATAATAAGTATAGTCCTTATGTTGAATCTACGATTATTGTGTATCCTAACCAATGCAGGTGATGATTAAGCCATGAAAAGGCTATGAGACATATGTGATGAGTAACATCACTTTGATAATTATTCTATAAGGTTGTATGTATGATGTGTTGGTCCCATGATGTTAATGCGAGCCTTGAGAGGCAGTGACAATACATGATGAGGGATTGAGATTCCATGGTATGTGGTGATCCTTGAGATGGATCTGGATGGTTGGCAAGAGGCCAAGTAGTAACATGTGATGTTGGATCCTTGAGATGGATCAGGTTGATGTGGTTACAATAATAAAATAATGATGAGTTTATGTTATTTACTTTCTGTTATATCTTGCATGTTATACAACTTGGTTGAATCTTGCAATCCATCTAAAAGACACTAATTAATCACAGTGAAATATATCATGTAGTTGCCCTGGCCATAGATCCATCATCGTCAGGATTTGGTGATGGTGAAACAGGTTCTCCTATGGGTTAACCTGGAAGCACATATTGTTGAATATGTGTAGGTTGCTCCTAGCCTGAAAATGAGGAGGTAAGAGTGTAACTTCAGTTGTAGACTTAGATATATGTATGAAGAGCATGGTGAACAGGCCCATGGCTCAGGATATGTGATGTGAGGAGCATGAATGCGTTCATGGCTCAAAGCACGGTGAACAGGCCCGTGGCTCAGTTTTACTAGCGCCGAGACCTGTACCAAGGCGGGCTAGAGTGAGGGTAGCCTATGGAGCTGACCCTGTGGCTTAGACCACTTAAGCATGTGACTACAGTCCTGCTTGTATTGTACTCGTGTACTGACCACGAGGTGGGAGGTCGTGGAGTTCGGCTCTTCCATTGACCTTGTATGGCACCGGCTTGGGTTTCGTAACCGAAGGTTGGATTTGAACGGTATGGTTCACTTCCTCAGGGCATAATAATACGTAATAAAGCCATTTAGTACTTTACTTCTTAAGATAAACACGAAACATTGGTTGAAGCCTTGTTCGTGAAATATCTCTGTTATACCTTGCAGTTACTTCTATAGTCATCAGGTATGTGGTAATATGTCTTATCTTGATAATCAGGTTATGTGGTATCATATTTCCGATAATCATGTTATATAGTGATATATCTTATCTTGTCAATCATGTTCCATTGAGAGATACTTGGTTATATGCTTTTATACAGCTGGTAAGCTTGTCAGTAAGAAATGCTTTGCTTTATATAGACTGCTCTTGCTATACCTATTATTAGTTATCTACTATTATAGTTTATCTTGCTGAGGTTCTGTAGTTGCGGTGGGGAGTTATGTTTCCCGCTGGGACAATGTTCAATTGTCTCACCCCGCTGGTTTACACCCTTTTTAGGTGCTCGAGCTAGACGTGGTGGTGGTCGTGGTGTTGCGGCCGAGCAGCTTGACGAGCAATAGAAGGTAGGCAATTGATATGTTGCTATTTTGGACGTTTTGTAGTAGAGTCTAGAGTCATCCCTATACTCTCAGGTCCTTGGCAGTGTTTTGACGTTGTTTCATGATGAACGATCGATAATGTTGTATATCCTGCTATTGGCCGGATGTGGGCCTTTCTGTATATGAACAAGTGGTGAACTCATATGACGGATGGACAGCTGTTCCTTGAAGCTGTGAACACGTATCAGATCTCGTGTATGTATATATATGACATGTTTCTATGCAGGATGAGGACTGGAATGTAATAGTTTCACAGTTTATCAGTTTTCCGCAATCGGTTTTATTTAACCTGTGTTTTCATAATCTATGGTTATGGTGATTTCTGCACGTTTTCGCATAACACCTCGTTATCTGTGTGATAATGGGATGTGTTGCCACAAGTTTTGGTATCAGAGATTTAGGTTCGCTGAGTCTACAGGGATTTAGGACTAGGTTGAGTCTGTTCTTATGAGTTTTCCAGGTGTTCTAACATAAAACTTCTGCACTCAGCGGAAGACAAGCCAAGATGTCTGGAAACCATCACTACTACAGAAACGGCCTTTGGCGTCGGTCTTTTAACCCCATTTGGCGTCGGTTTCCGACCGACGCCTATGTGGGTGCCGCTAAAGGTCGAACACTTCGGCGTCGGTTTTTTAACCGACGCCTATTTAACCTATAGGCGTCGGTCTTTTAGTAGATAACTGACGCCAAAAGGGTTCGCGCCACAGAAAACGGCGTGATCTAGGGCACTTTCTGCGTCGGTGATTTACTAAAAGACCGACACCTATATTCCATGTAGCGTCGGTCTTTTAGTCGATAACCGACGCATAAAGTGTCCTAGATGACGTCGTTTTCTGTGGCGCAAACCCTTTTGGCGTCGGTTATATACCAAAAGACCGACGCCTGGTTGTTTAAATAGGTGTCAGTTCGATAAGAATATCCGACGCCATTTCCAGGAGTGCTTTGGCCACATCAGGCGTCGGTTATCTATAAATAACCGACGCTGTAGGTCTTTGCTGACGGTTTTCTATAAATAACCGACGCCTATTTATATATATATTTTTTTCATATCAGTTTGCAGGCCTGCTGTGGCTGGTCAGCAGGATGAGAACCTACAGTTCAGTTTTCTGAACTGCAGGTTTACGACATCCATTGATATCAGCCTACAAACAGGACGCAAACCTGCAAAAGTCACAAGGAAAATTTCACACAAGTACATACATTCAGACATCAATTCAATTCTCACATTCACACATATAGAAACATTCAAATACATGTATTAACATTCAGAAATATTCATTTACAAAGTATCATTCATTATCGCTATCAACATCCCAATTATATCTTACAGTTGTCACTGTTTGTATGGCTTTTGCCCATTCTTCTCTTACTTCATTTAATGCTTCCATCGTATATGGAGCATGTATATTTTTTAAGCGTTTACCTATAGTGTGGTCAGTTTTAAACACCTGCAAAGAGAATGATGTATATATATAAGTAATAATATAAAAATAAGATTGATATATTTCATACTAACTAATGAGACTATATATAATACCTCATGTATGCTATTGATGTCCAATGCGGCATGTTTGATAATCATCTGCATAAATCGCATCACATAGTATGTGCATGCCCATCCATTGTCTTGTGTAGCACACTATAAATTGAAACATACAAAATAATACAACTAAGCACAATTCACATCAATGATATATACATTGGAGTCGGGGAGTCGGGAACTTACTTGTACGTTCTCCCAATTTATTGGCTGGTTCTTTTTCCTTGGGACCTTTCCTCCAGCCTTTTTGAAAGCATCTAAACCCCTACATGTTAATATAACACAGTAAATTGCATAAGTAAATAGTAATGTAATAAAAGATGTTAACGAATATAAAAATGAAATATTTCTCACCAGAATAATGGCATTCTCATTACGTGTCCAATTTTAGGGTTCAATGTACTCCCCGCAGGATCTAGATAATAAACAGTGAATGTCCCGGGGACAATAACTAGTAACTCCCAATGTCTACCACTAGAGGTAAGAAGTTAACAATTAATAACTCAAAATGCAAAATAAAATTGGAATTTTCTTAAGTCCAAATTATAAATAAAGTAAACTTACTTGACATTGAATGGAGCTATTATTATCGTCTTCTTTTGCTGACCAAAAATTGTAAAAGCATCTATACAGTATTGTTGAACATTATCAGGGTCTTTAGCTACCAAACTAATCAATGATGGAATCAAAAATCCCACATGATCAAATGCAAATTGTTTGCAATGATCTTCGACTAAGTAGCTGCAAAACATATAGGCGTATGCATTAATATATAAGAAACCAGATCACCGGATCTTACACAAGGTATATGGATGTATAAACAAGATCTCACCTTATCCATGTCTCTATCATTGATGTATTCAGCCAATCATACATAAACAGCTCAATAATATCTTGTATAAATAAAGAGCTATCGTATGATTGACCTGCATAATCTGCATCTAAAGAAATAATTATAGGGCAATGTATATTATGTGCCCGTAGCCAACATGCCATTCCCCTACAAGCAGGACCTAACGGGTATGTTAGGTCAGTTGGAACCCAATCGGGTAATGCGGGAATTGGAGGTGGAGGCCTAGGTGCTCCTGGTGTCTTCTTTTTAACCTGTACATATAATTTCAGATAAGTTGACATCATATATACACATTAAAAGTCTAAATCAATGTAAATTTATCTTACAATTTCAGTCGTGTAGACGACATCTGCTTTGGGCCACAATATGACCCCGCCTTTTGCCTCACCAAGTGTATCAATATCTGGGTGGGCATATGGCAACGCAACTTCCCTCCAATCGGGTAACACACGTATCGGGCTGACACGAACGTAGCCCTGTGGCATTGGAGTCCTGTGAAACATTGCCCCAGGAAGGGACGGGTAAGCCTGCGCCTCTGCAACAACGTAGTCTTGCATTCTTAAGCGAAATGGCTTCAATGCCTACAAATTTACATAAATAATATTATACATATATACATATCATCTTGAAAACATATCATCTTGAAAAGACTAGCTACAATGTCATAAACAATACTTACAACAGACGTGCTAGGCGATGGGTCTCCAGGATTACTCACAGTCTGTGCATCAGGAGAAGAGTGGGTCGCCATAGGTGTATTGGAAGCCTGAGATGCCTGCCACCGCAGCAATTCTTCCTTGACCTTCTCAGCAACTACATCGTTGACCTTCTTAGCTACTAAATCCTCAACTCTCTTATTCTCCTATACATGGATAAAAGAAACATTAGCTTCTTATTAATGAATTTCCTTTTGCAGTAACATTCTAAAAAAAGAATAGGTTACCTCTTCTTGAGAAAGTCCCGCTCTGGGTTTGCGCTGGGATGGCCCAAAGAATGCTTTGATGCCAACACCAGCGCCGGCACCTCTAACACGTCCAGGATGCTCTAGGTTACCCAGAGCAACTGTTAATTCATCCCTTGTGCCCTGAGGGATGAACGTGCCTTGTTTCCTCTGCTCGTGCAGCTCCCGCTAATCACCATAAATAGAAATTGGTAAGTTAACACCACAAATAATCAATATTCAAACGATTTCTCTAAGAGTTGTATTTTACCATTTTTGCAGCTGCCTCAGCAGTTACATGCTTCTTTATTTCACCCTTCTTGTTTTGCCTGCCAGCTATCCAGATATCATGGCGAGGCATGGGTGTGGCAGACTCTTGAGTAAGAGCAGACTCCTGAGAAGACTGCTGAGTAGCCGCAGACTCCGCCTGTAGTCTTTGGTGAACGCTTGCATAGCCTTTTGGACCCATAGTGTGGTCATGCACATTCAGTGCACGCCTTGCTTTTTGTGCGTCACTGAGGGCCTAGTTAGTATGCACATTAATGATTTGGTTAGTAGCACTAAATGTTAATCTTGAATAGGTGAATACAATGTATATTAATTAAATTGGGAGTGACGCCTAATACCTTGAATTCTTCAGATTTTCTTGAAGCAACAAAATTGTCCCAATCTTCTTTGTCCAAGAAGTTCCATTATTCAAGGGCTGACTTCTTCTTCTTATCACCCTCTTTTATGTATTCTCTGTTCAGATTTGTCCTATAATTCCTAAGCATCTTTCCAGCGCGTTGCATCACATTTTTACGATGCAACTTCTCATCCAATGCAAACAGATTCTGTAAAATAGAAATGTTATTAACTAGTATCCAAAATAGAATTGCAAATAATAGAATTTGTAATCTACAAAATAGAATTGCAAATAATAATAACTCACACATAAATCCTTCCATATCAAGTCTTTTTTCCCTTGAGGAACTTTATGCCAATTATCATACTTAACACCACAATGGCTCCGAGTGGTACACCCAAGATAGTTTACAAAATTATTGCGGTTCACTCCAATTGGATTTCCTCCATTATCAAACTCCACCACCAATTTGGATCCACTACCACTTAGCGCTAATAACTTCTTCAACAGAGTGATGCCCCTTTTCTTGTTAAGTGTTTGGTGCTGCGCATCAAGTTGCTCCAGTGCTTCGGTGGGTACAGGTGCATCATCAACCTAAAATTTGACAAAAATAAACACACGAAATTAGCCCAATATAGAAATATAGGATATATGACATAACTAGAAGATAATGAATTTTATAGAAATACAGGATATGTTTTTAGAACTTACATTAGTATCCTCGCCATGCTCGTCATGGACAGCATGCTCATCATGGACTTCATGCTCATCATGGACATCATTCTCATCATGGTCAGCCATCTGAAAATGTCATTTAAAAGGCAAACATTTAGCATTTGTATTAACTAGAAAAAGGCAAACATTTAGCATTTGTATTAACTAGAAAAAGGCAAACATTTAGCATTTGTATTAACTAGAAAAAGGCAAACATTTAGCATTTGTATAAACATACATGTCTCTAAAATTGTGATCTTTTATCAATTAACAATCCTTCATTGTGATCTCCGCGCACATATAAGTCATCATTAGCTTCAATATTTTGTGGAGTGGGCAACCCAACTGAGAATGGACTGGAGTCATCATACTTATCATAGTACTCTTCTTCATCTATAGGATCTTCAATGAACTGTCTTTTACCATGAAGAACAACCGACCATTTATCATTCGCAGGATCATCGATATAGAATATTTGTTTTGCCTGTGATGCCAATATGAATGGTTCACCCTTCTCGCCAATCTTTTCAAAGTTCACCAAAGTGAAACCCAATTCATCCACTATAACTCCTTTGGTGTTATCAACCCAATTACATTTAAAGAGAGGAATTTTGAAATCTATGTAGTCAAACTCCCAAATGTCCTCAATGACACCGTAATATGACATTTTAGCTTCATGTGGACTCTTATCCTTTGCACTTGCAAAGTACATAGTCGACGCTTGAAGAGTGACCCCACTATTTTGGACGACACTCTTATCATCTTGGCACTTTGTGTAATATGTGAATCCATTAATATCAAACCCTTCATAAGACATAACATTCAGTTTTGGTTTAAAGGCGAGGCATTTGATAGTTTCTGTAATATCATTTGGTGTTTGAGATAGTTGATGTAAGACTTTATCTTCAATCCACTTAGTAAAAGTCTTATTATGCTCTCTAGCAAGCCACATTGAACTTGCTCGAGGATGTTGTCTCTTTATGAAATTGGTATGTTCCTCGATATAAACACTCACTTCGTCCATATTGTGTAAAATATACAAGTGAGCTTGTTCCAACTGCTCACGGCTGATTACTTTCACCCGTGATCCCAAAATTCCTTTGCCCTCCTCAATATTCTTGTCATTATCAGGAGTGTCATTACCACTGAGAAAGTCATTGCAAAAATCCATAACCTCTCTCGCCACATAACCTTCAATAATACTCCCTTCAGGCCGATAACGGTTTCGAACATCACCTTTAAAAATGCTCATGTATCGTTCAAAGGGATACATCCAATGCAAGAAAACTGGTCCCAACATTTTCACTTCCCTAGTCAAGTGGACAACAAGATATACCATGATATCAAAGAACGAAGGAGGGAAATACATCTCAAGCTGACATAGGGTAACAACCACTTCTCTTTACAAATTATCGAGAGTATCAGGGTCAATAACTTTGCTGCATAGACTGTTGAAAAAGAAACAAAGTCTAGTAATTACAAACCTTACATGCTTCGGCAATATAGATTGAATTGCCACGGGAAATATTTGTTGCATTAGAGTGTGACAATCATGAGATTTAAGACCTATCAACTTCAGATCTTTCATTGATACCAATCTACGGATGTTGGATGAGTAACCATGTGGCACCTTAACATTTACCAAGCATTCACAAAAAGTTTTCTTCTCCTTTCTAGACAACGTGTAACAAGCGAGAGGTAAGTATGTTCTTTTATTACCCATTTCACGTAATTCTGTTAATTCTGACCTTATTCCCATTTCACGTAGGTCCAGTCTGGATTTTATCCCATCTTTAGTCTTACCTGGTATATTTAATAGAGTACCAATGATGCTATCACAGACATTTTTCTCAACGTGCATTACATCGATACAATGCCTGACTGTCAAAGAACTCCAATAAGGAAGATCCCAAAATATTGACTTCTTCTTGAATGAAGAATTGTCACTCCGTGTGGCCATACTACATTGTGATTTCTTACCAAATTCATTGACAATGTCTTTTACTCTTTCATAAACAACATCCCCTGGTATAGGTTTAGGTGCACTCCGTTCATCATTCCATCCATTGAATGCTTTACGCTTCCTACGATACGGATGGAATTTTGAAAGAAACCTTCGATGACCAAGATATACATTCTTGCCGCCATGTTTTATTCTTATTGAATCAGTGTTTTCTTCACATATAGGACACGCTTTAGCTCCTTTGACACTATATCCAGACAAATTCCCATATGATGGAAAGTCATTAATAGTGCAAAACAACATAGCGTGCAAACGAAATGTCTCTCTTGCTGAAGCATCATAGGTCATCACACCTTCAGCCCAAAGTTTCTTTAAGTCATCAATCAAAGGTTCAAGATAAACATCGATATCATTTCCGGGTTGTTTAGGGCCCGATATCAACAATGACAACATAACATACTTATTTTTCATACACATCCAGGGAGGAAGATTGTATATAACAAGCATGACTGGCCAAGTGCTATGTTGGCTGCTCAATGTCCCGTACGGATTCATCCCATCTGTACAAAGCCCAAGTCTTATATTCCTATCTTCTTCACCAAATTTAGGGTACAATAGATCAATCTTCTTCCACTGTGGGGAATCAGACGCATGTCGTAGGATCCCATCATTATTTTTCTTAACATCTGCATGCCACCTCAAATTCTTCACATCTTTCGGATTTGCAAACAAGCGTTGAAACCGTGATATTATAGGTAGATACCACAACACCTTGGTAGGAGAACCAGTTTTGGACTCCCCCGAAGTCGTCAATTTATACCGTGACGCACCACATTTTGGACAATCTTTCAAATCTGCATAGTCCTTTTGAAATAATACACAATCATTCAGGCATGCGTGTATCTTCTTGGCCTCCATTCCCATTGGGCACAACATTTTTTTTACCTGGTATGTTGAGATTGGAAGCTCGTTTCCTTCAGGAAGCATTTCTTTCAACAAAGTCAACAATGAAGTGAAGCTTTTGTCGCTCCATCTATTGTTAGCTTTCAACTTATACAATCTCAACACAGCGCTAAGCTTCGTAAACTTAGCACAGCCTGTGTATAACGGTATCTCAGCATCATGCACAATGTTTGTAAAGATAGGAGGTGGATCGGTGTGCTCTACCCTACAACTATCCAGCATCGCATCAACGATGTCTGCTGGAACTAGTTCGTTCACATTTACGTCATCGGAGGCAATTTCTTCTTCCACCCAAGCACTGCTATCGACATCTACTGGTTTTGATTTTGAAATCTCTCCATGCCAGTGCCATTCTGTATAGCCTTGTACAATCTCGTTGCACATGACATGACTTTTGATTTCCTCACCAGTGTTGACTTTCAAGTTGTTACCGCAATGCCTACATGGACATTAGAACCTATCTGTAGGTTTTTTCCTATGTTCCTCGACAAATCTAATAAACTGATCAAGACCAGATATAAACTCTGGGGTGTAACGATTACGAATGGACATCCATGATCTATCCATTCTATGATCAGAGAAAACAAGTATATATTAGGAAACAAGTATATATTAGGAAAAGATTAGGCAACATTTCCCCACTGTTCTCTAAGTACATATGTACTTAGAGAACAAATGGGGAAATGCCAACAAACACATTTGATGTCATTCTTATATATAATAAATGTGTACCACCTATCCCATCCTTGAACACCTAATCTCACTAGTAAGTGTATAATGTGTATTTGGTTTTCAAGAAAATTTCGGCAGCATTTCCCTGCTGTTCTCTAAGTACATATGTACTTAGAGAACAAACGGGGAAATGCTACTGAAATTTTCTCGAAAACCCAATACACATTATACACTTACATCCTAAGTGAGATTAGGTGTTCAAGAACAGTCCCAAACCGGGGACTATCCAAGATTTGCTCCTAATGAGTAAATCTTGGACGGGTTTCTAAGCCAACAAACACAATAATAGATATCTACAATGAAGCCGGACTCCACACAAACAATATATAATTTAGTGATTGTTCATTCTAATTTATACCAATGTACAAGTAATATAAAGAACAATGATTGTTCACATTCTAGGCCAACAAACACATGTGATGTCATTCTTATATATAATAAATGTGTACCACCTATCCCATCCTTGAACACCTAATCTCACTAGTAAGTGTATAATGTGTATTGGGTTTTCAAGAAAATTTCGGCAGCATTTCCCCGCTATTCTCTAAGTACATATGTACTTAGAGAACAAACGGGGAAATGCTACCAAAATTTTCTCGAAAACCCAATACACATTATACACTTACATCCTAAGTGAGATTAGGTGTTCAAGAATAGTCCCAAACCGGGGACTATCCAAGATTTACTCCTAATGAGTCAATCTTGGATGGGTTTCTAGGCCAACAAACACAATAATAGATATCTACAATGAAGCCGGACTCCATACAAACAATATATAATTTAGTGATTGTTCATTCTAATTTATACCAATGTACAAGTAATATAAAGAACAATGATTGTTCACATTCTAGGCCAACAAACACATGTGATGTCATTCTTATATATAATAAATGTGTACCACCTATCCCATCCTTGAACACCTAATCTCACTAGTAAGTGTATAATGTGTATTGGGTTTTCAAGAAAATTTCGGCAGCATTTCCCCGCTGTTCTCTAAGTACATATGTACTTAGAGAACAAACGGGGAAATGCTACCAAAATTTTCTCGAAAACCCAATACACATTATACACTTACATCCTAAGTGAGATTAGGTGTTCAAGAACAGTCCCAAACTGGGGACTATCCATGATTTACTCCTAATGAGTCAATCTTGGACGGGTTTCTAGGCCAACAACATGGTTAATCCTAATATGTTGGGATCACATAATTATACTGGTAGGATTTTAATAGACATGATAAGTACCTAATCTATAGAGCATTATTAAATAATAAATCAAGAATTTAATAGTTTCAAACATGCAATAATTCACAATGCAATGTTATAAACTATAGGTAACATGGATAGATGAGACTAGAGTTCATATTAGAATAAAAATTAGCAACTTAGGACAAAGTGTGTTACCTTTCAATCTGTGTAACCTAGGGTTCAGAATATCATGATTTACTTAATGTGATAATCATAAGGACTTTATAATTTGCATGAAATAAATAAACATCCAACATCTATCACTTATTCAATCTTCAAGAAACCTTGACAAACATAGGAAGTAAATACATATAATCATAAGTACAACCACGTACCTTGATGGTGATCCATGCAAATCATACATTAATTCACTGAGTATATTATCCAAGCAAATAAGAAAACCAAGCAATTAACTTTTGTTGCATGTATATACATCCTAAACTGCCACAAATCATATAATAACATTAAACGCTACTCAAGTCCTAATCTAGAGTTTAGGTTTTCTTATTATCCTGTTATCATTAGGGTTATTCTTGAACCCCCAATTCCTAAGTTCATTGATTTAATGACATAAAAAGATCTAGTTCATATTATGTTTAGCCATGATTATAAAACTATCATGTTATGATATTAGGACCACTTAAAGTAGATTAGGCACATTAAGCAAGTAGAGTAGGCAGCCAATTTCGCACAAGTAGATTAGGCAAGCAGATTAGGTCGGCACATAAAGAACCAATTTCACGCCTGGGTAGGTCGGTAGGTACCTGGGAAAGCAGAGTAGGGCGAGGTCGAGCTGGTTGAGTACGTGGGCGGCGGCCGGCGAGCTCCAGAACCAGCGGCAGCGACTCCGACGAGCAGGGAGCGTCAGGCGGCGGCAGGCAGGCAGGCGGCCAGGCGGCGGCAGACAGGCAGGCGGCCAGGCGGCGGCAGGCAGGCAGGCGGCGGTGGCAGGCGGCGGTGGGCAGGCAAGCGGAGGAGAAGGAGCAGCAGCACAGGAGAAGGGGGTGCGGCAGAGAAGGGGGCGCCGGAGTAGCAGTGTTGGCACGACGGCGCTGTCATGGAGAGGAAGGAGTAGAGAAAAAGGGAAATCGACGGCGACAGAAGAAAAACGGGCTCGCAATGAAACAGAAGAAAGGGGAAGAGTTGGGCATCGCGGGTTATAAAGTTCCAAAATAGCGTCGGTTGTTTAAAACAACCGACGCCTAAACAGATTTAGCGTCGGTTGTTTGCAACAACCGAAGTCCAATTGGACGATATTTTCATGAAAATGTTTGGCGGGAACCACCTTCAGCGTCGGTTATCCGTGTATAACCGACGCTGAAAGTGACACTTTTTGCGCAAATTTTCATCGCACATAGGCGTCGGTTTTCTACGTATATAACCGACGCTGACAATGACACTATTTTTTTTTGATCGAAATATGGATTTCGCGGGCGACTTTAAGCGTCGGTTCTTTATAAACAACCGACGCTTAATACAAAGCGGTACCCATGTCTGGCTGGTCTTCGAATATAGACGTCGGTTTGCTTAAACAACTGACGCCTTATATGTTAGGCGTCGGTTTTCCTTAATAACCGACGCCCAAAAAAGTGACACTGAATGCTATTTCTGTAGTAGTGCATGAAGAACACTCTGCTGAGTACAGTGATGCTGCATCGGTTGATGGAGCAGATGGACAGGCACATGAAGATTGGGTGCCTGAGGGTCCCCAATTTAACCCAGCCATACTTGAACATCCTGCTTACCAACAGCTTATGGGGCAGTTAATGGCTACGATGAATATCATGGTCGAGCGATTACCAGTGCCTCCTCCGTGAGCACAGGTTCCCCATGGAGAAGCATCGGGTATTGGGAAGACCTTCAAGCGGCTTCGCCGAGTTGGAGCCTTCGGAGTATGCTGGAACGGCTGATCCAGCGGATGCGGATCTGTGGCTGACAAGTCTCGAGAGGCTTTCCGGATCCTTGATATCCCCGAAGCAGACAAGGTAAAGCATGTTGTCTACCTTCTGAAAGGTAATGCTGGTCACTGGTGGACCATCGAGGAAGAGAAGCAGCCTGGCGAGGTGATCTGTTGGGAAGTGTTCCGATGCGAGTTCGTCACTAGATACTTCCCAAAGACATATCTAGATGAGAAGGTGAGTCAGTTCGAAAACCTAAGACAAGGAACGATGAACATCACCGAGTACGAAGCTAAGTTTATGGATCTGTTGAGGTTCTGTCCTCACATGGCAGCAACAAATGAGGAGAGGATCAGACGCTTCGAGAAGGGTTTGAGTGCTGAGTTGAGAACCCCGGTATCTGCGTTGGAGAACCGAGAACGGTTTGCTACATTCGTGGAATCTGTTCGACGGATCGAGAGGACAGTAAGGGAGAAAAGAGAGTCTATGTATCACAAAAGACTTGCTCAATTTCAAGGACGGAGGTTTGGTGGCTTTAAGAAGCCCCGGTTTTCAGCACCGTCAGCGATGAGAAGTTCTGGTGTCCCATCTCAGTGGTCTCCGAGTAAGGGGAGAGGTTATGTTTCTTCACCGTCTAAGGTGCACAGTTCAGCTTCTGTGGCAGTGACAGGGCCATCTAGGCCACAGTTTGAGGAAAAGTCATGTCATCTTTGTGGACAAGTCAGGCATTGGAAGTTCAATTGCCCGAATAGAGATGTTGAAGTGACACAACAACCGAGACAGAGTTTTCAGAGGTCAGAGAGACCAAAGCCCAATGGTAGCAGAGGACAAGGATGCGGTCAGGCGTCTCAAGCGGGATCGTTTGCTCAAAGAAGCAGAGGTCGTGGACAACAAGCAATGACTCGATTCTATGCCATGAGTCAGCCGGAGGCGATAGTCAACCTGCGAGTGGTGACATGTCAGATGGAGTTATTTCATTCTGATATGTCTTCTTCTTGCTTTATATCCGTTTTGGTTGACTCGGGTGCTACACACTCTTTTATCACCTATAGTATGCTTGAAAATTGTCATTTACCTGTTAGCTGTAAGAAGGATAGCTTGTTGTTAGAAACCCCTCTTGATGGTTCCTCTTTGCTTCGAGAAGAGTGTCCATCTTGTATCTTGTCTTTTTCGAGACATTGTATCCAAGTGGATCTTATACCACTTGATATGCATGGTTTTGATGTTATCCTTGGGATGGATGCCTTAGAGAAGTATAAGGTTGTTTTGGACTGTGGTTCCAAGCAGGCAGTGTTTGATGTTGCCGGAGAGAAGTGGATCTTCTAGGGAGATAGGAAGATTCTTACGACATGTTTAGTGTCAGCTATGGTGGCAGATAAGTTGTTACGACAAGGATGTGAGGCATTCTTAGCTCACGTGGTGGATACCGTTGTAGTTACCAAGGCGAAAGGTCCTAGTTTTGAGGAGGTGTCAGTGGTTCGAGAGTTTGCAGACGTGTTTCCTGAGGAGTTTTCGGGTGTTCCTCCACCCCGAGAGATTGATTTTGAGATCAATCTGGTTCCAGGAACACAGCCAGTTGCACAATCACCATATAGGATGGCTCCAGCAGAGATGGCAGAGTTGAAGATGCAGTTGCAAGAGTTGTTGGAGAAAGGTTTTATCTGACCGAGTACGTCACCGTGGGGTGCTCCCGTGTTGTTCGTTAAGAAGAAGGATGGTTCAATGCGGTTGTGTATAGATTACCGGCAGTTGAACAAGGTCACGATCAAGAATAAGTACCCATTTCCGAGGATAGATGATCTGTTTGATCATTTGCGTGGTGCTACAGTGTTTTCGAAGATCGATCTGCAGTCTGTATATCATCAGTTGAGGATTAAGGCGGATGACATACCAAAGTCAACTTTTAGGATTAGGTATGGTCATTTCGAGTTCATGGTTATGCCGTTCGGGCTAACCAATGCACCTGCTGCTTTTATGGATCTGATGAACAGAGTGTTCCGTCCTTTCTTAGATCAGTTTGTTGTAGTCTTTATAGATGATATCTTGATCTATATTTGGGATAGGTTAGAGCATGAACAACATCTTCGTCGAGCGTTGACTCTTCTTCGTCAACATTAGTTGTATGCCAAGTTCAGTAAGTGTGAGTTCTGGTTGGATGAAGTGACTTTCTTGGGTCACGTGATATCTACTGAAGGAGTCAAAGTAGATGTGAAGAAAGTGGAATCCGTTGCGGATTGGGAACAGCCGAAGACGTCGATAGAAGTTCGTAGTTTCCTTGGTTTGGCAGGATACTACCGGAGGTTTATCAAGGACTTCAGTGTGATCGCGTTGCCAATAATGAAGTTAACCAGGAAGGATGTACCTTTTGTTTGGGATGATCGATATCAGCAAGCTTTCCAGAGTTTGAAGGAGAAGCTGACCAGTGCTCCAGTGTTGATCTTGCCAGAGCCTGGGAAAGGCTATGTTGTTTTCTGTGATGCTTCCAAGATAGGTTTAGGTTGTGTGTTGATGCATGAAGATCATGTAGTTTCTTTTGCGTCGTGACAACTCAAGAAACATGAGGAGAACTATCTGACTCATGACTTGAAGTTGGCAGCTGTGGTTCATGCGTTAAAGATGTGGAGACACTATCTGTATGGGGAAGTGTGCCAGATCTTTACGGATCATAACAATATGAAGTATATCTTTACGCAACAAGAGTTGAACATGTGATAACGACGATGGATGGAGTTAATCAATGACTATGACTGCACTATTGTGTATCTTCCTGGTAAGGCAAACGTGGTAGCTGATGCGCTTAGCAGAAAGTCTTCTTCTCTTTCTTCAAAGAAGGCACAGTTGAGTTCTCTGGTATGCCATAAGTGAGATATGTTTGTTTCTCTTCGACAGATGAATGTGCAGATGGAAGTTTCTTTGTTGTCTGGTCTTTTCGCACAGATGCAAGTTAAGCCTACGTTGAGATAGCAGATCAAGGATGCACAGCAAATAGATGATGCGATACAGTTGATCAGATCAGAGTTCGGCAGCGACAAGCGTGATGGGTTTCATGAGTCCGAGGATGGACTAGTTTGCTATCGTGATAGGATGGTGGTTCCAGATGCTGATGATCTGAGGAAGTTGGTGCTTAAGGAAGCACGTATGTCGATGTATGTGATGCATCCCGGTGTCACCAAGATGTATCATAGTCTAAAGGACTTGTATTGGTGGCCCGGTTTGAAGAAAGATGTCGCTGAGTTCGTGGCTAGATGTGCGGTTTGTCAGCAAGTGAAGGCTGAACATCAGAAGCCGGCAGGAACGTTGCAACCTTTGCTGATAGCGCTGTGGAAATGGGATCATATAACCATGGATTTTGTAGTTGGTCTACCCCGGACAACTAGGAATCATGATTCCATTTGGGTGATAGTGGATAGATTGACTAAGTCTGCCCATTTTCTACCAGTGAGGATGACATATACAGTCCAGAAACTAGTGCAAGTGTATGTGGATGAGATAGAATGTTTGCATGGTGTGCCAGCAATGATAGTTTCTGACAGAGGTCCTCAGTTTACGAGTCATTTTTGGGAACAGTTGCACAAAGCGTTGGGAACGCAGTTGAGGTTCAGTACAACTTTTCACCCACAGACAGATGGACAGTCTGAGAGGACTATTCAGATTTTGGAAGATCTCCTTCGAGCTTGTGTTTTGTAGTTTCTAGGCAACTGGGATGTACATCTGAGTTTGATAGAGTTTGCCTACAACAACAGCTATCAGCGGAGCATCGACATGGCTCCTTATGAGACTTTGTATGGAAGGAAGTGCAAATATCCTTTGTGCTGGTATGAGTCTGGTGAGTATCAACTTTTGGGTCCTGAGTTAGTACAAAAGACAACAGATAAGATCAAAGTGATACAACAACAATTGAAAGTGGCACATGACAGGTAGAACTCTTATGCAGACAATCGCCGACGACCTTTAGAGTTCTAGGTAGGAGACAAAGTGTATCTTAAAGTCTCTCTGTGGAAGGGTGTGCTAAGGTTTGTACGGAAGGGTAAGTTAGCTCCCAGGTATATGGGACCTTACTCAGTCAGAGCACATGTTGGCAAGGTAGCTTATGAGTTAGAGATGCCTCCAGAGTTGCACAGGTTGCATCCAGTGTTCCATGTCAGTATGCTAAAGAAAAGTCATCCGGATTCAGGTACCGTGATACAGCCAGTTGAGGTTGAGCTTGATGCAGATGTGATCTACGAGGAAGGTCATGTGGCGATCCTTGACAGAAGGATCAAGAAGCTGAAGAGGAAGGACCTGGCTCTTGTAAAAGTTCTTTGGCAGCGTTGTGGCGTTGAGGAAGCCACGTGGGAGCTTGAAGAAGAGATGAGGAGGAAGTATCCCTCGCTTTTCTCTTCGGATTTCGGGGACGAAATCCCTTAAAGGGGGTTAGCTTGTAAGGACCCTAACCTTTGTTTAGGGTTTACCCTGTTTGCTTTGCTTAACCTTGGTGGTTTGGTGCTTGCTAATCACCTTTAGTGGTGATTAGGGTTTGGTTGTGCTTTGTTGAGAGTTGGAGGGGCTACTTGCAAATAACCCAAGTTTAAGGTTTTGTGTGCAAGTTTGCCATCTTGTGAGATGTTTCCCTCTCTTTTCTTCCTCTAGGGTTGAGAGGAAGGATTGGGCTTTTTGTTTGAAGTTTCTTCGGCCTTGGTTGAGTTGTTTTGGGCTTTGAGGTGCCTTGTTTGGGCTTGGTTGAGCCTTGTGTCGGCCAACAACCATGTGTGTCGCCCAGGTACCTTGGTGTGTCGCCCAGTGGAGCTGCTGGTTGAGTCTCCCATGATGCTTGGTCTTGTTTGGTGGACACTTGGTGCATATCTTGGACAAGTGTCTTAGACCTTGCTAGAGTGGTGGCTTGAGCCCTAGGACAAGTGTCCCTTGGGTGGACGACACATAGCATGGATCTACCTTGTTTTCTCCTCCCTTTCCTTCTATATATGTGATTCTTTCCCTTGCCTTAGCTTCCTTTGATCCTTTGGTCTCTCCTCCACCTTGAGTGCACGACACTCCTTACTTCTTTGCTTATGTAGGCCGATACACTTCCTTGGAGTAGCAGTGGTGGCCGATACACCCCCTTGGAGGAGCTGTGGTGGACGATATCCCTTGGACCTTGGAGTTCTTCTTCTTCCTTGGAGCTTGGAGCTTAAGGCGGGTTGCATAACTTCTAACCCTAATTCCATTACCTCTAGCTATGATCTTGTTGCATGTTAGTAGTTAGTTCCTTGCTTTTGTACCTTAGGTGGCCGATCCACCTTAGGGTTTAGGGTTTCCTTGTGATCTAGTGCACCTTGATCTCTAGGGTTTGAGTTTCCTTGTACTGGAGGTTGATGGTGACCCCTGTTGGGCGATACCCTCTCTTGTCTTGGTGTGTTGGCCGATATGGTGGTGTTGGACGACATGATGGTTCTTCTTGTGATGAGCAACACCTTTGTTCTTATAATGGACGTTAGACCAGGAAGTGGCATGATGGTTTGCTTGAGTTGAATGATAGGGCCTTGTTTGGCAAGCTTGTTTGGGTTGGACGATAGGCTAGTGTGAGTGTTGGCCGATATAGTTGTGTTGGGAAAGTAGGGTTGGTAACGGGCGATACATCTTGGGCTTGTGACGGGAGTCACGCCTCTCTCTTTGGTGTGTATCAGACGATAGGCCTTGGTTGGTGGTTGCACATTTTATGGAGTGTTCCTTCTCCCTCCCTCGCTCTCTTGGTGGTTGGAGATGGTGGTGATCTGGCCGTTATGCTAGCAGGAGTATTAGGCGTTGTGGTTGGGGTGCTGTGACATGCATCACCCTCCCTGGTGTGTCGGCCAACAGGAGGTGTGACGGGCGTTGCCCGATACACATGGAATGCCCTACACCCTCTCTGACGCGCGTTATCTCCTGTAATGTTGTGTCGCGTAGCGTTACTGCTTTGTGAACCAGCCATTGTTGTTGGTGTTTGGGTGAGGGTTGTAAGGAGTTTTAGTGAGGGTCTTGTGATCTTCTAGCGACAGACCCTTGTTTTATGAAAGTGAATGATTATGCACAAACAATAACAATGTTAACGATAATAATGACGCTGATAATAGTAGTGATGGTAATAATGTTAATGGTAGTAGTGATGATAATAAGGAAGGTAGTGGTAATGATATGCATGATGTGATCCTTGTGCTTATCTGTTACTGATAAGGTGAATGGTGGTAGTTACACTAGTAGTTTGCACAATGATAATGGTAATGATAGTGGATGGTGACAATAATGATAGTGGTAATAATAATAGTGCTTGTTATGTATATTCAGCATGACTACTTACATAAAGTAAACATCTTGTTTATTCATATAATTCTGAGATGAGGATAAGCATGGGTATGGTTTGATGTGCTTTATACACTTGATCACCAAATAGTGTAAATGACAAGTATATCATCTTGAATATGATATTGTGATAATAAGTATAGTCCTTATGTTGAATCTACGATTATTGTGTATCCTAACCAATGCAGGTGATGATTATGCCATGAAAAGGCTATGAGACATATGTGATGAGTAACATCACTTTGATAATTATTCTATAAGGTTGTATGTATGATGTGTTGGTCCCATGATGTTAATGCGAGCCTTGAGAGACAGTGACAATACATGATGAGGGATTGAGATTCCATGCTAAGTGGTGATCCTTGAGATGGATCTGGATGGTTGGTAAGAGGCCAAGTAGTAACATGTGATGTTGGATCCTTGAGATGGATCAGGTTGATGTGGTTACAATAATAAAATAATGATGAGTTTATGTTATTTACTTTCTGTTATATCTTGCATGTTATACAACTTGGTTGAATCTTGCAATCCATCTAAAAGACACTAATTAATCACAGTGAAATATATCAGGTAGTTGCCCTGGCCATAGATCCATCATCGTCAGGATTTGGTGATGGTGAAACAGGTTCTCCTACGGGTTAACCTGGAAGCGCATATTGTTGAATATGTGTAGGTTGCTCCTAGCCTGAAAATGAGGAGGTAAGAGTGTAACTTCAGTTGCAGACTCAGATATAAGTATGAAGAGCATGGTGAACAGGCCCATGGCTCAGGATATGTGATGTGAGGAGCATGAATGCGTTCATGGCTCAGAGCACGGTGAACAGGCCCGTGGCTCAGTTTTACTAGCGCCGAGACCTGTACCAAGGCGGGCTAGAGTGAGGGTAGCCTATGGAGCTGACCCTGTGGCTTAGACCACTTCAGCATGTGACTACGGTCCTGCTTGTGTTGTACTCGTGTACTGACCACGAGGTGGGAGGTCGTGGAGTCTGACTCTTCCATTGACCTTGTATGGCACCGGCTTGGGTTTCGTAACCGAAGGTTGGTTTTGAATGGTAGGGTTCACTTCCTCAGGGCATAATAATACGTAATACAATCGTTTAGTACTTTACTGCTTAAGATAAACACGAAACATTGGTTGAAGCCTTGTTTGTGTAATATCTCTTTTATACCTTGCAGTTACTTCTATAGTCATCTGGTATGTGGTAATATGACTTATCTTGATAATCAGGTTATGTGGTATCATATTTCTGATAATCATGTTATATAGTGATATATCTTATCTTGTCAATCATGTTCCATTGAGAGATACTTGGTTATATGCTTTTGTACAGCTGGTAAGCTTGTCGGTAAGAAATGCTTTGCTTTATATAGACTGCTCTTGCTATACCTGTTATTAGTTATCTACTGTTATAGTTTATCTTGCTGAGGTTCTGTTGTTGCGGTGGGGAGTTATGTTTCCCGCTAGGACAATGTTCAATTGTCTCACCCCGCTGGTTTACACCCTTTTTAGGTGGTCGAGCTAGACGTGGTGGTGGTCGTGGTGTTGCGGCCGAGCAATAGAAGGCAGGAGATGGATATGTTGTTGTTTTGGACGTTTTGTAGTAGAGTCTAGAGTCATCCCTATACTCTCAGGTCCTTGGCAGTGTTTTGACGTTGTTTCACGATGAACGATCGATAATGTTGTATATCCTGCTGTTGGCTGGATGCGGGCCTTTCTGTATATGAACAAGTGGTGAACTCATATGACGGATGGACAACTGTTCCTTGAAGCTGTGAACACGTATCAGATCTCGTGTATGTATATATATGACATGTTTCTGTGTAGGATGAGGACTGGAATGTAATAGTTTCACAGTTTATCAGTTTTTCGCAATTGGTTTTAATTAACCCGTGTTTTCATAATATGTGGTTATGGTGATTTCCGCATGTTTTCGCGTAACACCTCATTATCTGTGTGATAATGGGATGTGTTGCCACAAGTTTTGGTATCAGAGCTTTAGGTTCGCTGAGTCTACAGGGATTTAGGACTAGGTTGAGTCTGTTCTTATGAGTTTTCCAGGTGTTCTAACCAAAAACTTCTGCCCTCAGCGGAAGACAAGCCAAGATGTCTGGAAACCATGAAGAACACTCTGCTGAGTACAGTGATACTACATCGGTTGATGGAGCAGATGGACAGGCACATGAAGATCGGGTGCCTGAGGGTCCCCAATTTAACCCAGCCATACTTGAACATCTTGCTTACCAACCGCTTATGGGGCAGTTAATGGCTACAATGAATCTCATGGTCGAGTGATTACGAGTGCCACCTCCACGAGCACAGGTTCCCCATGGAGAAGCATCGGGTATTGGGAAGACCTTCGAGCGGCTTCATCGAGTTGGAGCTTCGGAGTATGCTGGAATGGCTGATCCAGCAGATGCGGATCTGTGGCTGACAAGTCTCGAGAAGGCTTTCTAGATCCTTGACATCCCCAAAGCAGACAAGGTAAAACATGATGTCTACCTTCTGAAAGGTAGTGATGGTCACTGGTGGACCATCGAGGAAGAGAAGCGGCCTGGCGAGGTGATCTGTTGGGAAGTGTTCCGATGTGAGTTCATCACCAGATACTTCCCAAAGACGTATCTGGATGAGAAGGTGAGTCAGTTCGAGAACCTAAGACAAGGAACGATGAACATCACCGAGTACGAAGCCAAGTTTATGGATCTGTTGAGGTTCTGTCCTCACATGGCGGCAACAGATGAGGAGCGGATCAGACGCTTCGAGAAGGGTTTGAGTGCTGAGTTGAGAACCCCGGTATCTGCGTTGGAGAACTGAGAATGGTTTGCTATGTTCGTGGAATCTGTTCAACGGATCGAGGGGATAGTAAGGGAGAAAAGAGAGTCTATGTCTCATGAAAGACCTGCTCAGTTTCAAGGACAGAGGTTTGGTGGCTTTAAGAAGCCCCGGTTTTCAGCACCGTCAGCGATGAGAAGTTCTGGTGTACCATATCAGTGGTCTCTAAGTAAGGGGAGAGGTTATGTTTCTTCACCATCTAAGGCACACAGTTCAGCTTCTGTGGAAGTGACAGGGCCATCTAGGCCACAGTTTGAGGACAAGTCATGTCATCTTTGTGGACAAGTCGGGCATTGGAAGTTCAATTGCCCTAATAGAGATGTTGAAGTGACACAACAACTGAGACAGAGTTTTCAGAGGTTAGAGAGACCACAACCCAATGGTAGCAGAGGATGAGGACGCGGTCAGGCGTCTCAAGCGGGATCGTCTGCTCAAAGAAGCAGAGGTCGTGGACAGCAAGCAATGACTCGATTCTATGCCATGAGTCAGCCGGAGGCGATAGTCAACATACGAGTGGTGACATGTCAGATGGAGTTATTTCATTCTGATATGTCTTCTTCTTGCTTTATATCCATTCTGGTTGACCCGGGTGCTACACACTCTTTTATCACCTATAGTATGCTTGAAAATTGTCGTTTACCTATTAGTTGTTAGAAGGATAGCTTGTTGTTAGAAACCCCTCTTGATGGTTCCTCTTTGCTTCGAGAAGAGTGTCCATCTTGTGTCTTTTCTTTTTCGAGACACCGTATCCAAGTGGATCTTATACCACTTGATATGCATGGTTTTGATGTTATCCTTGGGATGGATACCTTAGAGAAGTATAAGGTTGTTTTGGACTGTAGTTCCAAGCAGGCAGTGTTTGATGTTGCCGGAGAGAAGTGGATCTTCTAGGGAGATAGGAAGATTCTTCCGACGTGTTTAGTGTCAGCTATGGTGGAAGATAAGTTGTTACGACAAGGATGTGAGACGTTCTTAGCTCACGTGGTTGATACCGTTGTAGTTACCAAGGTGAAAAGGTCCTAGTTTTGAGGAGGTGTCAGTAGTTCGAGAGTTTGCAGACGTGTTTCCTGAGGAGTTTCCTGGTGTTCCTCCACCCCGAGAGATTGATTTCGAGATCAATCTGGTTCCAGGAACACAACCAGTTGCACAATCACCATATAGGATGGCTCCAGCAGAGATGGCAGAGTTGAAGAAGCAGTTGCAAAAGTTGTTGGAGAAAGGTTTTATCCGACCGAGTACGTCGCCGTGGGGTGCTCCCGTGTTGTTCGTTAAGAAGAAGGATGGTTCGATGCGGTTGTGTATAGATTACCGGCAGTTGAACAAGGTCACGATTAAGAATAAGTACCCATTGCCGAGGATAGATGATCTGTTTGATCATTTGCATGGTGCTACAGTGTTTTCGAAGATCGATCTGCGGTTTGGATATCATCAGTTGAGGATTAAGGCGGATGACATACCGAAGTCAGCCTTTAGGACGAGGTATGGTCATTTTGAGTTTGTGGTTATGCTGTTCGGGCTAACCAATGCACCTGCTTCTTTTATGGATCTAATGAACAGAGTGTTCCGTCCTTTCTTAGATCAGTTTGTTGTAGTCTTTATAGATGATATCTTGATCTATAGTCGGGATAGGTTAGAGCATGAACAACATCTTCGTCGAGCATTGACTCTTCTTCGTCTACATCAGTTGTATGCCAAGTTCAGTAAGTGTGAGTTCTGGTTGGATGAAGTGACTTTCTTGGGTAACGTGATATCTACTGAAGGAGTCAAAGTAGATCCAAAGAAAGTGGAATCCGTTGCAGATTGGGAACATCCGAAGACGTCGATAGAAGTTCATAGTTTTCTTGGTTTGGCAGGATACTACTTGAGGTTTATCAAGGACTTCAGTGTGATCGCGTTGCCAATGACAAAGTTAACCAGGAAGGATGTACCTTTTGTTTGGGATGATCGATGTCAGCAAGCTTTACAGAGTTTGAAGGAGAAGCTGACCAGTGCTCCAGTGTTGATCTTGCCAGAGCCTGGGAAAGGCTATGTTATTTTCTGTGATGCTTCCAAGAAAGGTTTAGGTTGTGTGTTGATGTAGGAAGATCATGTAGTTTCTTTTGCCTCATGATAGCTCAAGAAACATGAGGAGAACTATCCGACTCATGACTTGGAGTTGGCAGTTGTGGTTCATGCGTCAAAGATGTGGAGACACTATCTGTATGGGGAAGTGTGTCGGATCTTTACGGATCATAAGAATCTGAAGTATATCTTTACGCAGCAAGAGTTGAACATGCGACAGCGACGATGGATGGAGTTAATCAATGATTATGACTGCACTATTGAGTATCGTCCTGGTAAGGGGAACGTGGTAGCTGATGCGCTTAACAGAAAGTCTTCTTCTCTTTCTTCAAAGAAGGCACAGTTGAGTTCTCTGGTATGCCATAAGTGAGATATGTTTGTTTCTCTTCGACAGATGAATGTGCAGATGGAAGTTTCTTTGTTGTCTGGTCTTTTTGCATAGATGCAAGTTAAGCCTACGTTGAGACAGCAGATCAAGGATGCACAGCAGACATATGATGCGATACAGTTGATCAGATCAGAGTTCGGCATCGACAAGCGTGATGGGTTTTATGAGTCCGAGGATGGACTAGTTTGCTATCGTGATAGGATGGTGGTTCCAGATGCTGATGATCTGAGGAAGTTGGTGCTTGAGGAAGCACATACGTCGATGTATGTGATGCATCCTGGTGTCACCAAGATGTATCATAGTCTAAAGGACTTGTATTGGTGGCCCGGTTTGAAGAAAGATGTAGCTGAGTTCATGGCTAGATGTGCGGTTTGTCAGCAAGTGAAGGCTGAACATCAGAAGCCGGCAGGAATGTTGCAACCTTTGCCGATACCGTAGTGGAAATGGGATCATATAACCATGGATTTCATAGTTGGTCTACCCCAGACAACTAGGAATCATGATTCCATTTGAGTAATAGTGGACAGATTGACTAAGTCTGCCCATTTTCTACTGGTGAGGACGACATATAAAGCCGAGAAACTAGCTCGAGTCTATGTGGATGAGATAGTATGTTTGCATGGTGTGCCAGCAATGATAGTTTCTGACAGAGGTCCTCAGTTTACGAGTCATTTTTGGGAATAGTTGCACAGAGCGTTGGGAACGCAGTTGAGGTTCAGTACAACTTTTCACCCACAGACAGATGGACAGTCTGAGAGGACTATTCAGATTTTGGAAGATCTCCTTCGAGCTTGTGTTTTGTAGTTTCTAGGCAACTGGGATGTACATCTGAGTTTGATAGAGTTTGCCTACAACAATAGCTATCAGCGGAGCATCGACATGGCTCCTTATGAGGCTTTGTATGGAAGGAAGTGCAGATCTCCTTTGTGTTGGTATGAGTCTGGTGAGTATCAGCTTTTGGGTCCTGAGTTAGTACAACAGACAATAGATAAGATCAAAGTGATACAGTAACAGTTGAAAGTGGCACAGGACATGCAGAAGTCTTATGCAGACAATCGCCGACGACCTTTAGAGTTCTAGGTAGGAGACAAAGTGTATCTTAAAGTCTCGCCGTGGAAGGGTGTGCTAAGGTTTGGACGGAAGGGTAAGTTAGCTCCCAGGTATATGGGGCCTTACTCAGTCGAAGCACGTGTTGGCAAGGTATCTTATGAGTTAGAGATGCCTCCAGAGTTGCACAGGTTGCATCCAGTGTTCCATGTCAGTATGCTGAAGAAAAGTCATCCAGATTCAGGTACCGTGATATAGCCATATGAGGTTGAGCTTGATGCAGATGTGACCTACGAGGAAGGTCCTGTGGCGATCCTTGATAGAAGGATCAAGAAGCTGAAGAGGAAGGACTTGGATCTTGTAAAAGTTCTTTGGCAGCGTCGTGGCGTTGAGGAAGCCACGTGGGAGCTCGAGGAAGAGATGAGGAGGAAGTATCCCTCGCTTTTCTCTTCGGATTTCGGGGACGAAATCCCTTAAAGGGGTTAGCTTGTAAGGACCCTGACCTTCATTTAGGGTTTACCCTGTTTGCTTTGCTTAACCTTGGTGGTTTGGTGCTTGCTAATCACCTTTAGTGGTGATTAGGGTTTGGTTGTGCTTTGTTGAGAGTTGGAGGGGCTACTTGCAAATAACCCAAGTTTAGGGTTTTATGTGCAAGTTTGCCATCTTGTGACATGTTTCCCTCTCTTTGCTTCCTCTAGGGTTGAGAGGAAGGCTTGGGCTTGTTGTTTGAAGTTTCTTGGGCCTTGGTTGAGTTGTTTTGGGCTTTGAGGTGCCTTGTTTGGGCTTGGTTGAGCCTTGTGTCAGCCAACAACCATGTGTGTCACCCAGGTACCTTGGTGTGTCACCCAGTGGAGCTGCTGCTTGTGTCGCCCATGATGCTTGGTCTTGTTTGGTGGACACTTGGTGCATATCTTGGACAAGTGTCTTAGACATTGCTAGAGTGGTGGCTTGAGCCCTAGGACAAGTGTCCCTTGGGTGGACGACACATAGCATGGATCTACCTTGTTTTCTCCTCCCTTTTCTTCTATATACGTGGTTCTTTCCCTTGCCTTACCTTCCTTTGATCCTTTGGTCTCTCCTCCTCCTTGAGTGCACGAAACTCCTTCCTTCTTTGCTTATGTAGGCTGATACACTTCCTTGGAGTAGCAGTGGTGGCCGATACACCCCCTTGGAGGAGCTGTGGTGGACGATATCCCTTGAACCTTGGAGTTCTTCTTCCTTGGAGCTTGGAGCTTAAGGCAGGTTGCATAACTTCTAGCCCTAACTCCTTTACCTCTAGCTATGATCTTGTTTCATGTTAGTAGTTAGTTCCTTGCTTTTTTACCTTTGGTGGCCGATCCTCCTTAGGGTTTAGGGTTTCCTTGTGATCTAGTGCACCTTGCTCTCTAGGGTTTGAGTTTCCTTGTACTGGAGGTTGATGGTGACCCCTGTTGGGCGATACCCTCTCTTGTCTTGGTGTGTTGGCCGATATGGTGGTGTTGGACAACATGATGGTTCTTCTTGTGATGAGCAACACCTTTGTTCTTATGATGGACGTTAGACCAGGAAGTGGCATGATGGTTTGCTTGAGTTGAACGATAGGGCCTTGTTTGGCAAGCTTGTTTGGGTTGGACGATAGACTAGTGTGAGTGTTGGCCGATATAGTTGTGTTGGGCAAGTAGGGTTGGTAACGGGCGATACATCTTGGGCTTGTGACGGGCATCACGCCTCTCTCTTTGGTGTGTATCGGACGATAGGTCTTGGTTGGTGGTTGCACATTTTGTGGAGTGTTCCTTCTCCCTCCCTCTCTCTCTTGGTGGTTGGAGATGGTGGTGATTTGGCCGTTATGCTAGCAGGAGTATCGGGCGTTGTGGTTGGGGTGCTGTGACGGGCGTCACCCTCCCTGGTGTGTCGGCCGACAGGAGGTGTGACGGGCGTTGCCCAATACACATGGAATGCCCGACACCCTCTCTGACGCACGTTATCTCCTGTAACGCTGTGTCACGCAACGTTACTACTTTGTGAACCATCCGTTGTTGTTGGTGTTTGGGTGAGGGTTGTAAGGAGTTTTAGTGAGGGTCTTGTGATCTTCCAGCGACGGACCCTTATTTTATGAAAGTGAATGATTATGCACAAACAATAATAATGTTAACAATAGTAATGATGCTGATAATAGTAGTGATGGTAATAATGTTAATGGTTGTAGTGATGATAATAAAGGAAGGTAGTGGTAATGATATGCATGATGTGATCCTTGTGCTTATCTGTTACTGATAAGGTGAATGGTGGTAGTTACACTAGTACTTTGCACAATGATAATGGTAATGGTAGTGGATGGTGACAATAATGATAGTGGCAATAATAATAGTGCTTGTTCTGTATATTCAACACGACTGCTTACATAAAGTAAACATTTTGTTTATTTGTATAATTCTGAGATGAGGATAAGCATGGGTATGGTTTGATGTGGTTTATACACTTGATCACCAAATAGTGTAAATGACAAGTATAGCATCTCGAATATCATATTGTGATAATAAGTATAGTCCTTATGTTGAATCTACGATTATTGTGTATCCTAACCAATGCAGGTGATGATTAAGCCATGAAAAGGCTATGAGACATATGTGATGAGTAACATCACTTTGATAATTATTCTATAAGGTTGTATGTATGATGTGTTGGTTCCATGATGTTAATGCGAGCCTTGAGAGGCAGTGACAATACATGATGAGGGATTGAGATTCCGTGGTATGTGGTGATCCTTGAGATGGATCTGGATGGTTGGCAAGAGGCCAAGTAGTAACATGTGATGTTGGATCCTTGAGATGGATCAGGTTGATGTGGTTACAATAATAAAATAATGATGAGTTTATGTTATTTACTTTATGTTATATCTTGCATGTTATACAACTTGGTTGAATCTTGCAATCCATCTAAAATACACTAATTAATCACAGTGAAATATATCATGTAGTTGCCCTGGCCATAGATCCATCATCGTCAGGATTTGGTGATGGTGAAACAGGTTCTCCTACGGGTTAACCTGGAAGTGCATATTGTTGAATATGTGTAGGTTGCTCCTAGCCTGAAAATGAGGAGGTAAGAGTGTAACTTCGGTTGCAGACTCAGATATATGTATGAAGAGCATGGTGAACAGGCCCATGGCTCAGGATATGTGATGTGAGGAGCATGAATGTGTTCATGGCTCAGAGCACGGTGAACAGGCCTGTGGCTCAGTTTTACTAGCGCCGAGACATGTACCAAGGCGGGCTAGAGTGAGGGTAGCCTATGGAGCTGGCCCTGTGGCTTAGACCACTTCATCATGTGACTACGGTCCTGCTTGTGTTGTACTCGTGTACTGACCACGAGGTGGGAGGTCGTGGAGTCCGGCTCTTCCATTGACCTTGTATGGCACCAACTTGGGTTTCGTAACCGAAGGTTGGATTTGAACGGTACGATTCACTTCCTCAGGGCATAATAATACATAATACAACCGTTTAGTACTTTACTGCTTAAGATAAACATGAAACATTGGTTGAAGCCTTGTTTGTGTAATATCTCTGTTATACCTTGTAGTTACTTCTATAGTCATCAGGTATGTGGTAATATGTCTTATCTTGATAATCAGGTTATGTGGTATCATATTTCTGATAATCATGTTATATAGTGATATATCTTATCTTGTCAATCATGTTCCATTGAGAGATACTTGGTTATATGCTTTTGTACAGCTGGTAAGCTTGTCGGTAAGAAATGCTTTGCTTTATATAGACTGCTCTTGTTATACCTGTTATTAGTTATCTGCTGTTATAGTTTATCTTGCTGAGGTTTTGTAGTTGCGGTGGGGAGTTATGTTTCCCGCTGGGACAATGTTCAATTGTCTCACCCCGCTGGTTTACACCCTTTTTAGGTGGTCGAGCTAGACGTGGTGGTGGTCTTGGTGTTGCAGCCGAGAAGCTTGACGAGCAATAGAAGGTAGGCGATGGATATGCTGTTGTTTTGGACGTTTTGTAGTAGAGTCTAGAGTCATCCCTGTACTCTCAGGTCCTTGGCAGTGTTTTGACATTGTTTCATGATGAACTATCGATAATATTGTATATCCTGCTGTTGGTCGGATGTGGGTCTTTCTGTATATGAACAGGTGGTGAACTCGTATGACAGATGGACAGCTGTTCCTTGAAGCTGTGAACACGTATCAGATCTCGTGTATGTATATATATGACATGTTTCTATGCAGGATGAGAACTGGAATGTAATAGTTTCACAGTTTATCAGTTTTCCGCAATCGGTTTTAATTAACCCGTGTTTTCATAATCTGTGGTTATGGTGATTTCCGCACGTTTTCGCGTAACACCTCGTTATCTGTATGATAATGGAATGTGTTGCCACAAAACCTATATTGCTTCAAACAAGTATAGCTACTGATTATAGGCAGAGTAGAGCAGTCTCATTACCTAATGAGTTCAGATATATACAACTAAGCAATAGATCTTTTAATCACTTTTAAAAGTAATATGAAGAACATGTATAACTATTATAAAGTAAACAATATAAAAACAAAGTAAGGCTTCAACCAATGTTTCTATATTTGATCCTTACACAAATATTCTACACAGCTGATTACATCTCTAAACATTCCATCTTATGCCCTAAAGATATGGGAATATACCTTCCATCTACAACTGACCACTGAAAAGTAAAGCATCAGTTCCATATAGTCCTATGGAAGAGCCGAAACATACGACCTCTCCTTTCTCGGTTAGTACGAGATTATTGGCAGTGACATCATGAGTCAATCTACATTATAGCTAGCCTGGAGTATAGAGGCTCTTTGCTATAGAGATACAACACGTAGCATGTTCTCTTATTAGGGTATAACCCATGATCAATCCTGATTATAACAGGACATGGTCCGTAACCAATCCTGATTATTTATTTTGTCACGGTACAACTACACACTTGTTAGCGTATGACCCAAAGTCAATACTAATCTTCAGGGTATGGCCCATAGCCAATCATGTTAGTTAAGGATACAAGGAGATATTTCAACTTGCACCATGCATATTCAACAATATGCATTCCGAGTGGAACTCATTTCACCATTCGATAAATCCTGACACTGAATGTATGTATGTCCAGGGCAACTACATTTTTAGTTTACTTGATAGATTAGGTGCATTACAACATCTTAGCATCAATCAGGCTACACACATGAAATTTAGATAAATGCTTCATAAAAAGGTGTAACATATCTTTCAAGAAATCTTGTATCAATTGGAACATATCTTATTACACTTATCTTGGGATCTTAGTCCCCTAAACACTTTATTGGGAATCTCATCCCTTCAACATTATCATTATCATGATCATATGTTTAGGTATCAAACCCTCAGTTCATTATTGAACAATATTACTTCTCATTATGTAATAACCAACTCTAGGTCATTAGACCCATATGCAATTCTTACTTGTTGTACAAGTATCTCACATGGCCCACAAGCCCTTATATAATCTGTTTTATGCTAAATCATCATAGCTCATACTTGGCTATGTTCATCATTTCATAACACCTGCATGGTTAGGATTTCACAACAAATGCAATATCTAGTAAATATTATGACCATGCTTTAAAGAGAATCATTCAAATTGCAAGACTCTAATAATTAGGGTTAAGGTTATCACTTGTAACTGATTTAGGGTTTTCAAGTTCATATTTATCAACCAACCCTAATTCACATCATACGAGCTATATTATTTCCATGAGTGTTCAAGCATACTTCACCCAGTATCATTAATTGATTATCAACATGAAGTATTACCTTTCTAATGTGAGTAGTACAAGTTTCTCTCTCATCCTTACTAGGATATTGACTTCAACACACTTGTTGCATTGATTTAACCTTCTTTAGGATTATCAACCTACACTTCTTAAATTGTATTCATCTCATTACATTCATGATGTATTCATTGATTATATTCAAAATGTATCAACCTACATTCATTAAGGTGTATCAACCTTCATTTTAATCTTTGTATCGGCCTAGACACATCCACTTGTGTCGACCTAGTCACATATATTTGTGTCAGTCAATATTCAACTACTTGTGTCGGCCAAGGCATATCAAATGGTATTGGTTTAGAGGTGCTCAGAGTAGTATCTTTTGTTTGGTCCTTGAGGTGTATTGGCCAAAGAGAATTCTTGTGTGTCATCCATACTAACATATTATGTATTGTCCACATCATCAACTTATATATCGGCCTCACCAACAACTAGGGTATAGGCCTCACCTTCAACTAGGGTATCGACCACCTCAACATTAGCTCAGGTATTGGCCTAGATATCCCTTTGAGTATCGGCCATTGCCCAATATAGGGTATCGGCCTCGAGGGTCTGATTTACATTGGATGAACCCTCATTCCATCAACTTAAATTCTTGCACCTATCAACCTCAACACTACTTGGTGTATCGTCCAAGGCTTCTAAGAAAGTATTGTCCAGACTTTCACAAGGTGTCTCCCATCACACATGGATTGAGTAAAACGGGTATCAGATTGTGAGTGTATCAGATTAGGGTTAGAGTAAACCATATCGGCCTCCATGTGATGGTGCAAACTTATGTGTCAACTTGGATATCTTATAGATATCAGACTGCCTTATTCTCAATCTTAGATGATAGGTTAAACAATTAAGAAAATAGTATTTAGACTCATGTTAAAAACCAAAAGGATAGGAGTTCATGTGTATCAGTTTTCATGTCTCTGACCTTGTATCGGTTTAGGGTTTTTCACAAACTGATATCAGTTTCATCATCTTCAAGCTCAAACTCTTCATCCATTACTACTCTAGTTCATGGACAACAGCCCCATATATTCGTTAGAACTTATAGAACCTTCATTTAATCAAAGAAAGTTGAAATAGAAAAGGAATCACGAAGTATTGCTTGATAGAAGGTGAATAATAATAAAGTTGAGTTCAAGTTATATAACCTGCCTCAAGATCAACTCAAGAGCTTCAAGCTCCAAAGCTCCACATTCCCAAGGTTGAAAATGACTTATCAAAAGTCCAAGACTTGATCAAAACACTTCTCTATGAAAGAAGATATCATAGTTAGGAACTTGGTGAAGAAAGAAGAGAAGGAAAGAATCATGTTCCAAGAAGCACAGTCTTTCCAAGATTGAATATGATAATGGCTTCACCTTAGGCAAGATGCTTGGCCTTCTCTTTGATTATTGAGATCCTAAGGTCGTCCTCCAAGCAAGAGATAGTAAAGAAATCAAAAGTTTTACTAGGAGGTGAAAAGAGAGGTATATATAGTTGAGGTTTATGAAAGAGAGTGTGTATAAGGTGTCATCACCATATGGAGATGGGTGACACATGTCCATGCATGGTAACTTCATGCATCCATAATTGTATTGCTGTGAAAAACTCTTGAGGATAGTTCATAGGCATGATATCGGCCATTTGGGTATCTTGCTTGACAAGATATTATCACCCAATTTCACTTTATATGCAAACTGATATTACTTTTATAAGGAACATGCAAACCAATAGGCTTCACCTACTTGAGGTGATTATCCCATCATAAACACCTTAAAAAGTTAGCAAACCGATATGGGACCTCCTCTATGACTTCCAAACCGATAAGCACTTCCATATACACTTCAAAACTCGATACAACCTCATCTAAGGTTCAAAACACTCAACACTTCTTTGGTTCTTTCACCACAAAGAGTGTTATCATTCAACCAAGACTCAAACAAGGTGCCCCCTTCTTTCTCTTTCCGCTAGTTGTTGCTAAGAGAGAGAAGAGACATTCTAGAGGTGATAATTTGCACATAAACCCCTCATTTGGGTAAATTGCAATTATTACCACAATTATCATAGAAGGCACAAACAATTTGCAAATAATTTCAAAATTGACAAATAAAATCTTCTCAAGTCTTAATTACTTTTCAAAAGATTAAGACAAGGTTCTAAACAACTTACTATGGAAAACTTTTAGGGTTGTCCTAAAACCCAGGTCAGGGGTGTTACAAGTTATCAAGCCCTAATAAGGATTTCATCCCCAAAATCTCAAGAGAAAAGAGAAGGGTACTTCTTCCTCATCTCTTCCTCCATCTCCCATGTGGCTTCTTCAAAGCCATGATGATGCTAAAGAACTTTCACAAGGACTATGTTTTTCTTTTTCTACTTCTTGATTCTTCTGTGAAGAATCAACATTGGACCTTCCACATAGGATATATCCCCATCTAATTCTACCTCTACATGTTGTAATACTAGATCTGTATCAGGGTGACATTTCCTGAACATAGATATATGAAACACTCGATGTAGACTATGCGACTTAGGTGGTAGTTCCACCTTGTAGGCTACCTTTCCAAAACATGCTATCACCAGATAGGGTCATATAAATCTAGGAGCTAATTTTCCCTTCTTCCCGAATCTAAGAACACCTTTCCAATGGGAAACCTTGGGATACACACTCTCTCCGACTTGGAATTCTAAAGGTCTACGACGATTATCAGCATATGACTTCTGTCTGTCCTGTGCATCCTTTAACTGTTGTTGTGTTACTTTAATCTTTTTTGTTATCTGTTGCACAAGTTCAGGAACAAGAAGTTGGTATTCTCTGATTTCATACCAGCATAATAGAGATCTACATTGTCTATCATATAATTCTTCATATGGTGCCATATCAGTGATGTTCTGATAATTGTTATTGTAAGTAAACTCCATCAAGCGCAAATGTATATCCCAACTACCTACAAACATAAGAACACATGCTCCAAGCATGTCTTCCAAGGTCTGTATAGTCCTTTTAGATTGTCCATCTGTCTGAGGGTGGAAAGCAATACTAAACTTTAACTATGTACCCAAAGCTTTGTGTAATCGCTCCCAAAAGTGACTTGTAAGATGAGGACCTCTGTCTGACACAATTGTTGTTGGGACTCTGTGCAACCGCACTATTTCATCTACATAAACCTATGCAGGTTTCTCAGAAGTGTATGTTGTTTTAACATGAAGAAAATGTGTTGATTTTTCAACCTATCAATAATCACCCAAATGGAATCGTGGCCTTTGGATGTTCTAGGCAAACCAACTATGAAATCCATTGTTACATGATCCCACTTTCACTGTGGTATAGGTAATGGTTGTAATGTTCCTTCCAGCTTTTGGTGTTCAGCCTAAACTTGCTAGCACACTGGACATCACATAACTAACTCAGCTACATCTTTCTTCAAACTAGGTCACCAATACATTACCTTTAGATTGTGATACATCTTGGTACTTCCTACATGCATAACATACATAGATGAATGAGCTTCTTACATAACTATCTTCCTTAAGTCATTAACATCAAGCATCATGAATCTACCATAGTAAAAAACTGTTCCATCTTTTGACTCATGAAAGTCATCTTGCTTCTCACTGCCATATTCTGATCTGATCTGCTGTACTGCAATATTAGCATGTTGTGCTTCTTTGATCTGTTGTCTCAGTGTAGGTTTAACTTGCATCTTTGCCAACAATTTAGCTAGAAAAGATACTTCCAATTATACATTCATCTATCTTAAGGAAACTAGCATATTCCTCTTATGACATACCAAAGGTTTCAACTATGCTTTATCTATGAATGAAGATGACAACTTTCTGCTTAGCGCATCTACCACCACATTAGCCTTTTCTAGATGATAATCAATCGTGCAATCATAATCTTTGATTAGTTCCTATAACAGACTGAATCTCAGGGTTCTTTTGCAATTTACCCACTTTCATGCTTTTTATTTTCTTTATATCCTTTTGGACTTTTCCCTAATTTTTACTATCTTTTCTATCCATTTTGGACTCAAAGTTGAATTTGAGCTAAGCTCGATAGCTTGAACCACAATTACCCTCATTCATGGGTGTTTGCACAAATATCTCAAATAATGTGTTAGAGTTCAATAATGTAAAATGACCATTAATGAGAGGTAATTAGTGGAATATGTTAATTTAGATTATTGTGGCTTTTTGGAATAAGAAATAAGAGTTAATATGAAATCGAGTTCAATTAATGTGGTAATCACCCTCTTATCTCCTGTTTCCTCCAAATTGTTATTAAAGCATTAAAAAGGAGAATAGGAGGTGGGACATGACACTTGTATGGATTTATAATAATTATCTCGAATTTTATTGATGGAATTGCTAACAAAACTAGTTTTGTATTAATCCACCCTTTTAAAATGCATTAATATACACATTAAAGGACAAAATGGTGATTAATGGCCAAAAGGTGAATAAAAATGAGGTTTAAAGCCATAGTAATATTCTTGACTTAATTATGGACCAATGGTTCAAATTTGGGATCATTTGACCACTATTTGACCCCTCAATTTGTTTTTAAAAGATTTGATTAAAGTTTTACCAAGGATTTAAATCGATTTCTTTAATGTCGCACATTTAAGCCTAAGTTCAATTTTATTTTTCCTGTTACGTGCCCCCCTCACCCACGCGATCCAACCAAGAGTTAAACTTTTATCATTTGTATCGGGCCTCAATCTGACAGCTATGAGGTCATCACCTACCTCCGGCCGTAGAGCTGTAACGTATGCACAGTACACCCGACCCCTCTCAGACCCATTCTAACTCCTCAATGAACCAAACTTAATGATTTCCTCACCATTGAATTTTCCTCTCCCTCCCATTTCATTCTTGCTATTACTCATGTGTTGAAATGCACAAGGTGCGAAATGCCAAGCGACCAATCGGAGGCTCTCTCACGGCCAACTCGCCTAGGCCAAGGGTCCCCACCCCATCTATAAATACAAGCATAGGCATCTTCGTCAGAGCATAAGCAACCAAAATCTCCTCTCAATTTTCTCAGATCTCCCACTATCAGCCACCAACACCTCTACCTCCTCCCAAGCTTTGTGGCACATTTCCTTGGATCCCGATGACACCAGCAACCCAATAGCTTAGTCTGGTGAGTTCGCCACCTCTTGCCCTTCATTTTGAGTACCTAATCACGAGTTTTAGTTTGGTTTTGCAGAAATGTCCAAATGGACAAAGCCTTCTGCGCGGCCATGGTAGGCATGAGAGAGGGGGGAGAAACCATGTGGTGAATTCTCTCTCTTGCCCCTCGCTGGATCTTTTCCTTTATTTTCTCACCGAGGGTACTTCCGTGTTTTTGACCTTTGTCTTGACGCCTCTGACCGGAGTCATGCGAATGCGGACCAACTGACTAGGCCAAATATAATTGGCCCAAGTCAGCATGGGTCCGGCCTTTGCAGCCCGCGTCCTCGCTAGCAATTATGCCTACATGGCATTTTCTCATTCTCTTATTGGTCCAGTTTGTTTAATTCGTATAAAATCGATGCTTTTTTGGAAAAATATAAATAAATACTCGTTGGAAAGCTTATTTCACATAGAATCTGATTTTATGATTTTGAGTCATTATTATCATTTCTATTTTTATATTTAATATGAACATCATTTTAATTATATAAAATATTCTAAAATTGATAACTAATTCATTTAAACCTCAACTTAATAAAATAAAATGTTTTCTTAGTTAGAAAAATATCACCAATCGATTGGACTAGTTTTCAAACCCAAAATTGAAGTTTTGTCTTGAAGGTATAAAATTAGGTTTTCAACCCTTATATTTCCTCAAACCCTAATCCTTGTGATAAAATACTTGAATGTAGGATATAAGGTATTAGACATCAATAATTGAAGAAAAGACAAACCTAGGATAACTCAAGTGAGGTATGTGCATTCTAACCCTAAAACTGGGCTTATTTATCCACACCTATATTCCCAATGAGGCATGAGCCTATTTTATTCATTCTTGCAATTATTCTATAAATGATTTAAGGGTATTGGACCCCACTTGCAAATGTTGATAAACTTGTTCTATCTGCCATTGAATGACTTTAGCATGATGATGAAAATGACTAATTAACTAATATGGTGTACATGAGTACAAACCACCCATAGTTTTAGGCATGAGCCCAGGGGAATGTGGCCACTCTCCCCAATTTATAAAATATTAGGGTGTTTGGGAATGTGTTACTCTCCCTCACCCAGAGGTTGAGGTCCGGTAAGTGCCTCAGCCCTATGTTAGTATAATTTAGTCACATTTAATCATACACGCAAATTAATTATTGTTCTACTTGGCAAAATTTTCTATTTGATATACTTGCCTCATACTCTTGATATGTAGTAGTTAGTGAACTTTTATTTTGTCATACTTAAACTATTGAATTGTCCTTTACCTATAATTGATGCATACATTTTATCTCCTCTTACTGGGTGACCCCAACCACCCATGTATAGGATCAAAGTGTGCATCAGGAGCATGGTGAACCAGCCTAAGGCTAGGAAAGGAGTCCATCCTTCTCCCATGAAATGATTGGTTAAGTTAGTTTTTATTGGAGACATATTGTTTTAGTCTTTTCCCTCTACTTAGGTTCTTTCTTTTGTATAAAGCATGTACACCCATATTGGTAAAATTACTATGTACTCTTTATTTAAATTGAATATATCCAAATTTTATCTTCCGTTGCTATCCAAATTGGATTTTGTTTACCATGGTTATCAGTAGAGAGGTGATTGATTTCACACTCTTTACATCATGGTATCAGAGCCAGGTTAGTCGGATCTTGACTATTTCAATTTGTATCCTTCATTAGAAAACTTTACCTCATATAGTTTTCCTTTTAGTTAAGATGTTCACCTTAGAATTAACCTATGATAAAAGGTTGATCTAGAACCATAATAGTTTCATATTAGAAATATGTTTAGTCAACTTTTAGGTGATTAGCCTATTAAGTAGATACTAGGGCATGAGGTGGAAAGTGATGGTGTCTAGAAAGGGTCAGAACTTGGGGGCTGGCAATATTTTTCTCCGCACCACTAGCTTGGTTTACAGGGACTCCCGACTTCATATGACACCAGGATGGCCTGATCTGATACAGAATGGTTGAAATAGCATACCTTTAGGCATATTATCTCATTGTTGAGTATCCTTAGAAAACCTAATATGATGATTTGGTTATCCATATAAAATCATCTTGTAATCCTCAAGTTCCTAATATGAGTTTTAGATTTCCATGTTTAGGGTTAGTTTACCCTTTACTAGACTTTGATGTTTAGTAATAATTAATAGTAAAACAATTAAGTGTTGGGTCTTATACATGTTTAGACTCACTCTTTTATCTCTAGCTTAGTTTGACTTAGTCAACCCTTCTAAGTGGATTAGTGGTATTAGGAGTACCTTGATAGATTTTACATTTGCAGATTTTGAGGACATAATCCCTTTTGGGGGGGGTGGAATCCTATACATAGCAAAATCTAGCCACTTTGGCATTAGAAACCCTAACTTCATGGACAACATATTAGTGAGCTTATATTATTATTATTGAACAAACAAATTATAATTATAGTTTAACTTGTTTGTTTATATACCAATTAATATATAATAAGTCACCTAATGAATAGTTCAAATGCTTGAAATCTAACAAATACTTGATGCACATAATAGTGAGTTATTCATCACTAATTGTAAATACATATAATGTTGACCAAGTCAACCTAATGATATTATAAATGGAACTAATGCATACTATGAATGCATAACATGTAGTGGTCATGTTGCCCTAAACCCTAATATGTAATTATCTAGACTTAACAATATATACATATATATCCTTGATACTTTCATGATACATTAGTGACATTAGGTGTCATAACCTAATAATATACTTGATACACATAAGGGGAATATAATCACCTCATCATAGTTAAATCAAGTTATTAATATATGTAAGTCATATCACCTTGTTCTCTATAACACACCTCAATAATCACATTATCATAATTTGGTATATGCATCAATTTATTAATATAATGTGTTTCACCTTATTCAACTCAAATACATATAATGACTCAAATATGATAATGAATAATTGGATCCACATAAGCATGCATAAATGCCTAATGTGATGTTAACTATGTATAATTCATATTATGAAGTTTAAATAGGAGAAAATGGTTAGTGATGACATTAATATGAGTACAAAAGGTGATGTGATAAATGTGTAATATAAGTGTGATATATTAATGTGACTTAGCTTGTTGAATTATATTATATTATTTCTCACAAAATAATTTGTGGTAATTCTATATGATGGTAATATGAGAATAATGGAGAATAAAATTCAAGTTATTAAGGATTTTGATCTAATATGATTATAAATATTGAGATGATTTAGTAAACCCTAATTGTGCTTAAAACCCTTAAATGAGATAAATAAGGGAAATATATATGTTTTGTGCTTATTGTTGAGATGTAATTCTTTGGACAACAATGCGAGTAAAATGTGACACAAGTAAAAGAATAATAAAGATAATGCAATTTCATTATGGAGATAATGCCTATAAATAAAAAATATTAATTATGTTATGTTTGATGAAAGGTAACATGTATGGTGGAAACCTTAGTAGAAGTTGAATTATGTGTATAGCTTGTGAAGTTCCGTGGAGATAACCACCTAGTTGCTTATGGTTGGGTTGTTATGTACTCACCCTTCCCTCTTGTTGTGATTTTGGGGACACAATCCTCTTTAAGGGGTGGAGTGTTGTAATAGACTGAATCTCAGGGTTCTTTTTCAATTTACCCACTTTCAAGCTTTTTATTTCATTTATATCCTTTTGGACTTTTCCCTAATTTTTACTATCTTTTCTATCCATTTTGGACTCAATGTTGAATTTGAGCTAAGCTCGATGGCTTGAACCACAATTACCCTCATTCATGGGTGTTTGCACAAATATCTCAAATAATGTGATAATTAGAGTTCAATAATATAAATGACTATTAATGAAAGCTAATTAGTTGAGTATGTTAATTTAGAGTATTTGTGGCTTTTTGGATTAAGAAATAAGAGTTAATATGAAATTGAGTTCAATTAATGTGATAATCTCCCTCTTATCTCCTCTCTCTTTTGCAAATTGTTATTAAAGCATTAAAAAGGAAAATAAGAGGTGGGACATGACACATATATGGATTTATAATAATTATCTCGAATTTTATTGAAAGAAATTGCTAAGAAAAATAGTTTTGTATTAATTCACCCTTTTAAAATGCATTAATATACACATTAATGGACAATATGGTGATTAATGGCCAAAAGGTGAATAAAATTCGATTTAAAGCCATAGGAATATTCTAGACTTAATTATGGACCAATGGTTCAAATTTGGGATCATTTGACCTCTGTTTGACCCCTCAATTCATTTTTAAAAGATTTGATTAAAGTTTTACCAAGGAATTAAATTGATTTCTTTAATGTCGCACATTTAAGCCTAAGTTTAGTTTTATTTTTCCTGCCACACACCCCCTCACCATGCAAGCATGCAAGGGTCAAAATTTTATTATCCAGATTGGGCCTCAATCTGACGGCTATGAGGTTGTCACCTACCTCCGGTCGTAGAACTGTAACGCACGCACAGTACACCCGACCCCTCTCGGACCCGTTCTCATTCCTCAATCAACCAAACTTAATAATTTCTTTGCCATTGAATTCACTTCTCTCTCTCGTTTCATCTAAGCTATTACTCACATAATGAAATGCACCAGGTGAGAAACGCCAAGTGACCAGCCAGAGGTTCTCTCACGGCCAACTCGCCTAGGCCAAGGGTCGTCGCCCCACCTATAAATACAAGCATAGGCATCTACGTCAGAGCATAAGCAACCAAAATCTCCTATCATTTTTCCCAGATCTCCCACTATCATCTACCAACACCACTACCTCCTCTCGAGATTTGCAGTAGATTTCCTTGGATCCCGATGACACCAGCAACCCAATAGCTTAGTCTGGTGAGTTCGCCACCTCTTGCTCTTCGTTTCGAGTACCTGATCGTGTGTTTTCGTTCATTTTTGTGGAAATGCCCAAAGGGTCAGAGACTTCTACACAGCCATGGCAGCCTTGAGAGAGGGGGAAGAAACCATGTGGTGAATTCTCTCTCTTGCCCCTCGCTCAATCTTTTCCTTTATTTTCTCATCGAGGGTACTTCCGTCTTTTCAACCTTTGTCTTGACGCCTTTGACCGGAGTCACGCGAACGCCGACCGGCTGACTGGGCCAAATATGATTGACCCAACTCAGCGCGGGTCCGATTTTCGTGGCCCATGCCCACACTAGCAATTATGCCTATGTGGCATTTTCTCGTTCTCTAATTGGTCCAGTTTGTTTAATTCGTATAAAATCAATGCTTTATTGGAAAAATATAAATAAATACTCATTGGAAAGCTTATTTCACGTAGAATCTAATGTTATGGTTTTTGAGTCCTTATTCTAATTTCTATTTCAATATTTAATATGAACACTATTTTAATTATATAAAATGTTCTAAAATTGATAACTAATTCATTTTAACCTCAAATTAATTAAATAAAAATGTTTTCTTAGTTATAAAAATATCGCCAATCGATTGGACTAGTTTTCAAACCCAAAATTGAAGTTTTTTTCTTGAAGGTATAAAATTAGGGTTTCAACCCTTAAATTTCCTCAGACCCTAATCCTTGTGATAAAATACTTGAATGTAGGATTTAAGGATATTGGACATCAATAATTGAAGAAAAGACAAACCTAGGATAACTCAAGTGAGGTATGTGCATTCTAACCCAAAAGTTGGGCTTATTTATCCACACCTATATTCCCAATGAGGCGTGAGCCTGTTTTATTCATTCTTGCAATTCTTCTATAAATGATTTAAGGGTCTTAGAACCCACTTGCAAATGTTGATAAAGTTGTTCTATCTGCCATTGAATTACTTTAGCATGATGACGAAAATGACTAATTAACTAATATAGTGTAGATGAGTACAAACCACCCATAGTATTTGGCATGAGCCCAAGGGAATGCGACCACTCTCCCCAATTTATAAAATATTAGGGTGTTTGGGAATGTGTTACTCTCCCTCACTCAGAGGTTGAGGTCTGGTAGGTGCCTCAACCCTATGTTAGTATAATTTAGTCATATTTAATCATGCATGCAAATTTATTATTGTTCTACTTGGTAGAATTTCCTATTTCATATACTTGCCTCATGCTCTGGATATCTAGTAGTTAGTGAAGTTTTATTTTGTCATACTTAAACCATTGAATTGTCCTTTACCTATAATTGACACATATATTTTATCTCCTCTTGCTGGGTGACCCGAACCACCCAAGTATAGGATCAGAGTGCACATCAGGAGCATGGTGGACCAGCCTAAGGCTAGGAAAGGAGTCCATCCTTCTCCCATGAAATGATTGGTTAAGTTAGTTTTTAATGGAGTCATATTGTTGTAATCTTTTCCCTCTACTTAGGTCCTTTATTTTGTATAAAGCATGTACGTCCATAGTGTGAAAATTACTATGTACTGTTTATTTAAATTGAATATAGTCAAATTTTATCTTCCACTGCTATCCAAATTGGATTTTTCTTACCATGGTTATTAGCATCGAGGTGATTGATTTCACACTCTTACAGTTCCATCCAACGATGTTGCCTCATGTTTAATTCTTGCTGTGAAAAGATGTACTTTAGATTCTTATGGTCTGTGAAAATCTGACACTTCTCCCCATATAGGTAATGTCTCCAAATTTTGAAGGCATGAATCACTACAACTAATTCCAAATCGTGTGTAGGATCATTCTCCTCGTGTTTCTTAAGTTGTCGAGAGGTAAAAGAAATCACTCATTTATCCTACGTCAACACACATCCTAAACCATTTTTAAAGCATCACAAAAGACAATATATCCTTTCCCTTGTTCAGGTAACACTAACTCCGAAGAGCGTTGACACTTGTCATTCCAGACAAAAGGAACATCCTTCCTGGTTAACCTAGTTAGGGGTAATGCTACAGAACTAAAGTCTTTGATGAATCTTCTGTAGTAACCTACCAAACCTAGGAAACTGCAAATCTTTGTTGGTGTCTTAGGTTGTTCCCATTCTAAAATAGATTCTACCTTTTTAGGATAAAAACAAATACCTTTAGAAGATATGATATGTCCTTGAAAAGATACCTTTGACAACCAAAACTCACACTTTTTGAACTTAGCATATAACTTGTGTTGTCTCCACAAAGTCAAATCTTGATGAAGATATTGTTCATGTTGTTTGCTGTCTCGGCTGTATACTAGAGTGTCATATATAAAGATCACTATAAACTGATCAAGGAATGGCTGGAACACTCTATTAATTAGATCCATGAATGTTTCTGGTGCATTATTCAGTCCAAATGACATAATTATAAACTCATAATGACCATACCTTGTCCTAAAGGCTGACTTGGGTATGTCATCTTCCTTGATCCATAATTGATGATATTTTGACCTCAGGTTTATTTTAGAGAACACTATTGCACCATGCAACTGGTCAAACAAATCATCTATCCTTGGCAGAGGATATTTGTTTTATTGTCACCTTGTTTAACTATCTATAATCTATACACAACTTCATAGATCCATTCTTTTTCTTTATAAAAAGTACCGGAGCACCCCAGAGAGATATACTTGGCTGGATAAAACCTTTGTCAAGTAACTCTTGCAAATATTTCTTTGATTCTTCCATCTCAATTGGTGCCATTCTATAAGGTGTTTGAGCTATCAGTTGCGTACTGGGAACTAGATTGATCTCGAATTCAATCTCTCAAGGTAGAGGAACATCAGGAAATTCCTCAGGAAACACATCCTTAAATTCCCTGACAACTGGCACTTCAGGAATACTAGGGTTTTCTACCTTGGTATCCACCACATGTGCTAAGAATGCCTCACACGCATGTCATAACAGTCTCTCACCTACCATTGACGATACTATACATGTTGGAATAATCTTCCTGTCTCCCTAAAAGATCCATGTCTCATCACTGTATATGAACATAGCTTCGTTAGAACTACAATCCAAGACTAGATTGTACTTTTCTAAGGTGCCCATGTCAAGGATTACATCAAATCCATGCATTTCAAGTTGTATGAGATCCACTTGAATGTTGTGTTCTATGAAATGAAGAACACAGGGGGAACATACCTCTTGTAACACTATGGAACCAACTAACAAAGTTTCTAACAACAAGTTATCTATTCTATGACTAACAGGAAAAAGACAATTATGAATCACTTCATAGGTGATAAAGGAATGTGTGGAACAAGGGTCAATAAAAATAGATATGAAGAAATATGAAGACATTTCAGAATGAAATAATTCCATCTAACATGTCACGACTCGTGGGTTGACTATTGCTTCCGGTTGACTCATAGCATAGAATCTCGTTGTCGCTTGCTATCGACCATGTCCTCTATTACCCTATGCAGATGAACCTACTTGAGACGTTTGTCCATGTCCACATCCTCGTCCTCCTACACCACTACTGAACTGTTGTCTTTGAGAGCCTTGCTGACTTTGGCTTGGTGGTTGGGTTACCTCAATATCATGTATTGGATAATCCCTCATCAAATGTCCTATCTTCCCAAAATTGTGGAAGGGTCTAGTCTCTTGTTGTGGCCCAGACGACCCTATCACTGACATCGATGTCATACTTTGGGCTCCAGTAGGTGGAAAATTACAGCCTCTACCCTTACTTGACGTCCACTGCGTCTGAGCACAAAACCTTTGTGGTGCTGACGAAACAGAAAACCTTGGTTTCTTGTAGCTTCCAGACCTTTGTCCTTGGAACTGGGTAGGTCCTTTCCTATAATTGGCCTTACATTTCTTAGTTACTAATCTTTCTATCCTCATAACTGATTCCACAAAAATCTCTCCCTATTCTCCAGAGCAGCAGCAGGTGTGGTCAACTCTGCATTCAGACCCTTTTCAAAACATTGAATCCTCTCCTGGTCTGTAGTAGCCATAGGCGTATGAAACTGCAAAAGTTCCATGAACTTAGCTTCATACTCATTAATATTGATATGCCCTTGCCTAGTCCATTAAAACTATGAAATTTTCTCATCTAGGTATGTACGAGGAAAGTACCTATTGGTGAACTCACATCATAATTCCTCCCATCCAACCTCACCATTAGATATTTTCTCTTCTTCAATGGCCCACCAATGGCCAACACTTCCCTTCAAAAGGTACATAGCATGCCTAACTTTGTCAGTTTCTAGGATGCTAAGGATCTTAAAAGCTTTTTCTAACTCAATGAGCCACAGATCTTCACTTGTTGGATTAGGTGTTCCAACATATTCTAGGGCTCCCACATAGCGTAGCCGTTTGAAAGTCTTACTAGAACTCAAAGTTTCATTGGGAACTGGTTCCTTAGGGGGTGGTACTGGTATCCTGTCCACCATATGTGTTATTGTCATCATGAACTAACCTAACAGAGCATGGAAAGTAGGATTTTCCAGCATAGTCTGATCCATCTGACGATTCTCAGGCACTTGTTCTTCTCTCACATGTTCCCTTGCACCTCTTCCTGGTGTAGCAATGTTGCTCTCAACAACATGTTCTTCGTGTTCTCTAGACATCTTTGAGCTTTAATTCTTCATCTATATAAGAAGAAGTCACTATAAGATAAACTAGAGGACACTAGAACAGACTCAATGACTTTAATCCTATGTCTCTATAGACTCAGCAAACCTAATGCTTTAATACCAAAAATTGTGATGCCCACTATCACACCGACAACATAATCGTACAAAACTATGCCGAAATGATCATTAATAGTGGATTACCAAAAATCACTAAAAAGTAAAACCTTCTTTGTCAAAATATCCATTACCAAGAAACTCTTTTCAGAAAGAACCAAACCATATATATACATCATGTTTTACTTTGTACATACATTGTTTCATTGCCTTGCAAGGATATGAGATTATAATTGCTTTACCAAAACATATACAAAAGTAACATAATGCATCAAGGCGTACAAGACAAAATCTTAGATCTATTATAAAACTCCTTATGCACTATCTCCCACAGGACCTGAGAGTACAGGCATGACACATATGACTCTATATATACAAGACACATAACAGTGCATTCAACATGAGTTGTTACTGTTGTCCTTGCTGTTGTTGCCCGCTGTCTACTATAAGATCTCTACTTCCACGTGCATGTCCACCTAAAAATTTGTGGAACCAAAGGGGTGAGACAACTTGTCCCAACGAGAGATATAACTCTATTCCAATAGTATTCTTATCACAGTTAAACTAATATGAATGAGAGTAGAAGAAACCTATATTGCATTAAACAAGTAGAACTACTGATTATAGGTGGAGTAGAGCAGTATCATTATCTTATTAGTTCAGATATCTACAACTAAGGAATAGATCATTTAATCACTTTTAAATAGAATATGAATAACATGTATAATTGTTATAAACTAAAAAGTATAAAAACAAAGCAAGGCTTCAACCAATGTTTTCATATTTGATCCTTAAACAAATACACTACACATCTGATTACATCTTTAAACATTCCATCTTATGCCCTAAAGAGATGGGAATATACCTTCCATCTCCAACTGACCACTATGAAGTAAATCATCAGTTTTGTATAGGCATATGGAAGAGCCAAAATCCATGACCTCTCCTTTCTCAGTCAGTACGAGATTATTAGCAGTGACATTATCGGTCAATATGCATTATAGCTAGCCTCGAGTATATAGGATCTTCACTATAGAGATACAACATGTAGCATGCTCTTTTATTAGGGTATGGCCCATAATCAATCTTAATTATATCAGGGCATGATCCATAACCAATCCTGATTATTTATTGAGTCACGGTACAACCACACTCTTAATAGGGTATGACCTGAAGTTAATCCTAATCTTCAGGGTATGTCCCGTAGCCAATCGTGTTAGTTAAGGATACAAGGAGATATTTCAACTTGCACCCTAGATATTCAACAATATGCATTCTGAGTGGAACTCACTTCACCATTCAGAAAATGCTAACACTGAACACTGAATGGATCCATGACTAGGGCAACTACATCTTCAGTTTACTTGATATATTAAGTGCATTACAACATTGTTTAGAATCAATCAAGTTACAAGCATGAAATTTAGATAAATGCTTCATAAAAAGGTGTACCATATATTTCAAGAAATCTTATATCATTGGAACATATCTTGTTACACTTTTCATGGGATCTCAGTCACTTGAATACTTGATTGGGAATCTCATCCCTTCAACATTATCATTATCATAATCATATGTTTGGGTATCAAACCCTCAGTTCATTATTGAACAATATTACCTCTCATTAGGTAATAACCAACTCTAGGTCATTAGACCCATATGAAAGTCTTACTTGTTGTACAAGTATCTCACATGGCCCACAAGGCCTTATATAATCTATGTTATGCTAAATAATCATAGCTCATACATGGCTATGTTCATCATTTCATAACACCTGCATGGTTAGGATTTCATAACAAATGCAATATCAAGTAAATATCATGACCATGCTTTAAAGAGAATCATTCAAATTGCAACCCTCTCAGAACTAGGGTTAAGGTTATCCTTTATAACTGGTTTAGGGTTTTCAAGTTCATATTTATCAACCAACCCTAATTCACATCATCATAGATATATTATTGCCATAAGTGTTCAAGCATACTTCATCAAGTATCATTAATTGATTATCAACGTGAAGTATTACCTTTCTTATGTGAGGAGTACAAGTTTCTCTCTCACCCTTACTAGGATATTGACTTCAACACACTTGTTGCATTGATTTAACCTTCTTTAGGACTATCAATCTACACTTATTAAAGTGTATTCATTTCATTACATACATGATGTATAAATTGATTGTATTCAAAATGTATCAGCCTACACTCATCAAGGTGTATCGGCCTTCATTGCAATCTTTGTATCGGCCAAGAGACATCCACTTGTGTCATCCTAGTCATATATATTTGTGCCAACCAAGACTCAACTACTTGTGTCGGCCAATGCATATCAAATCCTATCAATTTAGAGGTGCTTGGAGTAGTATCGCTTGTTTGGTACTTGAGGTGTATCGGCCAAAGAGTATTCTTGTGTGTCGGCCATACTAACATATTATGTATCGGCCACATCATCAACTTATGTATCGGCCTCACCAAAAACTAGGGTATCGGTCTCACCTTCAACTAGGGTATTGGCCACATCAACATCAACTAGGGTATCAGCCTAGATATCACTTTGAGTATCGGCCATTGCCCAACATAGGGTATCGACCTCTAGGGTCTGATTTACATTGGATGAACCCTCATTCAATCAACTTAATTCTTGAACCTATCGACCTCAACACTACTTGGTGTTTCGGCCAAGGCTTCTAAGAAAGTATTGTCCATACTTTCACAAAGTATGTCATGCTAGATGTGTCTCCCATCACACATGGATTGAGCAAAAGTGGTATCAGATTGTGAGTGTATCAAATTAAGGTTAGAGTTGACCATATCGGCCTCCATGTGATGGTGCAAACTTATGTGTCAACTTGGATATCTTATAGATATCGGCTTGCCTTATTCTCAATCTTAGATGATAGGTTAAACATTTAAGAAGACAATAATTCTACTCATGTTACTAACCAAAAGGATAGGAGTTCATGTGTATCAATTTTCATGTCTCTACCCTTGTATCAGTTTAGGGTTTTTCACATACCAATATCAGTTTGTGTATATTGGTTTCATCATCTTAAAGTTCAAACTCTTCTATTCTGGAGGGTATCTATGCCTCACTCTTGTGTCCGGACGGGACCCTTTCTCACTTCCTGAAGCTATGAGGGGAGGCATTGCCTTCGGGAACATGATGTCTAAAGGTTTGGATAGTGGCTTCGCGTCCCCTGTTGTCCATTCTATATAGAATAGAATGGAATTAGAAATAATGGTCGAGGTAGTAGTACAACCATAATGAGCATACCTCTATGGTCCCTAATAGTGAAACCAATGCCCAAATTGATGATCGCCATTCTTTAATGAAAATGGTATTCCTATGAAATGCGTTGGATTCTAAAAGGACTATAATGAGGAGGACGACTGAACAAATTTGGTCCATGTGACTTGGACTCCCGGTGACAAAAGTGGCTTTTTACTATAGGAAAATGGATTAGGGAAGGGGGTGCCTATTCTATTAAAGTATGGATGGTGAGTTTCTTCCTGGAAGTTTCAACCTTTGATTCTATAGCGGACATGGGTGAAATCAACGCAACGGGTGCGCAATCAGCAATAGGCTTGTTTGATCATATTACATAGAAGGCGGGTCTTCCAAAATGACTTGCTCGATTAGGACAGACCCCTCCAATCAATTCTGAGACAAGGTAACCATTGTACACTGTTGAAGTGGGGTCAAGGCATACTAAGTATAATATACTATACTATGTCCCACTCCACAACTCTCGCCAGACATTTCCATAATAGACCCATAGAGAGAAGGGGCGGTCCAAAAGATCATTGTATTGAGTAGTTGGATTGACTTTTTTTAGATACCTCTTCAATTCTGGTTCATCCCCAGTGAGAACAATGTCATCAACGTACACCAAGGAGCATTGTAGTTCCTTGAGCTCTCTTGTTGACAAACATTAAGCCATAGTACTTAGTGGTCCGTAGCATCACATCGTCAGGTTGTGTGCCCTTTCGGGGCCGACATACCAATGACCCGCCCCTTGAGAAATATCCATAAGATAGGGTGCTTGAATGAAAAAAACTAAATAAAGTTGGAAAAAACAAATTGCGGTTCATGAACAACAACCCCGTATATTCGTTAGAACTCATAGAACCATCGTTATACAAGGAAAGTCAAAATAGAAATGGAATCACCAAGTATTGCATGATAGAAGGTGAATAATAATAAAGTTGAGTTCAAGTAATATAACCCACCTCAAGATCAACTCAAGAGCTTCAAGCTCCAAGTTCCCAAGGTTGAAAATGAGTTATCAAAAGTCTAAGACTCGATCAAAACACTTCTCTATGAAAGAAGAGATCATAGTTAGGAACTTGGTGAAGAAAGAATAGAGGGAAAGAAGCATGATCCAACAAGCATAGTATTTCCAAGGTTGAAGATGATCATGGCTTCACCTTAGGTAAGATGCTCGACCTTCTCTTTGCTTCTTGAGCTCCTAGGGTCGTCCTCCAAGCAAGAGAAGGTAAGGGAATCGAAAATTTTACTAGGAGGTGAAAAGAGAGGTATATATAATTGATATTTATGAAAGAGAGTGTGTATAAGGTGTCATGACCATATGGACATGGGTGACACGTGTCCATACATGTTAACTTCATGCATCCATTATTATCTTTCCATGCAAAACTCTTGAGCATAATTCATAGGCATGATTTCGACCATTTGGGTATCTTGCTTGACATGATATCATCACCCAATTTCACTTTATATGTAAACCGATATTACTTTTGCAAGGAACATGCAAATCGATAGGCTTCACCTACTTGAGGTGCTTACCAATCATGAACACCTTCAAAAGTCAGCAAACCGATATGGGACCTACTCTATGGCTTCCAGGATGATAGACACTCCCATATACACTTCAAAACTTGATACAACCTCATTTAGGGTTCAAAACACTCAACACTTCTTTGGTTCTTTCACCACAAAGAGTGTTGTCATTCAACCAAGACTCAAAAAAGGTGCCCCCTTCTTTCTCTTTCCTCTAGTTGATGCTAAGAGAGAGAAGAGACATTCTAGAGGTGATAATTTGCACATAAACCCCTAATTTGGGTATATATATACATACATATATATATATATATGTATATATATATATATATATATATATATATATATATATATATATATATATATATATATATATCGGGGGGGGATGCAAAAGCTGGAGAGTTAGAAGGTATCCGCAAAGCTATACAACAACAATTTCGGTGTTTCCATATTTCTTGTCAAATACTTGCAAATAGGGCATCAATGCGTGCAATATTCCATGTACAACACAATGGCGAAGAAATCTCAGAGTTTGGTTGAGAAACGAGCAAGCAATCTCAATTCGATAATTTTTTGGTCGACAAAAAATATGTTACTATAAAACCAAAACTTTAGGTACAAAGTGCCTCGAATAAACTAGATCTATGTGTCTCCACGTAGGAAGAGCACATCAGATCTAAAAAAATCCCAGAGAAGGCCTCAGTTATCTAGAAAAACTATAAGCAAGTAGAAAAACCTAATAGGCAGGAAAGATTTAACAAAGAGCAAAATGGTCACACAGATGCATTAACCAGACCCACAATTATATCCGTGTGATTCTTCTTGAAACTCTATTAAAGATCATTCTACTGATAGCTCTTCACTGCACTGCAAGAATTGTCTGATAGTTGAGAAAAACACTATAAAAGCTAATGAGAGTTGCAAGGCCTGCCACACCTTACAAGACTTCCTGGGGTGAACTGACTGCCACATCTAAAATCACCGCCATATGAGAAAGATAACTAAACAGTAAAAAAAAATGGACAACAGGAGCCCCTTCTAAGGCATATCAAGTTCTTCAGTATCCAGTCTTCATTAGTCTGAGAACATTGATATTCTGAGCACCCACAAAGATTGTGTTGAACGGAAAGAATCCAACTAGGCACTTGCAGAAACTGACAGCCTAAGAAAGAAGCTCACATCATACAAAAGCGTTAAACCTATTCAGGTACCTGCACAAAGACATCCATGGGATTGAACAACATAGGGAGTCTAGATAGACTCAGAGAAATCTATCATGGGTATCTCCTCATATTTATTCCTCCTATGTTTCTTCTTCTTCTTCTTTTTAGACCTTGGTTCTTTATTTACGCTGAAGTCCTCAATGACTTCCTCATCTAGATCATAGGAACTAAGTGAGGATCCTTCATCGGAGTTCCATGAGAATCTTTGATGATACTCCAAGGAAACCCCAGTATCATGTGCAGGTTGCTTCAAATAGGACGGGGTGGCCAAAGAACTGGAAACGATAAGTTCCCAATCCAAGTTCAAGGCACCCACACTCACTGTCAGAGAGCTCCCTCTCATGTCTGGTTCCAACTGCACACAAACTTCATCTACCCTTTGCTCAGATGCTTGGTTGACCCAAGTATCTTCCTCTCTACTGGGGATATCAGCCTCGGCAGATCGTCGAGCACCTTGCCGCCTTTTCTCCTTCCCAACTCTCAATTGCAGTTGATTGGGCAGTGTCCTGCACCCTGTAGCCTTGGAGCATGAGGGTAGATGGTGGCCAAACTGAGAGCATCCAGAATAGATATGAGGCTTCGCCACATAGTTAACCTTCAGGTTTCTCGAGGTACCATTGACAAAAACCTTGACAGTCCACGGGAAAGCAGAGCTGGCTTCTATCTCAATTCGATAATTGTGCAAATAACAAGTCTGTTTCTCATTTGGTCTCTAGGTAGAGGACGATCGCGAGCCAACCAATCTACCATCAGATGGTCCTCTTTACATGTGAGATTAAATATGACGTGTGACATTAATATCATTCCCAATCTTAATCGGAATAAAGTGACACATAAATATTTTTTTTTCTCTCTCCTCATTTGAGGGTGCAAATGAACCCCAAAATTAATGAAAACTAACACCTACGCTAACTTTGATACATAGAATCTGAACATGCAATTATATTTGCCTTTTGAGAATTTTTGATGTGTTAAATAAATCAAATCTTATTTTCTCTTTCCTCCTTCATTAATGGTTATAAGATTATCCAAATTTGATGAAACTTCACCCACAAGTGACATTCAGTGTCTTGGATATGAACTTTCCATCAATTTTACATATTGGTGTTATTTTTTCATTTATTTAATATTTTGAAGGTTCTACACACTTTCTCTTTCCTGATATCATCTTTTAAGCAATCTTTCTCCAAATTGAGTGAAAATTCACCCAAATGCATATTTTAATGTGTAGATTATGAATCTAAGATTGTTTTACACTTTTGGAGTCATTAAATATTTTATTTCACATTTTAAAGGAAAAACACCTTTTCTTTTCTAAATAAATTAGATGTGACCATTGTTATCCTAAATTGGAGAAACTTGGCCTCCAAACCAAAGCACATCTAAAGAAAATGAATATGAGGTTATTCTTATCCAATTACTTCCTTTTTTATTAATTTTACTCTATTATCCATTACTTCTATTATTTCTCTTTTCTAATTAATTGAATATCACATCACCATGCTTAAAGAGTCATCCTCCTTGTTCTAAAAGGCTAAGGAAAGATCTAGAATGAATCTACCCTATCATTATATCACATAAGTTTATTTATTTCATATTTAGTTGAATTATATACCATTATTCTCAATTATGGACACCTTTTCCTAATATGCACATTATTACCTCATGCGACATATCTTATGTACCTTTCATTGATTTTATGATTAAATTGAAAGTATTAGGTAATATTAATTTATATTCTACATGTTAGGGTGATTTATTCATGCATTAACATATTTAGGGTCACTAAAGAGCATATCCTTGTTTGGCTAAACCCCAAAGACTAAGGTTTTTAACCTCTTAACCCTGGAATAAGATTAAGTTCTAGGTTTCAGTATGTTACACTTACAACCAATATTCTTTTCTAGTGTGAACACTATTACATACTCCATCATATTTTTGAACTCTGATTCAAAGTTGCAAACATATTAGGCATATAAACCTCAGCGGCCCTTATTGCTATAGGGTTGTAGGAAACGATATTGTTTATTAATTTATCAGCAGTTTGAAACTCTTGTTCTTTTTCATTACTCCTCCTTCTTCTTGAAAGCATTCTATTAAAATGTGTGAAGAACTAAACCAAGTTGTGATTTGGTTCGAGGAAGAGCCTCATAACAACCTTGCATGATTCACTAAGCTGGGTAGTTTTCATTCTAATAGTAAAATGTTGTTTTACCCAAACTGAGGACCATTGTTTTTGAAAAGCATATAGTCTCTCAATCCAATGATGCGGTCCATTAGGGAAGCATTTTTCAATCATCTTTGACCAAACAAAATGAAATTCATGTTCAATTTCAACATCATACATGAGGAGAGTAAGATGGTTGCGTGAAATAGGAGTGAATAGCTAAGTGAGGTTCTTCTGAGCATTTTGTAATATATGCCATGTATAGAGCACGTGGAATGTATTAAGGAGAACGTTTCTTATAGCTGAAGCCATTGTAGCGTCTTGATATATGAAAATAATTAAAGGTTTTTTTCTAACATGCATTTAAGAAATATTCAAAAAAATATTCAAAATAACCATTCAGAGGACTCAATAGTTTCATCATAGAGGAGGGCTGCATCGAATATTACACCCTGACTTGGTGGTGAAAACTAAAAAATAAAGCTACATACAAAAAATAGCATGCCCGTTCAGAATAATTCAATACTAGAACACAAACTATGATTAAAGGAACAAAATATGTAGAATACTGGAACATAAGATATCAAACACTGTAACAAAGGATTTTACTGAGTAATGGAACAAAATATGTCGAATAGTGGAACACAAGATATCAATCACTAGAACACAAGATTCTATTAAGTACCTAAAGGTCGGTAGCTCTTGTTCGTCTAAAATGTTGTATCAAAAGAAATGGCATCACCAAATAAGAGACAATCAAACTTCATCATGCCATTGGCCTAGAAGATGTTTACAATTCTCTCATCGTTATGAACCTCAATCTCATAGTAAAAGGATGGGTTGTTGTATGCTTCATTACATAATTACTTCTGCAAAGCAATGGCCTCACTAGATATCATTTTCTTCTGTCTCCTACACCTCAAATGGTTCTTTAAATCTAGTCAGATAAACCTGATACTCTCACATCCACCAGTGACTAAAGACATTGCATCATAGGAATTTCTTAATTGAACTCCAACATCTTCATTGATCTCTGCTATAGATCCTTGCACGTTTGAAAATTTTGGTTGGATTTGATAAGGTGATCATATTCCTACTGGTGAAGTGCATGGTTATGATTAACAACCTAGCAATTTATCTTGAAGATATTAAGCTGGGGATCCAAAATTAGATTATTGAGTGCTTCACATCTGGTCCATTCTTCTCTATGACGTTGCACTGTTCGAGTTCAGAACTACTTTTATTCTTGTATTATTTCTTCACCAGTGTGAATCAGTAAACTTACCTTATGATATCCTTGTTTATTACATCCATATCATAAATATTGAATCTTTTCATGATCTGAGTTCTTGCTTGTACACTTCTTCTCCCACTCGATCTGGGTTGCAAACCCTTTCTGATGAGCTTAGTCGTTATAAAACTGACGAGCATCCAGTGAAGAGCTAAATTCAAGGTTTTCCCAGTAATCCTTCTTATCAACTTCATCTGAGACAAAGAAAGACAACATGATTAATGGAACTTGAGTATGCAACTCTTACCAAAGTTATCATATACGGCACAAACAATTTGCAAATAAGTTCAAAACAAAGAAATAAACTCTTCTCAAGTCTTAATTATATCTCAAAAGACTAAGACAAGGTTCTAAACAAATTACTTAGGAAAACTTTAGGGTTATCCCAAAACCCAGGTAAGGGGTGTTACATAAACATAGCACTAGAAAAACATAAATAACAAAGGCGACCAAGCCTCATAAACTTGAAACCTGGTAAAGATTGGCACATAACCAAACCCCCAATATATATAAATGTGGGCCAAACCTCATAAATTTGAAGCCCGAGTATGGGGCACATTACCTCCATCCCAAAGATAATAAGGGAACATAACCCAAAAACCAATGCAGTTATATTACTCTAGGGCTATTGAGTCACACAACATGCTTAATAAAGAGGCAAGTAAAAGGTATAGTCAGATTATACAAAATAATTACCACAAAAGTGCCCAACATATACATCGACCTCACAAGTGGGCAAAAGACATCACGTCATCATATAGAGTTCCAACATGAACAAATCATAATAAAGATTCCAAGAGAGTGTCAAAGAAGATAATATGATCATAAGATCAACAACAAATACGTTACTTCATATGAAGTACAATTTCCAAAGGAACAAGATAATGTGTAGGTTATTGTCCATAGGACCAAGAGAATGAAGAAAGTAGGTGAATTTATCATAAGAATAATGTGATTTATAAATATACATTTTCTCATAGTCTAACAGAACATAGTCACTTCTAGATCCAAATCTAGGTTTCCAAAAAAACCTATTATCATGTATGTGAAATTAGGGTTAGAATTACATTGATTATTCAAAACCCTAAAAATCTCATTTTTATTATTAATGAATTAGGTTATCAAAACCATGTCATGTTTTAGGCTATATTTGTCTGAGTTCAAAACATATTTTATTATATTTTTAGGACTCATATATATTTAGTTATGCATTTTACAAGTTATTACTTATTTAGATTAATCCATTAAAATATTATACTTTCAACATTATATTTAGGTGAAAAAACCCAACACCATAAGATATCTCTTATTTTTATAAATATAACACTATTTATTTGTAATGTTTGGTAAGTAGATAATTAGTTATAATTTTTAAAGCTCAACCAATAAAAAATCTAAAAAACCAAGTAAGCAATCAAATTGTGAGGGAGCAGGATAAAGAGGGAGATGACACCCGCACTGAGTTGACCCAATCATGGGTGGCAAACTCAATCGGCCCCACAATAGGCTGGCAACCCGCTCAATGAGGAAAAAAGAAAAACTAAATATGCAAAAAGACCATTCTACCCCTAACGAGAAAAAGCAATGAAAGAAGAAAACTGGGGGGTAGAAGAGAGAAAGTGCATGGGGGTTTCTTCCCCCTTAGACCCTTATCCATGGTAGGCAACCCACAAGCAACAACTTGCGATGGATTTGGGAAAAATTGCAAACATCAACGATATGAGAAAATAAGAACAAAGGAAGAGAGAGGATGGTGTCGTGGACCTGAAGGTGTAAGTAATTTGAGTCGAGACAACGAGAAGAAGAAGCATTACTCACCACAAACCCAAGCCTAAATCTCAATCACTGATAGCAACACATGTGATGTGCAAAGAAATTGAGACGAGAGGAGTGTTGTTGAAGAGTCGAGGAAGGCTCGGGTGTATATATATATATATATATATCCCGTATTTGGTCATCATTAGGGTTCATCATTGAACCTCAAGAGAAAACCAACAAGGAATCATAAATTTGAAGGAAAACATTCAAAATTTAATTGAATCTGGGGCATATATGGAATTTCAATATTCAAAGAGGATAAGTAATGGTAGAAGACAATGCCAATTAACTTTAGAAAAGTTCAACACCACCTTGGTATCATGGTTTAGGTTTCAAATTATCATTTCAATATTTTTCTCTAATTATTAAATAAAAAAGAATACAATAAATTACTTTTTTTTGTTATTAAGGGAAATACCCCGTAGATGGGCCACTTTTGTCACCCATACCGAGACAATGTAAAACTCTCGGGTCCCAGTCACCCACCCACCCTGGAACCGATTAAAGCGTACATTTGGACGACCTACATAATGGGTACCATTTTAGACGTGGTCGTTCAGTTTCAAACCATGAAATGATCTTGTAAATTTCTATAACTTCCACAATATTTTAAATCTCCCAACTTTATTAAAGAATAAAACCATCACTTTAGGGTTTTTATGAATTTATGGGAATTTATAAACCATACATTTTTTAGTAGTTAAATTTTGATGATGTATTATATTTATTAAAAAATTATTTATACCATCACCTGGAATAATGTCAAACCATATGTTTACCACAAACTAAAATGTAAGAGCTTGGTAAGTTTTTCCTTATATGATGATAGAAGTAAAAATCTCATAAATTCATATATTTACCAAAAACATAAATATACTATCACTTACGAGAACTAGATATTCAACACAAAGTTAGGTATACTAATTTGAACCATCTTAGTCTAAAACATAAGTAAATTTGCATTACATGATGCAATGATAGATATTGCTTCACTAATGTGTAACTAATAGGGCACATTTTTAAATAATATGGTCAGTTTTAAAAAGTTCCTTCCAAATCAGGCTATGTTATCATAAATATGAATTAATGTCATGAAAGTGATCCAAAAAAGATCTAACGTCAACCATCTTACCACAGTGAGAATAAAAAAAAAAATTACCAATAAGGACAAAATATTGACCTTAATTCAACTAACATACCCTAATGTTGACAATATCTTACAATCTATTGCCACTTTGTAAAAATATCTAGGAAAATCATACTATTTCAAACTAAAGAGTAACTAATACTACTTAATATTATTCAATAGTAGCACTATATGCATAGAATACACTCTTCAAGATTATGTGGAGAAACACACAAATGATAAGAGAAGTAGAAGCACATAACAACATATGGAACAAGTAGACGGAGGAGGAGGAAAAACAAGGTGTTCAATTATCCTAGTTTAAGACTCAAAAACCATCACAAGATAGAGACCGAACAACCAAACGACATGATTCTAGAGGGGAAAAAAATTAAAGTGAGCATCTATGAGCCTAGGAATATGTAGAGTTTGTAGTAGGAAGAGAAGGATCTTCCTATATAATCTATTGTGTGATGAATACCACCTTGATATAGAGGAGATTTAGCCTGCCGAGTGGGTGGTCAAACCCAAACTCCTTCCTACCTGGAGGAGCACAAAAATAATTCATTTAACACACATTAGGTGGAACTCATGTGATGACTTTTACATGGATTTCAACATTAGTGGCAATGACAATATAGAAAAACAATGGTGATAGAAACAAAGGTAACACAATGGTGATGGCTACAAAGGCAATGATAGTGCAACAACACGAGTAGAAGGCTGACGTAATTAAAAACTAGGTCAAAATCAATAGATCTTGAAATTCCAAATTTAGCGTGTAATGAGATGAGTTTAAAAAACAAGTTTTGTTTGGTGGGGTTATTAAAAAAACCCTTACGCATCGATCCTAAAGACCTAATTACCAACCGAAGGGTTAGACTTGAGCCATGTTTGCAAACGAAATCATGGTTGATTGTTTGATTTAGTAACCTTAAACTAAGATGTTTAATAACCCCAGAATACACCTTTTTCCTTTGTTTTCATTTCACCGTGCATGATTTTTGGGATTTAGGAGTCTAGTGATTCTGAACTAGCGCTCTTTTTCCTTTCCCCATTGTTGCAGCTACTGCACATTTTTCCAAAACTGTTAATGCTACTACTTTTTCCCTTATGCCATGGTAAACTAGAAGAATCCCAACTCCACCTACACATCACCACTACCTTTATTTCAACTAATACATCATTCTAGAACTCCACCTAGCTACCTCTTCCATTGACAATTCATGATAGTCCTATGTTTTCCATCATTGGTATAGTTCTAGGTCATATCCATACCTCACCATCAAAAACTCAAAGACTTCAATATTTACATCATTGTGGTTTTATCTTATGTCCTTTTTGCATTTGATTTACTAATTAGTTTGACATTCAAATCAATTCCGATTCTTCTCAATACTTTCCCCTATTTTCAATGTGTTTTGTTAAGCGTCTTAGTCATATGTTTCTACCAAACTACTCCTTCAAGCTAGTCTACTACTACAAATTTAGTAGTTATACTTGTTGTTCCTTAGATACCCTTTTACAAGACCGATATTGATCAAGGTCGAGAATAAAAGGTTCGGAAGAGAGGCATGAGAGAGAGTTAGATTAGGGAATATTCTAATTCATATATAGGGATCTGTTTTTTAGAATCAATTACAAAAAATATATGGAATATCCCTTAATGGGCTTGGGATGGTACACATATACTCCTTCCTCACCCTTATTACAGTACATCACAACCAAATAGGCTTAGCTCTAACTAAATCCTAACTAAATGGATCATTCATGAGCTACTCATAACTACAAAACTAGCATCTTATCTAACTCCTCCATGTTCCAAGAGTTGTTGTTACAACTAAGTAACAAGCTAGATGACATCCAACTCTAATATTGACATGGGAAAAGTTATCATACAATTAATTCTCTAAGATACCAATCATAAATTTTACATAATTTATGTATGATAATCACTACATGTAAGAGGACGAGTGTTATAACATGATATGTTTAGAATCAAACAAAAAGGACAAACTTATTAAGATTCATGTTAATATGATCTATTTCAAATTTAGATTAAAATATAAAACTATGTTGATTGATTATTTATAAATTCAATGGCAAGAAATTAAAGTTGAATATAAAAAGGTTGATGAAATCATTTGAAAGCACTGTGGAGAATTGGGGTTCAACATAGCTAGATGTATATGTCATCTCATATTGCATCACTCACTGATATGGAAATTAGATTGGGACCAAGGACATTCCAAAGTGCCAAAGAATATGTAATTTACGGTTGCATATTCACCCATAAGCTTGTTGTCTTGTTATCTACAGAACTCAAATTCATTTCCCTAAAAAACTTCCATCCATGATCATTTCAAGGGTTCAACATGAATTGACTTCCATTTTTAATCATTAGTTTCAATTTCTATTTACCTAAATCTACATTACACATACAAATTGGGTCGCAAGTTCATGGAACATGCATCAAATAGTCAATTAAAAATATAACAACCCATATAAATATTAATAAACATGGGTTTTTATTATTACTTTGTGAATTTCACTAGTTTTGTATTACTCATGGGTGGGCATCATTTAAGTTCAAGTTATTTGATGAATGTATATTCAGCTCATTTTTAGTTGCACATTTAGAATACATTTTCATTCATTTCATAAATGTTACACTTTCTTTCAAAGGAAAATACTATTAATTGATTTTGCTTAGTTTTATAGTGATTCGATTGAAGTTATGTGTTTTATTACAAGAATTGTCAAGAGCAACTCTGAAACCCTAAATTGATGGCTCAAGCATGATCCAGGCCGATTAGATCATTCTCTCCCTTCTCTGAGTTTGAAAAAAAACCTATTATGACTCAAGTGTATTCAGTTCTCACAAATATATCCAATCCATTGACTAGATCTTCCAATCAATCAGTGGGGTCATTTGTTCAAAGGACAATAAACATCCATGCAAGTTAGTTGACTGGCCAAACCATTGATCGGTTTGCAATCGGGAAGAAATTGTTAGTAACCCTAATTTCCATCCAACTACATGACTAACTAGTAAGTTGTCTAAGTGGGGTTGTAGTTCACCACCCATCCATAGGTCAGTCTATCGGTTCCCAGACTAAGTTGAACAACTAAGAAGATCTTTATAAGGATCATCAGTAGTCAATTGACTGATTCATGGAAAGAGTTGTCTAGTTCTAAATCTGGACACGTGTTAGATGGAAAAGAACTCCCAAACATTAAATTAACATATATATGAGTTCCTTGAATGGGGGACCTAGGAGTTATACATCCATCCAAATAGTCGATTGACTGGCCACCTATAAGATATCGGCATTTTCAAATGCATAATTAAGAACTTCAATTAGCCACATAAGTGATTAATTGATTGTCCCAAAATTGCAAGTATATAACAATTTTTAACCTAAAGAATAAGGATCGACTCCCCAAAACTAGAATAACAATTCTTCACATATTGGAAAGAGGGGATGAAGAAAATAATGTCGTCCCATCCTATGGCTGTAGTGGAATTCCTTGTCATTGCAATATTTCCTAAGTGGTAGATATCTCAGCTCCCTTTGTCTTCACTCCATTGACCATGACTTATTCTTTGCCCCTTTACTCTTTTACTTTCGATCCCGTCATGAGTGAGTAGTTTTCGGATAGGGTTGTACATATTACCTCAGTTCAAATATTGTTTTGTCATGCATTATGTTTCTACATGTACCTCTCAATCATGATTTAACCCTACTATAAAGCATGGCCATCTTAACCTCTTGAAATCAGAAAACACAAAATTTTCCATTCTATGTTCCCAACATCACATTGCAACACTTGCTAACATGTCAAAATCCTTGTTATCATGGATAAATAAGAATTTCATGAAAAGTTTAAGATTGTTGAGTAATATATGAGAATGCATAATTCGAACACTAGGTTGTGAAAATGGAGTAAATGAATGTGTCGAGGGGGTGTGTGAATCTCTTGTCTATTCAACTTGATATTGCATATATTTGTGCAAGTACATATATTGCAACATTTTTTATGCAGATTGTAATTGTTTCTTTATTTTTGGTGATACACCTCTATAACATAGAGAGGGATACATAAGAATCAATATCAAATATAGGGGTATTATTCCACCCCAAAGTTAGGGTTTGACATATTGTTTTTCGTTATAATTGTTTCTGGTGGATGAGGAGTATGAAGTTGGAGGAAGAAGTGTTGAAGAGGGTTTGGCTCATGTGTATCTTATTTATTTATTTTAATGTGTGTTGGGCGGTCCACCATGCCTAATGAAATTTGGGGATTAATGAAAATTCCACAAGTAAGCTACAATATTAGTAGGATGAACATTGCATTTGATCAGTATGGGTCCCATACAACTTATAATCATTTCTAACGAGCATATTAGTTAAACTCATTGGTAAATTCGATGGATTATTCACATTGGCAGTTTCTATGAATAATTGTCCACTATGAGGATTTACATAATTTGATAGGGTCATGAGACTAACATGTCAGAGAATACAAGTATTACTAATAAGAAGAAAAAACCTAAACCAACTAGGTATTGACTTGATTATATTAACATGGAACAACAATTTTTTTCCTTTAAATTAATCTAAATGCATGATTATGATATGAATGAAAGAGTGGGATCCTAACATGGCATATAAAGATAAAACACAACAAAGGCGTCGGTTGAATGAAGTATGCACCACCTATCCTCCACCCTAAGCTTCGAAATGTTCTCATCCCCAATAAAACACTAAATCTAGATTGGAGGGGAAGAAGGAAGTTACATATACCACAATCCACCATGATCTTCCTCTAATGGTGGTTGCCACAAATGAGTTTATGCCACACATGGGACCTATCATTATAGGGAAGAAGGAAGTTACATGGGACCTATCATGATAGGAAGGATGCAAGACAGGGAATAAGGAAGTTACATATGCCACACATGGAACCTATCATGATAGGAAGGATGCAAGTGTTAGTCACTTTAACTCCTAATATATCAGTAGGACAATGACCTCATGTTGGGTTGGAAGGTCTATGTAAAATCATCCCAATATGTAAAATTTTGAATGAGGTAGGTCTAATGTGTTCCATGTTGATAATAGGATGGATTTCGGTCCTAGTAGTCACTATGATGCGCACGACCTTGATGAAGTGAATATCCCATAAGACACATGTGGTTCAGCTGGTGACCCTACCTTTACTGCTCCCACTCCATGCAGGTACACATGAACTAGATGTGTCCTCATTGACTATGCAAGTTGAAAAAGTCATATTCGACATTTAGTGTGAAGATAATATAATTTTTTTGTATTGTGTATCTTCTAGTGGGAAATATTGAAGGGCTAGCCTCCTCATTGTTTTCCTTTGTAGAGGCATGACGACATCCAAAAGGAGTCTTGTCGGGTCCCTAACCCTCAACAGGTAAAGGTACTAGAAGATCACATTGTTTGTGAAAGTGTAGGTCATTGAGGTCATAAATGAGATTGGCAACAACAAACTAGGCATGACTAAGAGGGGCAAGCTTTTACTTCCCATCCTTGAACATCAAGACATAATTGCACAATTATAGGGATTGTCTTATAAAGATAGCCCCCTTGTTGGTATTATTTATCAATCAACTTACCTCTTATAGTCACCATGTCATAAGGAATATCAGTGTAGCCCAAGTATGTAGAAATGTTGGTGACTAGACACCCTCAGTGAACAATGAGCACATGTTGTAGGTGACAACAAAATAAAAATGCTTAATCATATGACTTCCTCAATTATATGGCTCTTCGTTCAAAATCCACGACTCCATCCAGGTCAAGACTGGTATTGATGCCTTGCTTTCTGCCTCTATTGTAAATAGTTCAAATGAGAATATGGTAAATTTACCTCATGATGTCCTTTTGGATGCACAAGTCTTTAGACCACTAGTGAAGGAGTGTAGTATTCTAGTAATGTTGGCCTAGAACTTGCCATCAACATATTTTTTGTTGAGTGTGGCATGATGATTGACATCACATTTGTCCATCCAATTGGGTTGACAACCAATAGGATGGCAGTAAAGTCTTTGTCTTTTAGTGTGTAATCTTCCCTAAATATATGAAAAACATAATTGTGTGCATTATTATTAGATGTAACCCCTGCCTATGTAGCTAAGAATTTCATGGTAAGCTACTTATAGAGGAGGAGGATTTTGACAGAATATGTAAATAAGAGGGAAAAAAAGTTGTCGTCTAAAGATTGTTAAATCCCTAACTTGTTAAATATGTCATCCCATGTCCATCATGGTAGATACACTTCAATTTCTTCCATCTTCTTCAAGTTTTCTTCTAATCTACATTGATAGTGGGGTTGTATTTGTTTGATTGAGGAGCAATGTGTGATGGGTGATATAGAGGGAATGCTTTGGGTATACCCTAATAACATGTAGGTTGGAAGATTGATGTGGTAGTAGTTTCTAGGAATATGAGTTCATGTATCTAATAGAACTATTGCTTGGTCTAGGTTTTCAATTCCAACATGGAGCATCCACACAACACAATCAAATGCATCATTATGATCGAAATCATCTCAAGCTATAGTTTTGTAGTGTAAATGAGAATCATCAGAGGCGTGGCACCCATGAACATGATTCATGTCTGATCTATCTAGATGAGTGGGTTTAGAGGGTGAGAACATAGCCAATGATTCCTTCTCCATGTCCTTGCCTTTCCTAAATGTTAGCATCTTCTTAGTTATGTTAAGTTAGTCACTCTCTCCCTTGGTCTTTGGCATGATGGTAGATGAGTTCCAAGATCAACAAGGTATAGAAGAAGTCAATCAAATGATAGGTGAGTCAAGTTGGTAGGTGGGATCAACAAGTTGGTCAATTGGTGGAATGAACCAATCGTCTTGCAAAAATTTAGGAAACTATGTTGATCACAAATCAATTGATGGGTACATTAGACCAGGTGATTAGGTGTAACACATCAAATCTACCTAATCGGACTTGAGAAACCCTAATTCCATGCATAGGAGGTTAGTGTGCTCGAACCATTATAATTTAACAAACAATATTTAGAGTTGTACCCTAATACACGTGTGGACATATAATGTGCAAGTAATGAGTTATACACATGTTGGTACCCTAATGAACATTTAATGCATATAATATGAGTATCTCACATGCTAACCCAAATTGTGGATAAATGGGATCCTAGAAATGTCATGGAATGATGAAACCTAATGTGATGATGAGTTGGATATAGGGAACCTAACCCTGATCTTTGTACATGCCCTTGAGGTGTATGTGATGTGTGGTGATCATGGTGACTGGACCCTAAGTGCTAGATGAATAACCCTAACATGTACATGTTTGATAATTCCTATGATACAATGGTGGAGTTAGGTACTTAATCACATAGAATAGCCTAATACACATGAAATGATCCAATAATCTAAAGTATGGTTTAATAGGTGAGTTGATATCAAATATATGTCATACATGTCACAATGTTCACCAATGCACACATAATGACCTAAACATGATTAATAAGAATTTGATGTGTATAAATGTACATAAATGGTTGGAATGGTATCTAATGAGATTAGTATGTGTAATGGGATGGGAATTAGACTTTTCATGTACATAGAAATGATTAATGTGCCATAATCTAAGTTGATCTTGATATTAATAGACTTATGGGGAAATTGAATAAAATAACAAATTTCGTGAAAGATAACATGATATAACTCCATATGGTGATAATATGAGGGTAACAAAGTCTAAATCTAGAATATTGAGGTCAATGGTAAAATATAGTAATAGATATCGCGATAATTTACTTATACCTTAATTGTACTCAAACTCATATAAGAAATTTTGGAACCTAAATCTAAGTGCATAATCATTCTCTTTCGATCCTAATTAGTCTAAGTGTCAGGTTTTAACCTATTAGGATAATCCTAGACATATCAATTTAGGTAGAGAAGAAATTATATAAAGAATAATCCTAATGTTAGTCAGAATATATACCAATTTAGTAAAATGGCTGATTATTTGTTCACATGCTATATCTTTTGGGGATTTCCTAATTATTCTAGTGTCACACTTGATTTCAAGATAACAGGGTGTAACTCAGCCATTAGATTGACATTGGGTGATTTTGGGCTCATCTTCTTCCTTGAGTCCCATCTTGTCTCAACTCAGTACAGTCCCCACAACCTATGCCTCCTCCTTCTCTCACGATCTATTTCTCTTTTCACCTAATATCATCCTTGACTCTTCCACCCTTCATGATACTCACACCAAGATGAAGTTGTGGATACTTAGATTATTTAAGTTTGGGTTCCCCTACACACCAATCAATCAAGGCATTTTTCATTCCCCTATTTTCCATCCCCATAGGGTTTCCCAAACACCTTGGTTTGTCACACGTAAAGAATTGTGCCTTGGCCTTTTCGTGCACACAAGAAACTATTCTCATCCCGTTGGAGACTACCAATCACACTAGTGATATGTTCTCTAATCCCGCTCTCCTTGTACAACTTATCGAGTTCGTGTCTCTTCCTCTGGCCTCTGCTAGACTAGCGAAGCATTCAATAGAGTTACTTATGCCATAGTAGAGTCTAAGGCATTTCCAATTTGATTCAATTTGAGGTATCAACCTTTTCCCTCTTTTTCCTTCCTTCCTTACAGGTACTGGGGGTTTGATTTTCTCTCACGTAAGTGGTTTTGCTATATCTAGAATCACCATGAGGTTGTAGGCCTCTAAGATTTTGGATGCACCTGCAATATTTCATGTCTCTGAGTTTGCTGAGAACTTGCTCCTGCTTAACCCCATTGGTCATGGCGCGAGGTCGAGTCTGAGCTTTATTATTTCCTAACAATCCCCTTTTGAGGTATTCAACTATTCTCAATCTTCCGAAAGCTGTTGGTGATCTCCTTGAATTCTCTAGTTTTACAATCTAGGAGTTTGTACATTGCCTTTGAGATCTATCTCTGAGCTTCACACATGTGGGAGACAAAAGTAGCGGAGAAGACAAGTGTCTATTGTTAACTATATGGTCCTCAACTTATTTTTAATTTTGTCACATTGTTTCATGGGTATTTTCACCTTTTGACATGTGATATCAATTCCAAGTCGCAACATTGAATTAATTCAATGAATTTACTCATATGCCTAGTTACACATCAAGATTTTAATGCATGATGCATGGGTCATTTGGTATTTTGCATCAGATTTTGGATTTAAATTTTCAATAAATAATACAATCTTGATGCAAGGGCTTTTTGGTATTTTGCATGATTTTGGATTTAAATTTTAAATAGATAGTGTAATCCTACAAAATTCATAAAAATTCACTGGAAGATCATAATAATAAACCAAGATATATTTTGGAATCAAAAAAATAATATCTAGTGTTTGTTATAGTTTTTGTAACCTAATTCTTATAAATTAAATATGAGATTTTGATGGGTTTTCCTAATAATCATAAATTACGTAAAATTCATACCCAATGATAAGTCATAAATTAATAAATAAATATGCTTTAAAATTTGAAAAGTGTGATGTATCCAAGGATATAATTTTAATAACCTAAATATGTAATGATAAAAAGGTTGTTTCTAGGGTTTTAATTATAGGAGTATAAACCCTAATTCATCTAGATATTTAATAGGTATCTTTGAATCTTGGTTTGGATCTAGAGTTTGAACTTGGCTTGTTGGTAGAGGTATGTTTTTTTTCTCTTTATGAGTCATAATGGACAATAATTCTATTTTCTCTTTCTCTTTGATTATTGGAAAATAATTATATTTTCTCTTTCTATTTGATTTAGTTGTGGCCTATTGCTTTGTATGCCACTTGGTTGTATATATTTGACCCAGTTGGGTCCAATCTCTGAATTTCATCTTAAGGTCTACTTTCTTTTATTTAACCTTGGTCATAATTATCGAATTTCCAACCTTTATTTCTTCATTCATCTTATTATTCCATTTGATAATGGAAACCCTAAATTGATTGCTTGGACTGAACTTATCTTTCCACTCTACTATATGCATGCTTAATTTTTGAGACTATTATTATCTATTAGTGGCACTACATTATGGGTTCTGAACCCATTGTACAACTTTTCTAATATATGGACTTTTGGGTGATCCCACCAAAGTCCCAGGTGCTCTCACCTGATATATATACTATTATATAGGATTATGGGTGCTCTCACCTCTTTCCTCAACATGGAATGTGCAAGTGTTCCAACCCTTCTTTTAGATGGTTTTCACCTAGTGTTTAATATGCATGCATAATTCTTATTATTTGTTGATGTTCTCTCATTTTAGATTTAAAGGAAATTATATTATTATACTTTTTATTTCTTCATATGCGTGCATAATATCTTTGTCTTACTATATGAAGAACTCTTTTTATATCCACTTGGATGCTTCCGCCTCCCTATTCATTGGGAATCATGTTATTTTACTATTGATGCTATTTTTCCATATAATTATCCAATATCTATTATATGCATATACGAGCTTTTACTGATATTCTTCCACCTTGTCTTCTCTTATGGGTTGGTGTTCCCAACCCTTTAGGTGGGGAAGATCCTACCATAGGTTACCTTGGTTTGCATCCTTCTCGAAAGGAGATGTTCTTTTTAGAGATAGATTGGAGTGGCCATGTTACCCTTTGCAGCCTCCTAGTTATAACATAGTTTCTTTTATGTACACCATGCATGGTGAATAACAACATTAGATGTAAATATTATAATTGTTAGATATTTACTTCCTCTTATACAATATTGATATTTGATACATTACATACTTGAATTATAGTATAGAATTCTTCATAAAAATTACAATCAAATTTGGCATCCGATGATTTTCTATCATTTCTTAAAAGTAAGTTGAGTGGCTCCCCTCTCGGGCCCCACTCCTTACAAGTACGACATTAGAGCTAAGTTAGTCAGTTATCTGACTATTTAAATACTATCTCCCTTAGGTTTTACCTCTCCTTAGGCTCCTTATAGGATCCTTAATTTATGTGGAAACTCTCTAGGTAAGACGCTTACCCCAGACCCTACACATTTTACCCTATAGGGATGAGAGAAGTATATATAATCTAATGTGACAATAATGATAATCAGAGTAGCGTAACCCTCTCTAGACTAGACACCTTGTGCCTTTTCATGAGGTATTTGGTGTGATATCCTTTTTTGTTTTGAAACTATGAGATCTAACAGAAGGGTATACTTATGTCATAAGAATGATAAAATAGGTAGCAAGTTGAGATACCCAAAGTAGAAGGTGTGATTAATTAAACTACCCTTAAAACCCGACCTTCGATGTATGATGATATTAATGAGTACGTGATGAGATGCTACATTTTATACATGGTTCAATTAGACTCACCCTCTTCTAGGTTTTGTTTGACTCAATAGATCAAAACTTTTAAGGGGTGGAGGGGTAGTACCTGATTGAATATGGATATGTTGATTTTGGGGACAAAATCCTTTTAAGGGGTGGAGTCATGTGACATACCAAAATCTACCTAACCTAAACTGAGAAACCCTAATTCCATTAATAGGAGGTTAGTATGCTCAAATCATTAGAACTAACCAAAAAAGGTTAGAGTTATACCCTAATACACATGTGGACATATAATGTAAAAGTAATGAATTATACACATGTTGGTACCGTATTGAACATTTGATGCATATAATATGAGTAACTCACATGATAACCCTAATTTTGGATACATAGGATCTTGACCATGTCACAGACCAATAAACCCTAATGTGATTATGAGTTCGATATAGAGAATCTAACCCTGATGTATGTACATGTCCTTGAGGTGTATGAGCGGTGTGTGATCATGGTGACTGAAACCCTAAGAGCTAGCCCACTAACCCTAACATGTACAAGTTTGGTAACCCATATGATACAATGGTGGAATTAGGTGACTAGTCACATAGTAGCCTAATACACAAATGGCTTAATAGGTGAGTTGATCTCAAATACATGTTATACATGTCACAATGCTCATAATACACAAATAATGACATAAATGTGATTTATAAGGATTTGATGTATATAAACATGCATAAATGGTTGGAAGGGTATCTAATGAGTTTAGTTTGTGTAATGGGATAAGAATTATACTTTTCATGTAAATATAAATGATTAATGTGCCGTAATTTATGTTGATCTAGATATTAATGGACTTAAGGGGAAATTGAATAAAATAACGTATTTCATGCAAGGTAATCTAATATAAGTCCATATCGTGATAATATGAGGATAATGAAGTCTAAATCTGGAATATTGAGATTAATGGTAAAATATAATAATAGATATAAAGATAATTGACTTAAGACCTAATTGTACTAAACTCTTATAAGATAATGTCAAAACCTAAATATAAGTGCATAATTGTATTCTTTTGTTCCTAATTAGTCTAGGTGTTAAGTTTCAACCTAATTAGATAATCCTTGATATTTCAATTTAGGTACAGAAGAAATTATGTAAATAATAATTCTAATGTTAGTTGGACTATAGACTAATTTAGTTAAATGGCCGATTATCTATTCACATACTTTATCTTCTTGAGACTTCCTAAGTTTCCATTTTGACACTTGATTGCGAGGTCATGGGGTCTATAATCATCCATTGAATTGACATCGGGTGATTTTAGGCTCATCTTATTCCTTGAGTCACGTCGTGCCAAGACTCTGTACAATCTATGCAACCTATTCCTCCTCCTTCTCTCACAATCTGTCGCTATCTTGTCCTAATATCATCCCTAACTCTGTCTCTCTCATGGTACTCACACCAAACCGATGTCGCTGATACCTAGATTATCTAGGTTTGGGTGCCTCTACAAACCAATCAACAAAGGGGTTCTGAGTTCCCCTGTTTCCCATTGCGATAGGGTTTCCCAGCCACCTTGGGTCATTACACCTCTAAATACTTGTACCATGGCCTTCACATGAAAATAAGAAACTATTCTCCACCCAACGATGATCGCCAATCTCACCAATGTTGTATTCTCTAATCTCACCTTTCGTATATGCCTTGTCGAGTTTGTCTCCCTTCCTCAGGCCTCCACGAGACTGGTGAAGGATTCAATAAAGTTCCCATGACACTACAAAATCTAAGGCATTGTCGATTCGACTTAGTTTGATGTATGGTGGTTTTCCCACTTTTTCCTTCCTTCCTCACAGGTACCACATGTTTGGATTGCTCCCACATAATTGGTTTTTTATGGTTGGAATCATCCCAAGGGTCCAGACCTATGGGCTTTTGGATACGCCTGTAATGTTTCACAACTTTGTGTTTGTTGAGGATTTACCCCTTCTTAACCTCATTGGTCATTACGTGAAATGGAGTCTGGGTTTTATTACTTCCTAATGTTTCCTTTTTGAGGTCTTTGAGTTTTCTTGATCATCCCAAAGTTGTTGGTAATCTCCTCAAATTCTCCGATTTTAGGATCTTGGAGTTTTCTCATCGCCTTTGAGCTCTATCTCTAAGCTTCACATATGTGGGAGGTGGAAGTAGTGGATAAGATGAGTGTTTATGCGTTTACTATCCAGCCCCCGATTTAAATTTAATTTGTTCACGTTGTTTCATGGGCATTTTTGGATCTTGATGTGTGATGTCAATGTCAAGTCACAGGTTTGATTTAGTTGAATAATTTTACTCATATGCAATGTCACACATCAAGATTTTGATGCGTGATGCAGGGACCATTTGGTCTTTTGCATCAATTTTTCGATTTTAATTTTCTATAAATAGAGCAATCTAATAAAATTCATAATAAATTCATTTGATGGTTAGAAGAATAAAACTAGAGATGTTTTGGAATAAAAAAATCTATCACTTTATATACTTTTTGTAACTTGATTCTAATAAATTAAATTTGTGATTTTTATCGATTTTTGTAATTATCCTTAATTTTTAAAATTTCGTATTTAATGATTTATCAGTCAAAAATTAATAAATAAATACATTTAAAAATCATAAAATTATAATTTTTCCAATTATATATTTTTATAACTTAAATCATTAATGATAAAAGGGTCCTTTTAAGGGTTTATTTTTGGTGAATGAAACTCCTTCTACTATTTTGAATTTTTGAGTACAATGCTTAAAGAAGTAAAGAAAGAGGTGTAAGATTAGAACATGTGCAAGAGAAAGGACTGTACAAAAGAATATAGAATGGTGCAATAGGAAAACCCAAATAAAACAAGATAGACAAAATCTCTAAAAGAAAACCATCTTTAGTAGAGTCTTCAGAAGAATAGGAGTTGGTTAGCAGGACACCTACATCATAGTCCAAAAGCAAGCTCACTAAAGATTTAGACAAGGTATCATCTAGGTCCATAGCATAAATAGAGTACAACAAACATCAGACTAGACTTGACAAAAAAAATCAGACTAGACCTCTTGAAGACATGAAACTCAGTAAGCAACATCATCAGCAACATAAAGAAACAACAAAAAAATGGATATTCTCCAGTGAAAACAATAGTGGGACTATCAACAACGACTACAATAATCTTCCATAGAATAGGATTCTTCTAAAAAAAGGCCCATAATCAAAGATCAAAATCTTTAAACATAAATTTGGACACAGGAAGACCATATCCAGTATCAACAACATAAAAAAGAAGGCATCCAGTTAGAAAATTATCTGAAAACCCTACAAATAAGTGTAGCAAATGTCTCTTTAAAGAACCAATCCAAAACCAAAACCCCCAAAATTAGAACTAGTCAGAAAATAGACGAATATCACCTTCAATGATAGACCAGATTCTAGATATTGTGAGAGATGCATTCTCATGAACTATGCAATTTCTCTCTCCAAATATGAAAGGTAATAAAAGTAATTGTAACTCTTTCCTGATTAGATTTAAATTCAATAGCACCATCCCATCTTGAAGTCCTAAATGAAATGAGATTTAAATGAACAACATGGTCATACAGATCAACACTAAAAGAGAAATGGAACATGATATAATCAGTGTCTTCATAGCCATTGAAACAAAGAAAGCAAATTGAAGTAGTTTGAATGCCATCTCTTCTAATATAATCTGAAGTGGGAATTTTATTATGCCTAGCATTCCAAAGGTGGATAAGATAGTCTTTAGGAACCTTGCATTTCCAAATCCATTCCATGATGCTATCAAAATTACATTTAGATCTGATACAATCCCAAATCAATTTGATATTAGTGACACTAAGATGGATACCAACACTATTAATGATATTAAGAATCTAATCAGAACACCTACTTTTAAGAAGTCTCCATTAATTGTTAGCTTGAACTAAAGACACGTAAGAATTTTGAGGTAAACTAGTTTTGATATTGTACCCAGGGCCCAACCAGTTGCTCGAAAATTTGAAATTTAACCACGGATCTCTCCAGATCATAAATTTATCACCTTTTCCAATATGAAAATCAATGAAAAGTATAAGCTCTGATATGATCTTGATCATGTTATTGAATAACCAAGAAAATTTAGGAGATGCTTTAATATACCATATAGAAGTATTTCTAAGATATTTTTTCAAAAATCCACTTTACCCACAGTGAATCATTTTTCTTGGCTACGTTCTAGCAGTAAAGGATTAAACAAGTTTTCGACGTATCCTTATTTTTTCTTGTACCAAGTCCTCCTTCAGTCTTGGGTAAGGTAACAACACTCCATTTAACTAAATGAAGATTTCTTTTAGATTCCGACTCTCCCCAAAGAAAATTTCTACAAAGTTTATCAATCTCATCATGAAATGAACTAGGAATGGGGAAGGAGAAAACCTAGAATAGATACACATTGAGACAAGGTGGACTTGATAAGCTTGACTTTACAAGCTATAGACAAGGATTTATATTTCCAACATCCCAATCTGTGCTTAATCTAGAATGAATTCTATTTCAAATTTGGTTGTAGTAACCCTATACACAAATATTATGAAGGGAGTTTAAGTCCTTCACTTAGTTATCTTCATCTTGAGGTTGATAGTTACTTACTATGAAATTAAAGAGTGACAATCAAAATTGGAATGGTCATTTCCCTTCCAAGCTTCATAGAACAATGTGGTACACATTGTTGTTGTTATACATTTCCTTTCATATGCATCGATCGAGGTTTCTAGACTCACTTGTATTAGTGCCAGTTTCTGTAAGAATTCATTATCAGATTTACTATCTTCTTCACGTATAGACCTTAAGAACACCTCCTTTTCCCCTAATTTAATTTCTTGATTTTATATCCCACATATCATAACTCCCCATGTCGTGTCATATGTTTGGCGTATGAAATTTCCTACATACGAGGAATATAAGAAATTCTTGGTGTCTTCATCAAAACCCATCTACAATGTCTCTATGAGTTAGAATTTTGATGTTGTGGTGAGGGAATCACTAAAGGAGTTACTTATATCTTCCCCATGCTTTAGCTAGTGACTCACCTGGGACCATAGAAAAAAAATCTGGAACGTGATGGAGAGTGGGTGAAACTTCCCAGGGACCTTGGTTAGCAAACTGTTGTATGTCCTAATATTGTCACCCTTCATGGAGTTGTACCTGCTTTGAAGTTTGTCGATCAAGGAAAATTTGAACAATAGAAGCTTAATGGCTTCCTCTGAAACACCTAGTTGTTTGTTTGGATACATAGGTCAAGAATCCTCTGTATATGATTGTAGAAATCTTCACCCTTGTTTTTGGAGAAGGTCTTCCTCTACATCATCATGATTCATTGAGACTAGATTTCAATCATCATAGAATTAATGGCCAATAAAACAACATAATGGCAGCGTTCTATAAACTTGGGAATGGAAAAATCCTATGTTACTTTTGTCTTTTGACCTCTTGAGTTTCTTCCTTGTCTACCTACATATTAACTTGTAATGTTTTCATGGATTACTAAGTCTCTCATGTTGTGCTATAATAGCTAATGAACTTTGTGGGTAATTTCTTAGTCATCCAACCTATCTCTATTTAATATGTTCAACATATGGAAGGTCTCGTCTATTGTTGTGCTAAATGAGTGTGAGGAGTTGATGCTCTTCGAACATTACATACACTAACTACAATACCTGAAATTGAAGATCAATCACAAGTTAAATGCACAAAGAAGAAATTGAATACAACTATACATGCAATACTATTAAATGAAAAATAAGGATTCTAAATTAATCCTAATAGAATAGGATTAAATTTCCTTAGTCCTTGGAAACGACACAAAAGTTTGATTTGGGAAAAATTAACACACATGATTTTCACTAAGATATTATTCATATTTTTTCCTAATTTGGATATAATAATGAACACCCACGAGAGGATGGCTCTTATCATAGTGTATACTTAACATGAAACCTTTTTAAGAATCATGTAAATATAATCCAATTCAAAATGAGATTAAGATTTAAAACCAAGATAATCAATAATTTATAATATAATTGTATGAAATTAAAGTGGAATGAAAAATAGGTTGAATAAATGAATTAGAAGCATTGGAGTAAATTGGGGTTCTCCTCCACTACTTGTATCCACTATCTTACATTGCATCACTCACTCATATGAAAATTAAACTGGGGCCAAGGAAATCTCAAATCCTCATGAATTATCAAATTCATTAGAAAAGGTTTCCTCATAAGCTTGTGGCCTCATTACCTACCAATTATGAAGTCATCCACCCAAAAACCACCCTCCCATGGTCATATACATGGTTGGATGACAATTGACTAGAACTATACTCCTAGGTTTCAATGTCCCTAAGCTTAGAACAACAAAAGTCATGCAAGATGGATAGATAATTCATAAAACATACATTAAATAATCAATTAAAAATCAAGTAGTTAATACAAATAACAATTCACAATGCAAGATTTCAAAATATGAGAAGCAGAGCTAATACTCAAATCCCATGTGAGGAAACTACTAGGTCATGATGGGAATGAAATAGAAGTAGTAAAACAAAGAAGAAGAAGTCATGATCCCTGGAGTGAAGACAATAGGACCCATGATCCATAACACCTAGGAAACATTTCCATGATAAGAAAGTCCAACACAATCACATGGAAGAAAACATTATCTTCTTCTTCTTCTTCATAGTTTAGCACACCAAGAATCATGATCTCAAATATAAAGAGTCGACCCTTATTTTTTATGTCAATTTTTTTTGTATACTCACTACTACAGAAAATGCTTTTTACAACGGGAGATAGACAACAGTTTTGATGATTGTGTTGTAGTTAATTAGCATACTTATCACAACAAGCCCATTTTTGTGTTGTATATTGTATATTTTATACAACACAAGTAATTTACAACATGCCAAACTTGTTGTAGTATAGGGGGATACTACAATAACTTCTAAAGTGTTGTAATAGGTTGTAGTATCACAACATATTCAAAACTGTTATAAAAGATGTTATTTATACAACATATTTTGACCTGTTGTAATAGTCACATGTTGTAATAGACCATCATTACACAACGCAGACTCACCCGTTGCAATATGTATTAATTATACAACATGCATTTACATGTTGTAATAGACCACCATAATACAACATATTAAAACTCGTTATATCCCAACACGAAACAACATACTCCAACTTGTTGTTATATATTATAATTACACAACATGTTGTAACATGTTGTAATATCCACACATAAAACATCGTTGTAATAGTCCTCCATTACACAACGTAAACTAAACCATTGTAATATACTATTATTACACAACATGATATCACCTGTTGTACTAGCTACATATTGTAAAAGATCATAGTTAAAAAATACATCATATTCACATAATTCTCTGAAATTTTCAATTATTCATGTATAATATGCGAATTTTTGATTAGATGTATGGTACATCTAAATTTCATATTAAACCCGTATTTTTCCCAAATTTTACGAATTATTCATGTTTTATTCATCATTTAGGCATTTTCACGTATTATCCCGAACAAAACAATTTATTTCCGAATTGTTTAAAAAAAATAATCACTTAGCATTGTTTCATGTTTCAATATTTTCTAAAGACTATTTCCCCTCAATCACTACTACAAAATTCAACAAGGCCGAAGGATTTTTTCTCAAAGACATAATCCCTGACAAGTGTATTAATTTTTACGAAGGCTTATCCCAGACCCTTGTGATGCTATGCTTGACGAGTATATTAAATTTTCCCAAAGGCTTAACCCTGACCTTTGGAAATGTATCCCAGACTATTATTTAATTTACCCAAAGATTGCTCCTAACCCTCATTAACTTTTTTCCTAACAAATATTAACTATATTAAACCAATCATTATCTCTTTTACTTCTGTGAAGAGTCCATTTGATTGTGGACATTTATCCTTTTCTTTTTAGATAATCATAATTGTTTAAATGGATCAACCGTTGATATTAAACAACAGTTGCAATTTCCTTTTTTGTACCTTGTTGAATCCTAATTCATTTAGACGATGGATTATTTTCCAATACATGCCTCCCTTCCGTTCTATATCTACTGCTCCGAAAACAAAAGAACGGAGACAAACCCTCACTCTCGCTCTTGCTCCCGCTCTGGAAATAGAACAACACCAATGTCCCGCCTCCAAAACCAGAACCAAGATTCAATCTATTTTGCCTCTGTATTAGTCATCGAAAGTCTACGATTGTTTCTGTAAGGAGTCTTGGACGTGGTTCGTTTACTACGGCCAGGCCTAATCGGGTAACCGACGACGTTGGATAAGCCATTATCTAGTTATCCATTCTACTCCGATGTTGGATAGGTCATTCTATTTTTGCCTCTACTTCTGGTGAGTGCCTTCTCCGACTATTAGATTGTTCCTTGTATACTAAAATTATATTTATCCCTACACCAAGAACCATTATCCTTGGCCAATCTACCTAGACAGTGTTAAAAGGGGCATATTTTAAATCACATCTCTGGGTGACTGACAATGTTTAGGTCTTTCCTATTTTCTCTCCTCGAACAACAGTATCCAAGGCACAGTTGTGTAGTAGCAAGGACAATACAAATTAACATCTTTTCATTGCGGCTGAAGTCAGGTAATTTTTTATTTCTGAAAAAGGGTTCTCGTATCTTTGATTTTTTTATACATATATTATCAGTGTTCTTAAGAGTCTGTTCGAAAGAGAATATACAATATGTCTTTTTTTGTTTTATATAATAAAAATCTGAACATGAGAGTCATTGACATGTTTGTCTAGATATTGCATCCATATTTTTACATGTCAACCCGTCAAATGAGATGTTCTTATTATTTTATATAAAACTTATATGTAAAACAATGATTTATTTGAACCATGATAGACACTACTCTCCCCTCCCTCAACCCCTAGCAGAGGCAAATGCTTAGAAGGGTGGCAAATTCAATGCGGCCTCTAAGAGTCAAACTCGGGTCCTTTTATTAAGGGACGTCATGCTTGACAAATCTTGTAGACATGAATAATTTATTTCATGCCTTGAGTTTGATTTAGGTTCTTTTTTTGTTGGAATTGTTGTCAATGCCATATTTAGTAATATTTTCTGATCTTAATTTTTTTTCGTCTTGCTGATAAATATGTTAGATCATATTTTAATTAATAATATTAGATCACTCTAAAAATCAGGTTTATCCTCATTACATACTCTTGATAATCAGATATTATAAAGTGGTATTAACAATATCTTAGTGTTAGTATTAAAAATTATGATTGACGTACATTATTCATTCAACTATATAAGTTAATGACCTATTTTCTCATTGAGTATGTATTACTTGGATACAAAAATCTTAACCTTTTTCTATACATAGGCCAAAATAGTATATATCTTAATTTTACAATACATGATCTATCATTATTATTCTAATTAATTATATTAGGTTGCTTATATTTAAATTTGTTATGGCATCCTAGAGCATGCTGTTGTCGCTTTTTTAGATCACCATAAGGCTAAAGTCCTCTTTACCTTAAAAATCGTGTTTGTTCAACATAGCGATGAAGACATATTTTTTTAATAACTTTTCCATTCTTTTTTCTTTTCAGTTATCCTCTCTTTCCCACATGTTACTAAACAACCATTTTTAATAAATTTTCCATTCCCTTTCCTTTCCCATTTGTCCTTTCTTTCCCAAGTGATACCAAACAACCATTTGTAATACCTATATCAACTAAATTATTAGCAATGATTTACTTTTAGAATTAATTACATTTATCTCATGCATATCCAAATTCTTGTCATTGTTTTATAATGAAATAAAATTTTGATATACATGTTTTTATTTTATTTATTTTATTCATGGTAAAAAATTAAGATCAACTAGATACAAAATATTTTTAAAGAGCATGCTAAGTTTGTTTTGTGAACTACATTACTTGTACTTTTTCTCTACAAATGATAGATTTTTTAGTTAAGTCAAGTGATCTTAGTTGAACTTTGTTTACATTTAATGTTGAGGAAATTGCAATATTGAATAATGTCATGTTGTTACACATTAGAACATGAAGATTTAAAGAAGATAAAAATAAATTAATAAATTCTTAATTTTAATAACACATTCAATACAACTTTAAATGATAAACTTGACGTGCTATGTTAGATGCAATAAAATATTATAAAAAGAAATTAATTAAATAAGGCATATCTTGCTCCAATTTTTATCAGTAGATTTTTCTATAACACTTTAATAATATCATGTTGTAGACAATTACTATACTTACATGTGCATGTTATAATTTTTTTTCAAATATTCTGTAGTGATATGTATTTTTGGTTCATATATTTTCAAACGACATAGTCATAATTCAAATACAACTCTTTAATATAATGCTATTTTAGTTAAGTCCAATGATCTTAGCTGAACATTGTTTTCATTTAATGATGAAGATATTGTAATGTTGAATAATGTCATGTTGTTAAACATTAGAACATGAAGATTTAAAGAAGATAAAAACAAATTAATAAATTCCTAATTTCAATAACACATTCAATACAATTTGAAATGCTCAACTTTACATGCTATGTTAGATGAAATAAAATATCATAAAAAAGAAGATCATTTAAAATAGGCATATCTTCAATAAAAATTTATTTGAGAATGTATCTTGCAAGCTAGGGAAAAGGAGTTCATCAAAATATCTAGTGAAGTATTTTTATTATTGTCATATGGATGATCAACTTATTTTCCTACTATGATACTAAATATATTATTTATTATTTTTGTAGATGGATTACTTAGCCGATAGGAGTTGGATGTACATTGAAAGACATTTACTTAGTAAAGACTTTCGAGAGGGGGTGTCTGCATTCAAAGACTATGCTCTTTCTCATCAAAGGCCTTTAAGAAACAATCAATTGTTGTGTCCATGCAAAACTTGTAGCAATAGGTATTTAAAATCAAATGAAATTATTTATGAACATGTCATGATTAAGGGATTCTTACCAAATAGTATTTGGGTGACTGTCATATTCTTCATATCATATAAATCATTGTAAATCAAAATCCAGTTCTACTACTGATTAAACAACAATATAACTTATGTAATATCACATGTTTGCATAGAAATTTTTTTTGAACATATTTGGATTATTTTCTTTTTTATGTGGATGGTTGATCATATTAGTTGTAAGGAACGTCAACAAACATATGTCATTTTGATAATGATGATCATGTTGATCTTTGAGCAAGAGACGACATAGAAATTATCCGTGTATTAAAAAATCATATGTACTTCGTGATAAGCCTATGAATAATACTTTGTTGCTTATGAAGTTCTATTTAAAATAGATATGATATGGTTTGCAAAATATAAAGTTTGTGATGTTTGTGGTACATTATATTTCATGTATTGTAACAAAATTACAGCAAACCAATCACATGGAACTCATTCTCCTGAAAAACTTTGATTTTTAAACCAATCATCTGAACTCAATTTTCAGGAACTGCACTTCAGTTCCTGGAAAAGGACTTCCAAAAAAACTCTACTTACACTGAACCAATCAGAGCCTTCCAGGAAAATGAGTTCCAGGAAAATTTTATTTATACCAAACCAATCAGACCCTTAAAGGTCGATGTTTATCAATTGTACATATTTTTGTTTCTCAACTAAATTCTACACCTATAATTTTACCAAATTGACCATTGTGGTACCGTGGTGCTTTTATGTACATGTATGAATCTTGATAATTGTTGAACTTTTTGTACCAAATTACCAAGTAAAATTTGCATATATATATATATAAATTGTATCCGTTTTTTTCCAGAATGGTTGACCTAAACTTTTACCATATCTTTACCATTTTTTATCCGAAGTTCCCGCATAATTTCCGAATACCAAAATTTTCAACCTCGCCAAATAACGCAGAATGCTGAATTTGTGACTATGCAACACGCTATACATGTTGTTGTATCTACAACAGGCTCCTACTTCTTATTATATACTGTGAACCGAGTCGGACACAATTTCTTTTTATAGAATTTTTTCATGAACATGTAATCAGATCATGATTTTTTTATAAAATTATTGTCAAATATGGGTATAAGTTCTTTATACCTTATAATGTGGGGTACGCATACATTTGTCGATTTTTGTTATTTGTTTACTTTAAATGTTGCTTAAAAATACATTAATCTTAAAATGTAATACTCATGTATGCATAGGAGACATTGGATACTTTGTGTCTTCGACCCTATGTGGGGTAAGTGCCACTATCTTGATCCGTTCCGAGGAAAATTATGTGGGAACGTGGAAAAACTCATGGAGTTGTAAGTACTTCATAAAACAATTTCAATTACATACTACATGTATTGAAAGTTCCATATATAGTTACTAATGCATAGAATTCTTGATATGAATTTGAATGGGACTCAAAAAGTTTATCAAAAGAGAGATGTGCAATATAGGAAGAATTTGAAATGGGAAATTATCAAGGTTATTTTCCATTTTTATCTAGAAAAATATTGCTTTCCGATTCACCAATAGAAATGTTGTTCTAGTTTCTTTAGATTCTGCTACTTGATTTGATATGGTCTTATTTTTACAAATGCTCTAATTTTTACATATATCGATTAGATATTATTTGGGTCATTATCATCAAGTTGCTCGGGCATTATCCTTTGAAACAAGATATTACACTTTGGGTTTACAAGTAGACCCTATAGGTAGATTCCAATTGTAAGAACATTTAATAAGTTTGTAAAGAGCCTTCTTCTAGAATGTATGCAGGAGTTTAATGACTATTTGCTTGACAGTGGTCTACTTGAATTGAATTTAAATATTATGAGGTTGTAGTTTAACAAAGGTTCCTTTTGGAAGGGTGGCATTCTTCACTCTTACGAAATCCCCCTCATGCAAGAGCAAGTTTTGCATCATCCAGTATGGCATATAAACCTCGCCTTCTTCAGCAATAAACCATGCCTTTTTCACTCTTATAACATTTTTAATTCTGTTTACACATACCTTTTATTAAGTTTTCTGGCTATTTATACCTTTCCATCCTCTTATTTGCTAACAAGCTCTCACAATTATTTGGATAACAAATGAATATTTATTTTGTACAGTGTCCAAAGTAGCTGAACAATACAAATTGTGGGTATTATGTGTTGAAGTATATGAAAGACATCTTTGATGTGAGAAATAGAAATAGTCCTGAATGTGTAAGCTACTTAACATTATATTCTTTTAGTTTGTTTAAATTTCTAAATAAATTGAAAAAATCACAATATGTTGATATATTTTTCATATGATTGTAGTATTACTCAAAGTATATTGGTTGTTGCTTCAACCAAGAAGAAATCGATGAGGTACGAAATGAGTGGGCGACATGTGTTCTTGAACACACATAAGATTATGTGACATGTGGGGGAGACATTTGTTCTTTAGCATAGACCAATGTGTGAATTTTTTTTTGTTAGTTTTCAGTTCGATTCTAGAGTGGATACTCAGAACTTTGTATTATTGAATCGTTGTATGGATGATTTAATATTAATTAAATTTAGTACGAGTTTCTTTCAAGGTTTGAAGGAAATTTTGTTCAACTATGTGTTTGTTTGTGAAATGAAAAAGTATAATTGGATATTTTATTATAATTTATTAATAATATGGTTAATTTGATCAATACAATTAGTTCGATATATGACCTGTCCAACTCTAATCAAAGACAACAGTTAATGATATGTTGTAAAATGTATAATTCTACAACAAACAACACATGTTGTGTTATCCACACCTATTACAATAGGTTTATCAGGAAAAAAAATACACCTATTACAATAGGTGTTTCTAGTGAACTACAACATGCATAACCTGTTGTATAAATTGTGTATATTACAACAGACACACACCATATTGTCTAAACAATCATATTACAACGGTTAAATGTATGGAAAGACAACATACTCCAGCTGTTGTATAAACATGTATATTACAACAGGTGCACTGCATGTTGTAATATACCTACCTATTACAACTGGTGTGTTTAGTGAAAGACAACATGCTTCGACTGTTGTATAATATATATTACAACAGGTGAACCGTATGTTGTAAAAAATACCCCTATTACAACGGGTGTGTTTAGTGAAAGACAACGTCGTTCAACTGTTGTATAATATATATTACAACAGGTGCACCACATGTTGTGTAAAATACCCATATTACCACAGGCCATTCCTTAAAAGACAATATGTTTCAACTATTGTATAAAATACATCTATTACAACATGCGATCACATGTTGTGTAACCCCCCCCCCCATAAGACCACGCGATCTAATACAACGGTTAACACCTGTTGTAATTGAGAAAAGGAACTATTGTAAAAAGCATTTTCTGTAGTAGTAACTTGTGCTTCTCAACCCACTAATTAATCACTTAAGTGGCACAATGGCATTCCTGATCATGTACAAGAAAAATGCCAATATGTAGATCAGCTACTTGGATGTTGAAATACCAGGAACCTCATCCTGGAAACATGCATAACATTTGATCAAGTGGATGGGGATGAATTACCTATTGCATAGGATCGAGTTACAAACAGGCTAACTCGTTGCACGAATCAGTTCATTGACTACTAATAAACCCTCTAAATATCTTCTTGGTGAGTCAAGTCAGTTAGGTAATCAGTTGAAGGACCTAGGGCTAGGTTGTGAACTCCAATGGCCAACTGAGTGATT